>JANEYF010005777.1:0-31120 GCA_029963845.1 Rhamnusium bicolor
AAGATTCGAATCTAAGTATTCTACTAAAAAATTCTTTTCAATTTATAGAAAAAGTAAAAAATCTCACAGTTCCTAGTAATGCAAAATTAGTTTCGTTCGACGTAAAAAGTCTTTTTACGTCAATCCCGTTGCAGACATTATTTAAAATAATAGATAAACTTCTAAATAACTCCAATATTGACAGTGACATTAAGAAACAATTAAATTTAATGATTAAAACTTGTACTAACCAAAATTATTTTAAATTTAACGGGGAAATTTATAAATTATTGGACGGATTACCAATGGGTTCACCCATATCTCCTTTACTAGCTGAAATTTTTATGTCCGATTTTGAAAATGTACTGTTTAATACAAAAAACGTTTTAGTTGAAAACATATTTTTCTGGACCCGTTATGTAGATGATGTGTTTTGTATTTGGAAAGGTACGGAAAGGCAATTAAATAAATTCTTAAGTCTTCTAAATTCACTCAATCAGAAAATTCAATTCACATTAGAAATGGAAAATGACGAGGGTTTAAACTTTTTTAGACATTAATATAAAAAAATATCAATAATAGATTAGAGTTTGACATTTATCGTAAACCTACTTGTACAGATACAATAATTCATAGTAAATCTAAACAATCATTGCAAATAAAAATGGCACCATTCCACAGCTACATACATCGTCTAGTAACATTTCCACTAAGCGAAGAGAATTTTAAAAAAAGAAGTTAACGTAATCAAACAAATTGCGAAAAACAATGGCTATAAAGAAAACCTAATAGATAAACTATTAAAAAACAAACAAAAGAAAACATTACGTAAAGAGTTTTATGCCGCTTCTTCTCAGGAATGCAATAAGAGATATAAATGCATTAATTATAGGCCTAAGATCAGCAATAGAGTTAGTAATAAACTGAATAAACTAGGATGTAGAACAATTTCAGTAAATAAAAATAATTTAGGTAAAATGTTAATTAATAATAAGGATAAAACTGAAAAACTACAAAAAACAGGAGTATATGAGTTAAAATGTAGTGACTGTGATGCTATATACATTGGACAAACTGGACGAAATGTAAAAAAAGCGATTCGATGAACACAGGGAAATCTATTGTAAACAATGTATATAGTACGGGCATGTCAACACATTGTATAGAAAACAATCATTTTATCGATTTAAATAATGTCAAATTACTCCATTCGGAAAAGAAAGGAAAGAAACTTGATCTATTAGAACAATTAGAAATAAGTAAAGCTGTTAAAAATAATAAAAACTTAACGAATGAACAACAAATTTTTACAGGCCACCATATTTTAAATAAAATAATTTAGATTTGAAAAATAAAGTAACATTCCACTTATAAAAACATACTTTACAATAGTTTTATAGTAGGTACCAGATGTAGTTATATAAGCAATGGACACACATTTTACTATTCAGTATTCCCTGTACTCTTGACAAAGGCCTAAAAAGCCGAAACACGTGTAGAGTTTCTAATAAAATATTTTTGAAACATTAAAAAGCAAATTTCCTTCATATATTTAAAATATTTAATAATGTTTCACAAGGAGCCAACCGCAGAATCAGTTCAGTGTACTAAGAATTTTTAGCTATAATTTTATATGACAAATCCATATTATCTTGACACGTTCTATCGATTCTTTAAGTTTCGTGATTAAATCTGGCCCACCTTGAATAGATGTTAATCGTTACACATCATTTTAGTAAGCATGCTTTTGTTTTTCTATTTTCATAATTTCATTATTATCATTGTACAGGGTTATTCATTATAAATTACCCACCCCTTATCATCGTTATTATTGCCTATAGAAAAAAAGTTGTGTGGTTATGACTGAATTTTGTTTAAATGCTATCAAAAGTTCAGTAGCGTTCAGATTTCAGGGGTTACAAAAAAATAATATATTTTTTTAAATGGGACACCCTGTATATTATTAAATCTTTGGAATGATCCTTTGTTCCTGATTTCAAAAATATACCATATATTATCCCTACCGTATATCGTTTTTGAGTTATTAAACGTCGAATATCTTAGTTAAACTAGGTAGTTACTGTAACGTGACCTGTTATCTCATTTTTAATAAGCGAATATCGCAAAGAGAGTCTCATTTAATAATTATTAGCAGTAACAAAGAAAGATATACGCACATGATAGCCCTTTATAAAAAACAAGACATGATAAAATCCAGTGAACAAATTCTAAGTGACATTTCTTATTATTTTTTATTGATATTGCATACCATCAGAATTTTATAAGCAATCATGTAATAAAAGAAATATTAAAAATGGAAGAATTACGTCAATATACTTTTGTACATGTACCTGAAAAAGTAATATCCTCCCCGACATGACGAGACAATGTTTGAGTCTACGGAATAACAATAAAAAAAATAATAATAAAATAAAATTAGTTCATCCAGTTGCTAACTTCATCAACTATTTATTCAAAAATAACTTACATTATACAAAAAAATGTAAAATAGTTTTCACATAGCGGACATTTTTGCAGTTGATAGTACGTATTTAAATAAAATACAAAAAATGCCAATTGGCTATTAATAAATGGAATAACTGGATACACGACAGTGGCTGCTTTATCAGGGCTGTACTTAGGCATGTTGCTGTATATTTTATAAATGTATTATTTATTTATGTGAATATTATTAAATAATTATTATTAAAATCAGTCATTACAACGTCGACATGCGACTGATAGTGATGACTAACGACGTCGTTTAACGTTGCGCGGAAAACCAACTTTTACACCAAAGTTGGCGAGGTTTTGATGTACGTATTTTTGTTTGTATGTGTTGATCTTCACTTTCTATGTTTCATTGTGATCCTTTCAGTGGATTTTAAGAGCTTTGTGGTACCAACATTTCTCGATGAAGATCAATTCATTGTAAAATATGGACATTGTAAGCCAATATATTAAGCCGCACCCCCAAACTGATGACATTTTAATTATTTTTTTTAGCGATTTAATTATCAACATACAAAGTAATGCAAAGTAATGATTATTTAGTGGTTCTAAACTCAAAGTAGCATAATTAGGTTGACCAAAATCTACTATATTCGCATTCTTTTCATATTATTTGTCACAATGGTGGACAATAGTATGGACGTTCGTCCTGAATAAGCTAGTGGTGAAAAAATAGCGGATTTGAAAAGCAAACTCGGCAGTGTTCATGTATGAATTCTTCTACTTAGTTTCAAGAAATGGTTGAATGTTTGAATGACCGTTGATACTGAAAAAGGATACCCTACAGAGAAAATCGGGATAATAACAGAATAACACGACAAAAATTTATAGATTATGTTGTTTTTCCTAGTTCTTCCTCTGTTCTTGCACGCATTAGCACGTTACAACACGATGCGTCGTCGTCCGTAAAACAAGGAATTATTCTAATCTATACGCTGATAATTCAGTTTTATGACGATGTTTCCGCAACGTCAATAGTAAACCGAAAATATACACCAATGTTCACAGTCATGTATTGAAATCGACCAGACGTTGTTCAAATGTGTCTATTTTATTTTAGCCACAAACATCTGATATCAATTTCCTCTGAGAAAATACAAGGTCTCTGAATTTCCTACACCTACTATGTTAATTTCTGCGTAGATGTTGTCGCAAATCTGAAAATTGCTGCTTGGGAAGTTGCTTTATTGCATTTATTGTAAAAGTCAAATGTTCGTCTTTATTGTTGCTTTATTGCATTTATTGTAAAAGTTAAATGTTCGTCTCTCTTTATCGAATAATTAGTAAGTATATATTTAAATTGGTCTTTAAGCATTTCTCTGTAACCTTTTAACTTTGTGGATGATATATGTAGAGTTTATATCAAAGTTATTTGCAACATAAAAAAATGTTGACTTCTTTGATCCCTTTTGCTGCCCCCCTTCAAAGAAACTGACGTTTTTTATGTTGCAAATAAGTTTGAAATAAACTATACATATAACCCAGAGCCGAATTATGATCCTCCGTGAACCCAGTATAAGCAATGTTTACAAAACTTTTATAGTTTCTGTATATTGTGAGCTATCTAAATGTTCTCATATTAAGGTAATAGTTATGATTTTCAACAAAGAATCTCAATAATTTTCCACTATAAACTTGTATCGCATAATATATTTAAAATCGAGATGTTTATATTTAATTTATGTTTTCTCGCTGTTCCGTTACATGTTTAATATAAGAATGTATGTACATATAAATCTTAGTGATAATTTATTAAAAGTTGCTAAAAAATCTGTTTTAACTAAAATTTGAAAATCCAACTCTAGCTGATACATTTTGTAACAAATATTTTCCCAAGGCGACAACTTCAAAAAAAACATTTTTTAAGTCGGCAAAAGTTATTATGTTTACTCCTACAAACACGTCAAAACAGTCAATAGATTCACACAAATAAATAAATATACACAAACTTCTTTTTGAGTATGTAAGTTTACGGCGGAACGTTGAGAAACGGATCTCTATACAAATTTTCTTATCCTTAAACTTTTATAATTAAAATACTTGTTTGATTATGTCAAATTAATTATAATAACACCATTATTTGCATTATATTCGTTCACAGTTCGTAAACAACGGTATTCTAGACTTCTAATTAAATCACTCAGATTACTAGTTAGACGATTTCATACACAATTATAAACAGTGACTAATTTCAAACAAACAATTCCCCTGGAGCAAATTATTATATCCAATTCTCTAAAATTTAAATGATTATTTAACATCAGTAAACTCTGTTAAGGGAAAATGTGCCTGTCAATATTTGTGTTGCCTTATTCATACATAACATAAAGTCTATTACCAAATAACAGCGCATAATATAATTTAAAAATAGAAGTTGAATCCTGAAAAATAAATCTTTAGTATCAGACCGTCTCCCCCATAGATAATATGAAATAAATTGTAAACCTAATGCAATAAACAAGAAAACTTTCAGAATATGCTGAAAAATAAATACTACATTTCTAGAAAAAATAATAAAATAATTATTGGGTATTACATAATCATGCCTTCAAACCTAACATAATAACAATAAGTATCTACAGTTTTTTATATTTTATATTGTGTCTTATCTGAATACGTTAGTATAAAAGTCACAGATAGATAATAAATCAAACACAATACTTTCAATACATTTTATCATAGAAACTATTAAAACAACTACTCAACCTAGAAGCAAGAATTACATTGAAATAAATAACAGTATTCTTGGTAATGGTGATGGTAACAGTGGGGGAGGCTGACGCTTGGCAAGTAGGCCACAGACGGGCCCTTTTACCAACCCCCAGCTGTCCCCTAAGCCATGTGCTTCTCTTGCTCCCTCATCGAATCTTTCCGACCTTCTGATGAAGGTCAGGATGTCACTCATTGCGAGGAAGCTCATCTCCTCCCTTAGCCCAAACGCTTCACATTGTCCCAGGAAGTGGTAAGATGTTTCTTCATCTCTCCAGCACCTTGGACATATAGGGTTTTCCCTCAATACCTATCAATGATAGATGCCTCCTAAGTCTGCAGTGGCCTGTCAGAACACTGATTAATAGGTTCAGAGTTTTCCGACTCCCAGCAACCAGGCCGATCTTGACTTGTTCGGCCCCGTCACAAAATCTCGGGTTTGCCTGCAGGCCCTGTTTGTCCTCCAGTGCATCCTCAGTGTCTCGTGAGCCCACTCACTGAGGGCTGTTGTGACCTGCCTTCTTGAAATACCTAACATAGGCTCAGGCCCGTGACAGGGTTTCTCGGCTCCTCGAGTCTAGCCAATTCATTGGCCTTCTCGTTGCCTGGAACTTCCATGTGCCCCGGGACCCATACCAGTGTCACTTGTTTATGCCTAGCCAGCTCTTCTCGGGTATCCCCACACTCCTGGACGAGAGCTGATCTTGTCCTGGGGGAGCACACCGCTTTTAGAGCAGCCTGGCTATCAGAGCAGATATATATTATCTGTTCCGCCTCATTCTAACTCAGCCCTACCCGCCACCGGTAGGATGGCGTAAACCTCTGCCTGGAAGACCGTGGTGTACGAGCCTAGGGCAAAGCTCTCCTGTACTTCTTTGTCTTCCAGATATGTTCCCGCCCCGGAGGACGGTCTAGTGGCCACCCGAGATCCGTCTGTGTAACACACCAGAGAGTCCGGGTGGAAGTCAATTCTTCCTTCGCTCCACTCCTCCCTATTGGGAAGAGTGAGAGTGTAGTTCCTTTCCAACCTTAGTTGATCTTTCGCTTCTCTCACCTTCAGGACAGAGAGAGGGATTTCCCTTTCCGTCAGTCCAGCAATTGCTGCGTGACCTTCAGCTCTGTCTGAACACTGCCAGCTCCCAGAATCCCGCATCCTCAGATAGGCCGCCATAGCCTCCCTCTTTATCCACGAGGGAAGCATTGGCAGGCCTAGCAGAACCTCCAGAGCAGCTGTCAGTGTCGTCCTCATTGCGCCAGTGATCCCTCGGAACAGTATTCTTAGTATTAGAACTAAAAAAATATTGAGATTAAAAAAATATTTACACTTAGAAATGATTTCCTTCAGTTACAATGCAAAAACGAAAACCCCAATCCGATATATATCAACTTTCATTCCTCCTGAACTATTCAGGGTGCTGGCTAACACGAACATATAAAAATATTTAAATTACATAAATCAAAATATGAACATTTGTCATATTTATTTATTCAGATGAGTGACAGTATGAAATATAAAAAATCAGTCACGGTTAGATGCTCTTCGACGGTACTTTCTCATCATCATATTCAATTTGATATGAAAGAAATAAATTACTTTAACGTAGATAGGTTGATCCCATATGAGTAATTATTCATGATAAACGAAACAGAAAAATTCTCATAAAATTCCTTTATTAATGTGACCGGTTTCGTGAACAAATTAATTACTTCACATCATTATATTTATAAAAATTCCTGTGTCTGATGATGTGAAGTAATTAATTTGTTCACGAAACCGGTCACATTAATAAAGGAATTTTATGAGAATTTTTCTGTTTCCTTTATCATAAATTACTTTAATTGAAAATATCATTTCCATTTATTTTATTTACTTATATAAAATGAACAAAATAAAATAAATAAGGTAAATAATATAAAAGATAAAAGAGATAATGAGATAAATGAGATAAACGAGATAAGCGAGATAAACTAGATATATGTTTTGTTTTGTTTTCTTAACCGCCTCTCAAGTCACCGAAGTAACACCCAGAAAATCCAAGGATAAACTAAACAAAATAAGATAATTGAGACAAATTAGTCAAATGAGACAAATGAGGCAAATAAGACAAATGAGATAAACCAAAAAAAAAGAGAAACGAGAAAACAAAGTTAATGAAATAAAATTGGTCAAATCACTAACATTAAATTTCGATAGCAACTGATAGGTATGCACTAAAAACCGATTACACCATGTACAGAATGATCATTTTAGGAGCCCCACTCAATTTCATTACTAAATTTTTCACCTAGGAAAAAATTTCAAAATTATTCTTAACTATTCGTAAATTTAGGTATTTTTCAGTATTTCGGCAATAACTTTTTTATTTGATGTTCAATTGTTTTATATATTTACATATACTTGAAAATAAATAGAAATTAAATAATTACAAAACAATGTTTTTTATTTACCTAATTTTCACATTATTTTGTTACCTGTGCTAGTT
The DNA here is from genome assembly GCA_029963845.1 of Rhamnusium bicolor. Classification (NCBI taxonomy): domain Eukaryota; kingdom Metazoa; phylum Arthropoda; class Insecta; order Coleoptera; family Cerambycidae; genus Rhamnusium; species Rhamnusium bicolor. Next base: position 7,683 of record JANEYF010005777.1, read on the forward strand.
TCATCCTATTTAGATATTTTTAAAATAAAATAAAGTGAAAATTAGACAAGTAGAAAATAAACGAAACAAAATAAGACAATTGAGACAAATGAAACAAATTAGTTAAATGAGACAAATGATGTAAATGAGCCAAATGGACAAATGAGACAAATGAGATAAACGATACAAAGAAGACAAACGAGAAAAACAAAGTAAATGAAATAAAATTGGTCAAATCACCAACATTAAATTTCGACAGCAGATGATAGGTATGCACTAAAAACCGATAACGCTATGTACAGAATGATCTTTTAGGTGCCTCCCTTAATATCATTACTTGATTTTTCACCTAGGAAAAAAATTCCAAAACTACTCTGAACTATTCGTAAATTTAAGTATTTTTTCAGTTTTTCGGCATGTTCGATTGTTTTATATGTTTACATATAATTGAAATAAAAAAATTTAAAACAATGTTTTTTACTTGTCTAATTTTCACTTTATTTTGTTAATTTTATTAGTTTCATCCTATTCGGACATTTTCAAGTAACAAAATAAAGTGAAAATTAGACAAGTTGAAAACAGTGTTTTGTAATTATTTGATTTCAAAATGGATTTTCACAAAGTAACGTCATTTTCAATCAATATATTTATACATGAATATAGTTTTGGGATTATTTTTCTAGATAACAAAAATTAAGCAGTGAAATCTAGTGAGGCACTTACATGATCACCCTGTATATCACTCAATTTTCCTATCTTAGGACGACTGGAATATGTGTTTCTCAAGCGGACACTTCTTAGTAACTCTATGCCATATGCCCTCGCATAAGAACTACTGAATTAAACACAATTATTCTTCTGGATACATTGTACTTTTTTATTTGCATCTTCGAACTGCAACATCCCTTAAAATGTTGGAACACATTGTCTGTTATTTTTTCTGGTTCAATTTTCGGCAACTATTTTATAAAACTTTTCTGTTACCTCTAATCCAATGTCCTTTTAAAGTAATGACACTCATAAATCTAACACTCCGTATAAGTACAGATTCGTTAAAATATTTTAATTTATTCCACAACATCCTCTCTAAAATCACTTTTAAACGCGTTACCAATTGCACGACATTGTAGGGATAGAAAATATTCGGTTAATATAAAGACAAGGTAATACCCAATGGCAACAATTAATTGAAAACGTGCCATAATTGAATGATAGGTAATATTTATTCTATTATTTTTCCAATGTTACAGGACAAATCGTGCATTACTGTAAATCCTACACTAGGAATTACTATACAATTTAGCCTTACAGTCACATCTTCACTAACCTAACAGTCATTTATTTAGAGACTAAATACTTTGCAGATATAGTAACTGTGGGAGCAAAGCGCTTAATAAGATTTTTTAAAATCGATGCAGACGTATATACAACGGTAAACATAAACACATAAGACCATATAAATTATGCAACGCCCAAAAACAGTTTTCAGTAGAGCTGTCCGAGGTCACCTGGCCGACAGAGCCGTCATATGACTCATATGTTTACATCATATCATAATACTTGAATAAGTACAGTAAATGGAAATAAATTTTAACAATAATGTTACATTTTATAAAAATTTGTATAAAACTCACCAGATTTAAGAAGTAGTTTGGTTGTCGTCATCACAAAGTGGGGAAGATCTATAGTATAATAGCATCAGGTATGTTTCTACAGCTGTCTCCGTCAGCGATGTTCGCTTTGGTGAAAAAATATGTTTTGCATTTTGAAAATGACCATTCGACATCTTACGGATGTAATACAGGCATAAGTAAAACAATATGTGAACTCACTTAACGAAGTTGTAGATGCACCATCACAAATTTGTCTTAATTTGCTAAAATCAGGATCTTTCTGTAATACACTCTCGAATTTTTCACTAACGCGATTATTTTTTTGCGTCATTTATAGCCTGTAGCTGTGTATTTACGTCGTCCACTATTTGCAGCGATTCCACTAACGACAACGAACTATTTTGCAATTTTTCTATTGCGTCGTGTAGTCCTCTATAATTGTTATTAATAGTTTTTAAATCTGTTTCAAGGGAAACGTCTTGAAAGCTTGTCTGGCTTTCCTTAATAGCTGCAGCCTCGTTAGGGTTGAACTGTAGTATCACAGCTTATATTTGTTGAAAATATTCAGCATAATAAAAAAGCCGCTTTCAACCACGTTCTCCAACGTGTAAGAATCGGCTCTGGTGGTTCAGGGATACCAGGACACTGTCTGTGAAATGCTCGAAGCCGTTTAGGAGATTTGAGAAAAACTTTTTTTGTATTTGCTATTATTGCATCTACCTCTGGAAAACATTTTCGAATCGTTTCTGCCACAAGATGTAACGCATGCACTTTACACGTAACATGTAAAAACCTACAATTGTCTCTTTGAAAAGAACGGCCTACCATGCGCATTGTCGCAGCACCATCAGTCACAAACATCAATACTTGACTTGTTGAAAGTTCAAATTTTTCGAATGTCTCCAACACCCCACGCGTAATTATTTCGCCAGTACACGCAGTTAGTCTTTTACTAGCTAGTAAAAGTGGAAATGTTAGTTTAAGAGGGCCCAGTACACGTACTATAATATTTAAAATAGAATTTTTTTTACAATCTGTCGTCTCGTCAATACATAACCAGAGCCGTGTATTTTTTAATCCACATTTAATCCTATTTACAATGTCTTCACGAACAGCTGGAATATATCTATGTAACGATGTACAACTTGGTAAGTTCACCTGGGGATTGTATTTATTCCAAAACTTCCGAAATGGTTGTTTATCCTGTATGTGTAGCGGAATATTACAGGCTATTAACATTAACAATAAATCAAACATAAACTGAGTTGTCAAAGGCATGCCATTTTTTTAATTTTGATGTTGCACGGTGTTGATATGACGACGACAATCTGTTTTGTGCCAGCACATTAAGTCTTGATTACAAACTTTACAAATTATTTTGCATCCGTCATAGAATAAATCCGGAAATTCACAGATAAATTTATTCACTGTGTCCGCGTACGCTCGTTTTTTACCCTTTGGCGCGTTTGACATTATGTATAATTTATAGGTACAACCTCACGCATCAACCTTTCAAATAAGACTGCAGCGTAAATCACTTCTAAATCGGCACGTTGTGACGCCATCGCAAGACCGTGGCTGTACTCCAGCCACCTCGGACAGCTCTAGTTATCAGTTAACATATCCATGTGCATTTGTGTATGCTCTGTATGTATGGGGTATTTCATATAATTTTTCCTTCCCCTCTACCTGGGAGGTCAGTAATAATCAAAGAAAATATAATATGTGTAATTTAATATTATATGATATTTTTATACAATGCTGATGTTCACTAGTTTGAATCAATATCAATAAAGATCAAATCAAATCAAATCTGTAAAAAATCCAAGAGATAAAAGCAATATTTTTTTCATTAAATGCTAACTTTATTGTAAACAACTTTTTGATTTTTGTAGCCATTATATTCGAAAGAGAATTCAAAACATCATTGACACACTGAAAACAAGAAAAAAACATTAAAAATTATGCAAAGTTGGAATCTAGATTTTTAAATGCAAATAAAAATATAAATATGGGTACCTATTGGCTGGAATTTCCTTATATCTGTTTATTCAATGTCAAGTCTTCCGTTAATGCTTTTATAAAATGGTAATAAAACCGAGCTAACTCGCCCTAGTTAGTATATTCTGCGCGCATCTACTGATGTAGCGCCAGTATCAGACCAAAGTTTCAAAACTAACATGTGTTGAGTAGAAATTTTCGTTTAATTTAAATACAAAAATTGTTTATTGCAACAATTTTTCTTTTAATTGAGGTGCAAGACGATGAACCAAATTTCGCGATATTTAAAAAAATTGCTTTGAAAAGGAGGCATTAATTTTCATTAAATTCTAGTGAGGTAAGGTGGAGCAAATGCAACTTTCTGGTAAGACCTTATCCCATCTGTAGAAACTTAAATACAGTTATTTTATGAATTTTCATGAATTAAAACTCGTTTTGAAAATAGGGCCTCTTTCTGTTTCTCAAAAAAAAAAAAAAAATTAAATACTCTTAAACGAGCGAATTAAATTCTGTAAAAAGTAATAAAAAAAAGGGAAACTAACAGTGAAACGCTTTTGTCCCAGAAAATTTTAATATTTACTCAGAAAATTTCACATCTGCGTTTTTTAACCAATAAAATATGTTTTCTCTAGTATCGCCATGACAACCCAGGTATTTTTTTGTAAATTTGTTTGTACTGGAGTATCCTGGAGAGAAATAAAGTGGAAATTTTTTGACATAATAATATTTGTTATAATAAATATATTGAATAAAAATTTAAAAATAAAAGCATATGTTCTTTTTATTAGATTTTTTAAATGTTATGTTTTTTAAGTAATGATCAATTGAGCTAAGAACGGTATTTTACCATCTGCAGTTACAGATACATCATTTTAAGATTTAGCATAGTTAATTCTTTCATATTATGTTGAGTTTAAATTACTGCAATTGGTAGAAAATTATATTTTTAATTTGACATTTAAAGTCATTCAAAACCTTCTATATTATATTGTCAAAATATAAAATAAATTTTGGTTTATATAATTAAATATAACTTGGTGTGAAATTTTCCTACCGAATACCACTCGATGTTAAATTAAAAACCAAAATATTTCCTCGGCCATGAATATTTTAAGAGAATTATCATGACTCGAAAAAAATTTCGGAAATAATTTAACCTCTGGTGGTATTACATGCGATAATTGCCGCACAGCCAAAAATATACTTGTTCCAATAATAGGGAAAGTGCGTTTCCTATGACAAAAAGAATTCAATAGTCTCTAATTGCAAAAGCTTTCTTGATACTACCATTATTAAACAGAAACATTCCAAGGAGTGTCTAAAAAATGATATGAGTATTTTTCCTTGATAAATAATATAATTGTAATATAATAAAGAGTTATTAGGCACCCCACCTTATCTTATTATATATTTTAAAAATATACTTTATTTAGTTTGTTGATTTTTCTAATTTTTGTTTTCTGTTGTTTTAGGTAAGTACAGTGTGGACAATACACTTGAAGCTGATAAAATATGTAAGAAATAGTTTGTAGAATATATTAAGATTACGCTTTGATTTGATGGGTTTGTCTAGAGTCCTTCAAATAAAAGAGCCTTGGCCATAGGTATGTCATCTTTTTCCATTGGCTGAGATGGTCACACGGTACGCGACGTCCATATTTATCGAATTTACGGTATGTTTACATTCAGTTTCTGTGTATTTTAATTTGTACTGGAGGGTTGTTGCTTATTTTGAATAAGTAGTTTGAAGATATGGGTTATTGTTAACATTAACAATTCGTGTTTAAAAGTCGTTCAGTGTAGATTTTAAAAGCAGTTTAGCATAGGTTTAGTCATATAATATTAGTTAGTGCGCAGTGTTACTCAGTAAAATGTCGGGGTGTAGTGTTGTGTATTGTACCAAGATTGACAAAGAGATGAAAGTCTTCCCACGGGTTCCTTGGAGGAGAAAGAAATGGGCCGTCAAAGTACAAAGGGAAAATTGAAATCCTAAAAATACTTCACATTTATGTGAGGTTAGTAATTGCACATTTAAGTATTGTTTTTTTACGTACACTTAATTATTTGTTAATGTACAATAAGCAAAATTATTTAATGTCTTATGCCGGGATGTAGCGTTGTGTATTGTACCAAGAATCTCAAAGGAAGGTTTTAGAATGAAAGTTTTCCCACGGCATCCTCGGATAAGAAAGGAATGGGCCGTCAAAGTGTGAAGGGAAAATTGGAATCCTACTAATACTTCGTATTTATGTGAGGTTAATAACTGCACATTTAAATATTGTTTTTTTTACGTACACTTAATTATTCCTTAATTTACAATAAGCAAAATTATTTAACGTCTTATGCCGTGATGTAGCGTTGTGTATTGTACCAAGAATGTCAAGGAAAGGTTTTAGAATGAAAGTTTTCCCACGAGATCCTCGGAAAAGAAAAGAATGGGCCGTTAAAGTGTGAAGGGAAAATCGGAATCCTACAAATACTTCATATTTATGTAAGGTTAGTAACTGCACATTTAAATATTGTTTTTTTAAGTACACTTAATTATTCTCTTAATTTACAATATGCAAAATTATTTAACGTCTTATCTTTGACTGAATTCTCAAAGACTTAGGCCTAGGCCTAGGCTCCCAATTAGATAAATTTTATAAAATTTTTGTTTGCACTACAAAAAATAGAAAACCATGTGGTTCCAAATAAGTTAGTTTAAAATAAATTTATAAGTAAAAATTATACTCATATTTAAGTTAATAAAGTGAACTTTTGTATTCCAGCTATAAAATGTTTTTGACAGGCAATCAAATATTTACGTATCAGGGAAAAATGCTAGAAATAATGGGCTGCAGAAAATAAATAAACATTTTTGTTAGAGCTGTAAAAATTTAATACTAAATCAAATCATATTTTATTGGTCAATTTTTTTTATCTTATGTGAGTTTCGGTTTCAGGTAAATACAAGAACTGTTCGTAAATGTTACGAATTTTCTCAAATTGTTTATAACAATTCTTTAATTAAAAAAATGTAAATTATAAAGGAAAAAATCCGAAAAATTATATTATGTATACTCTTTTTCACCAAGTTTTCAAACAAGTTGACAGAATGTTTTATAAATCAACATCGTTAAACATTTTTCATGCAAGGGATTGATAAAAATGGTACTTTTTGTTTAGTTATGAATTTTTTACGGCGAAACTATAAGCTTTTACAATAGAATATCAAGGGATCAGATTTTATTAGTTATTAACAGATCCTCATTTTGCACAATATTTTTTTGGTTTACGACAGATAATCTCCAAGATATCTTAACTTTAATTTTGCTGAAATTCCGAGGAAATTGAGAACCTTTTTTTTCGTGTAATATTTGAATTTTTGGTCGACAATTTGTTTTTGCGGAAAACTTATCCACCATGCGTAGAATATACCTTTGAAAATTTTGTCCTCTACAACTTTGGTCCTATAATATTTTGACGAATATATTACAGTTCTCTCAGCGTTTCGGTTGAAGGGTCACGATGCACTTTTTTTAAATTTTTAAATTTTTTTTGCGTACTTGTCCGGTCGATCGAATCAGAAACGTTATACCATTAAACGCAGTTTTTAATTCTGAACAACTACAAAATATTTTCAATCATTACCTAATTAACTGTCAGCTTTTCACCTCATTTTCTTGGACTTCTAACCATTGCACAACAGGATAATAATTACCACTGCATGCTGTATAGACAGACTTACTTGAGGGACTCTAAATATGTCTACTGACTGATATTGCAACAAAATAACTCTAGATGGAAACTTCTTGATTAAACGGCCATACTAACATCAAATTGATTCTAACAATATTAAGTTTAGAAACTCGAACAATTTTAACAAAGCTTCATGCGCATTTTAAGAGAAACTTCAATAGCACAAATTGTTCATATTTAAATTAATAGGTTGCTAAAAAATTTACGATAACCTACAAACTTCTATATATTATGTTATACTTATATTGTTTTCTTAACCGCTTCACAAGTCACTGAAGTAACTTTTTGAAAATCTAGGATTTACCGACTCGGTTTTCGTCACTGTATTGCTAAATAAACCGCACAATTATATTGCTTTCAAGTCTCAATAGTACTCTGAGAGGCCTACTTATGTAACGATCTCTCATAGTTTGAGCTTAGATGTGACCTTTAAGGTGCTTCGCAGGTTCAAGTTTCACGCAAGCTTTTAAGTATGTTAAAACAGGGAAGATAAGTTTACTGGGATAGTATCCTTGGCATAACTTGATGTTAATTTGTCGCTGTAAAGACAAAGGGAAGTATCTAAAAAATACAAAGTTTTAAAATAATGTATTTCAAAGTATACAAGTATTTTTAAGCGTCTGTTAAAAATTACACAAGGAAACTACAAACATGCATGTAATGTTAAAAGTAGTACTGAAGCACAAGGAATACAGGAGCTAAAGCGTTAATAGCTGTTACCTTTAATAAGGGCTGAAAAACATCCCTAAGAGTCGATATATTCAGCTCCTGGTAAAATTACCGTAGATATAAATTTGAGAATAAAGTTTTTAAACCAGTAAAACTACTAATTGCTTCCTCACCCCTCAAATTGAGGAAGGTATGTATTCGTGAAAAAAATTTTGAAAATTTTTATTGCATTTCTGGACGAATCTCGACGAATTATGACGACACACAAAATTTCAGACAAAAAATTCTCTGTGTGTGTGTGTGCGTGTGCGCGATTGGGTGTGGGTGCGTGCGGGTGCTTGTGTATGCGCGTGTCGGTGCATGTGTGTGCGCGTGTGGGTGCGTGTGTTTGTGTGTGGGTGCGTGTGTGTGTGTGTGGGTGCGTGCGTGTGGGTGCGTGTGTGGGTGCGTGCGTAAGTGGGTGCGTGCGTGCGTGCGTGTGTGTGTGTGGTTCGCGATATCTGCTACATTTTTTGAGATAAAGCTTTCAAATTTGGTACAAACATACTAGAGTTTAAGCAAGAGATTGAGTTGAGATGAGCAAAATCGGTCCCCTGGAACAGGATTAACCTGGCCTCAACATTTCTATTTCTAACTACAAAAAAAATTTATTCGTGATGAAAGATTATAAATCAGATCTGTTATACAAACCTATTATAATATTATGTTCAAATGTTTAAATAAAGCTATAAATTAAAATTTTGTAAACATAACACCATAAAATTTGAATTTTGATTGACACTTCTTAAAATTTGAAATGTCTAAAAATAATATTAGTGACATTCCACCAATGTGACTTTTTGAAACATCAAAAATTACTTTTATTACAAACTCCACCACACATCGAGTTTTACTGCGGTGAGGAAGTTCTGATCCCAAGTAATTGGCAGCGGCTTTTTTATTATTATTATTGATCTGTTTTTTGTCGCTTTGATACATTTTTTTAGAGTAGGAACATGATAATTAATATAAATCTGTTTGTTTAATTTAACACTGTGACAAAATAACAGTAATAATAAAAATTTTGGCGATTTCACTTTTTTCTTAATTTTTTTTTTTTAAAAATATCACGAAAACTGTAAGTTTTAGACTATGATACCCTTATATAGAAATATAGAGAATTTAATAGTGAATTCAAATTTTCAAAAATATATAGGGACAGTGTGATATGATTTACGCAGAACGTCTGTCTCCAGTATACACAAATAAAGAGATACGCCTCTGTGTCAGATAGTACACACAATAACTGTCCTTAACAGGCTTATATCAAAATAATGTATTTTTGAGATACGCCCTTTAGTTTTTTTAGTGACGAATTATCTTCATATTATGTTTCATTTGCAACTTTACTTTGAGAAAACCCTAAAAGTATTTATTGTAAATTATGTTTTTCAAAAAAATAACAGGGGGCAAAGATATGCATAGGTTAGATATTAATAAAATCTTAAATTATTTGAATAACTTTATTAAATACACCGGCACACAAAAAAAAGTTGTTTGTACATTTGACACCACCTACCTTCCGACATGTATTTCGACCCGCTGAATCCGAATTTGAAGTCAGTTTGGACCGTACACCCTCAAATATCGAGTAAATTGAAAAACCGTAAAAATTAGCGAAAATTGGGTGGTTCGGTAATAAAAAAAATTTTGTGGATATAAACCAAGCCTAATTTTTATGTATTTCGATCCGCTGAATACGAATCTAAAGTATATTTAGACCATAGGCCGTTTTAAATCTAAGTAAATTGTAAAAAACCCTCGAAAATTGCTAAAAATGGCAAAAAATTGTGATTATGTTGATGAATAAAATGTTCATTCTGTTTATACGTCATTTTTTATATATTTTACAATTTTTCACATTTTCAGATTCTAAACTTGTATTTTATGCATAAAAAAATACAAGAAACGTATTTAATCGTGTTTCATAGATTTTTTTCAATTTTTTCAACTGCAATTTTTTGCTATTTTATCGGTTTTTTGCGATTTCTTGAGATTTTGAGGGAGTAATGGGCCAAATATATTTCAGATTCGGATTCAGCAGATCAAATTACATAAAAATCCTCTTCGATCCGGGTCTACAAAATTTTTTTCATCAACATAATCACAATTTTTTTGCCATTTTTAGCAATTTTCGAGGGTTTTTTTACAATTTACTTAGATTTAAAACGGCTTGTGGTCTAAATATACTTTAGATTCGTATTCAGCGGATCGAAATACATAAAGATTAGGCTTGGTTTATATCCACAAAAAATTTTTTATTACCGAAACACCCAATTTTCGCTATTTTTTACGGTTTTTCAATTTACTCGATATTTGAGGGTGTACGGTCCAAACTGACTTCAAATTCGGATTCAGCGGGTCGAAATACATGTCGGGAGGTAGGTGGTGTCAAATGTACAAACAACTTTTTTTTTGTGTGCCGGTGGATATCAAACATTTTTTTTAATTTGAAAATGCTGTTTTCCAAAGTAATTATTAAAACTCTGACTCAAAATTTCAAAAAAAAAAATCACATACAATAAAATATGATTTTGTTGACTATGCAATTATCATTCCAGGTACTGGTAGATCTTAAATCATAATCGGGGTGTTATAGTATTGCAGAGAATACATTACCTTAATAGCATACTTAATACCAGTAACAACAGTTTTGTTGTAACGCTTGCTAATTAACTCCCTTTGAGTATAAGCTACGATTTTTTTCGAGCCGTCACTGAAAGTTTAATGGCTGTACGATAGTATTTCATTCATTATATCTCCCAGCTATTAAAGAAAATATTTATCGCACCTTTAGAAGCCTTATTAATAAATTATTTTATGACTAATAATATGCCTATACCAAGAACTAAATTCATTGCAGATATATATGTTATTGTTACGTTCACTTCCTTATTTCTTTGCTATTTTATACCAGCACGATACGAAATACACTGTCAAAATGATAGAAAATCTCGGTAAATATAACTCTTTAGGAGTTAAGGAACGACTCTAACTGTTTCCTCTCACGCATTTGATATTCAGACACATTTATTAGAAATGTTAAGGCTAGGCTATACCGATGTTAATAGTCACTTTAGAACTTTTATTAAAATACAGTATAAATCCACGATACTTCATGGATTTACACAAACATCAAATGCATGTAAGTCTGTGTTATTTCAAAAAATAAGATGTAAATCGCAAAGCCCTAGAGAGGGTTGGAATATACTCACTAACCAATGTGGCGGATTATTTACGATTTACCCCTTTTTTAGACTCTTTGAACTATTCAAATTATGTTTACATATTTTAATTTCTAAAATGTTAGCGGTATCTACTTTATACAAGGTGTCTCATAATTAGGTACCTTCCTTCAAGAGGGTGATATAACTTGAAAAAGAAGTTGAGTGTATAAACATTTAAATCATTTAAATCATTTCATAAGGGAGCTACAACTTTTTGAAGGGGGTAAGTACAACATAGTTATTTGCCAATAATTCGAAACGTCTTAAGTCGCTAAAATTAAATTTGGACCATTTACCTATTGATTTCATGATGTTACATATTTTTTCTAATTTTTATCTAAATATCTTGATTTGTTGGGGTAGTTTTAGGACGAATTTTTGGTATAATTTTTTTCCCTTATTTTTTTTAAACATTTAATATGAAAAGAGGCACCAGTGTTAAAAACTGCATAAAAAGGTTCTCTCACTAAATTTCGATAGGAGCCATTGTTTTGGAGTTATTTGTATTTTAAAATTGCAGTACAGGTTAGGTAGCCAATAACGTAAATACATCTCTAAAAAAATAATTCCACCATATTATCAACTATTGTTTTGTTCACCAGGTTAAAATAAAGATGTGCAAAATCCAAATAAGTGTGTTAGAGGTTTATACTTTCGCATATTACCTCTCTTTTGTGGCGCTACAGCCCTTGGTGAACCTTTGATCCTCAATTACATCTCTCCAGGCTTTCCTGTCCAGTGCACACCTTATCCATGCCCTGATTCCTAGCTTCTGTAAATCTTCTTCAGCTTTATCTAAAACTCATGTTTTTCCTCTTCCTCTTCTCCTTGCGCCCTCGGACCGGTTGAACATTGTTTCTTTACCGGATCATTTTTCACTCTTCGTATAACATAACCGATCCATCTCAGATGACAAGTTTTCACAGTTTGACTTATGGTTGGGTTTTTATATATTAGGTATAATTGTAACTATTTCTCCATAACCCGTTTTCACATACGCTTCATAGTTTTTCTTCATAATTTTTCCTTGAAACCAGCTGCCATTGTCCCTCTTTTTGTGCCATGGGTTATTGTTCGGTCTACAGTATGGTAGTCTGCCTTGAAATCTATGAGATTGTGATGAGCATCTATATCGTATTCTGGTGCTTCTTCTAGTATCTGTGTCAGGGCTGAAATTTGGTCAGCGATTGACTTTCCACTACGAAAGCCTGTTTGGTACTGTCCAATTATCCTTTCGGCATGTGATCTTAGCCTTGAGCAAAGGAGCTTAGACAGCACTTAAATGCCATGTTTAAGAGTATTATATCCCTGTAGTTGGTAGATTCCAATGTCTCCTTTTTTGTGTATTGGACATATGATCCCCAAGTTTCAGTTTTCTGAGATTATTTATTACTTATTATTTATTGCAGATCTACTTGTGCAAAGCGATGATGAGGTGGTTTCTCCAGCATTTTTGAGTATGTTATCATATTTTGGAGCCTTATTATTTGTTAGTTTTTGTATAGCTTCCTTTACTTCTACCAAAGTTGAGGGTTCTATTTGATCGCCATCATTTAGCGACGGCACTGTTATCTCGTGCTGGTTGTTTTGCATCTGCATTCTGGTTCAATGACATTTCAAATTGCTCTGGTATTTGGTTTTTGTCGCAGAGTAGAGTTCCTTTGTTATCCTACATTGAGTTGTTGTGGATCTATATTATTTTCTAAATATGTTGAATACATTTTATGCAAGTTCCGTATTTCATATCCTTTGTTAAGCTGTTCAATTTCTTACAGTTGTTTATTAAAAAACTCTTTTCCTTCTGCATTCCCATTTTCCTTCCTCCCCTTTGTTTTGTACTCATTTATTGTCTTTCTCGCTCTTCGTGTTTATATCCTGTTATAAAAACATCATTCTTTATCCTTGTTATCTTCTCTCACTCTGTATCAAACTATTCATTTCTTTCTATCTCTTTCTTTCTTTCAATTGTTTCTTTTGCCGTACTAGCTAATGAAGCGGAAAAACTTTTTAATCCTTATGAACAGTACCAATTTTGATATATTTTTTTTTGTTTTTATGTATTATTTGAAATCAGAAACATTTTGGTGGGGGACATAAATATTTATATTGTTTAAACGATAATCATACTATTTATGAAAAAAAAAAAACTATTTTTTTTCACGATATTTATTGAAACTTTGATTAGTAAGGAATATTTAAAGTATTTTTTTCATTATATAATTATAGAAGCTTTAAATTATATGAAAATTTGCCAAAATTTTTATAAACAATGAATTATGAAAAGGATTTTTTTATTACACCTAAGAATGATATAGAATTAATATATACAATAAAATTAGAAAAATTTTTATTACATATTAACTAATTTATAATTTAAATATAAAAAAATAATAAAATTTAATTTTCATATACATCTGGAGCATTGGTGACCATCCTCTTCAAGTGATGTTATCGCAGTCATTTCCACTGCAAATAATGCATGCAGGTGAGCAATGCAGCCACATGCTGCACTGCATCCTAGTTTGCAAGAGCAAAATATGATTTTCAAGACGTTATTCGGTGTTGCTGTTTGCGTCATTTTTACTGGTGTCAAATAATTTTTCTTTGCCAACCCCATTGTTCGAGACGTATTGGAGAATTATTTTTCCTTGTAAATAGACTGTTTTAAGATATTGTGAACTAAGTTGTACACTTTTATCCTTCGAGGCTAATGTCATGAAACGCTTATATCTCAAATTTTTGGCCGTTTTAGCACCATACTGTGTGAGAATACAAAGAATATCTTCGTTGAAAAGTACTCCTTTACTTTGGTTTTCAACCATAAAAGTTTCAGCTACTGCACGTAATTTGTTATCATAATCAAAAATCTTATCGAATTGATTTTGACGTTTTCTATAAAAAGCCGATGTAGTATCATATCCTGTGAAGGCATGTATAAAGAAAAGATGTCCTTTTTGATATTTACAAACTAGTTTAAATTTGTTTTCGTTGAACGTTGAACAAACTCGATGTAGGAGATTATTTCTTGGTGATTTTAACAAGTACTATGTGGCCGTCAAATTATCAACTTAAGAAGCAAAAGGTTTCACACGGTAAAATACGCGATGACGGAACAATATACAGGGTGGCCATTATCTACTCTTACATGGGTAACTTTTTTATTTGCAGAGTTATAGAGTCGGTTAAATAGGGCAGAATTGTGAGAGCAATTGATTGCCGTATTTAGAATTGTGGTATGTATTCAGGTTGCTGAATTATACTGAAAAAACTGAAAATGGTTGATTTTTTTAATGTTAAATAACTTCGAAACCGTTAATCTTAGAAATCCGTGAAAATTGTTATCAATAGATATTTTTATGTAGAGTTCAATAAACCTATTGCCAATTCCATGGCTGACATGATTTCCAAAATATAACATAAACTTGCATTTTTTTAAATAGACATACAAATGTTTGTATCTTTGAAATCAGAAAAAAGGAACTTTCTTATAAGCCCAAAGTCGACTATAGTTTCCATTTAAAAAAGATGCAAGTTTATGTTATATCTTAGAAATCGTGTCAGCCATGGAATTGGTAATATGTTTATTGAATTCTACGTAAAAATATCTATTGATAACAATTTTCACGGGATTTCCTAAGATTAATGGTTTCGAAGTTATTTAACATTAAAAAAATCGACCATTTTCAGTTTCTTTCAGTATAATTCAGCAACCCAAAAACATACCACAGTTCTCAATAATAATTAATTGCTCTCACAATTCTACCCAATTTTGTTTATTTAACCGACTCTGTAACTCTGCAAATAAAAAAGTTAGCCATGTAAGGAGATAATGGCCATCCCGTATACATATAATATATTATATACGTAACGCATACATATTTCTCGACTCTTATTATACCGCATTTTTATGGTGTAAAAATTGAATTTTTACTAGAAATTTTAACTTAACAACTACTTTTATACTACAGTTTCAATTAAAAAAATATATCTGAATATTTAAACTTTTCAATGTTATACTTTTTATCAACTTATGTTTTGTTCCTTTTCTTGGCATTAGGTAACTTGAATCTTAGCTTGATGATTACATCCATTATCATATAATGGTTGGAATTCAGTTTCTATATATTAGATGGCCTCGTCTCTTTTTTTATATGGTAAGGGTACAACTGCTGTTCTTTCAAAATGTTTCAAACGGTCTTATGAGTGACTGATATTCAATTCAGCATTTCGGGTACTTGTTTCAGGACGTTCATCAATTAGATTAAGAACATTTTGTTATGCTTGCTGTGTTCTAACTCTAACTGGTCTTACCATGGCTATTCTATTTCCTGTCTCTATATTCTGTAGATTATGATGAATATTTGCAAATATCCAGTTAAGAAACCGACGTTAGGCATACATTTCTCCATAGAGTCGCCTGGCCCTGGTTTCTGTTTTATTGTAGTTGTTCGTGATGAAAGATATTTTCAATTGTGAATATCATTTGAACTTAATTCACTCAACGATCGAGTAAGATTTTTTCAGTCTTCACATTTGGATGAATTTCAAACTGACCTAAGTCAAAACACCAAAGGAACTAGCGCAGTAGAGATTCCATGGTAACATACATTTTATCATTTTCAGCATTTGTTGTGATTATTTCTTTTTTGTGTTGTTGATCCAAATGTAAACCTTGCAGATCCAAAATGATTTTATCCTTTTTTTCTCGTATTCAGCGAACTCAATGCATTTTATCGAGATACAATCATGAGAACCGTTTTTGGTTAGAATGTAATTGATTTTTTATAAAATTGGCTTGAATTCGGAAAAACTGTCCATCGTGAAAATTTCGTTATTAATTTTTAGTTCAGCCCTTGTACCCACGATAAAGCTATTCCAAATTTTTAACGATCAGCATAATTTTAGTTCAAAACCCAGTAAGTGTAACGAATTTCATCTTTATATCTCCACGTGGAGAGTTAATATTCCAAAAATGTTGCTTCATGTAGTTGCTTCAACATCCTATCACCGCAATCCACGTAAATATGTTCTTTTTTCGTGAAATAATTTATAGAATCACCATGTGAACTATTGATACGTACTTAGAAAATACCATGTATAAACAAAGTTAAATTTTGAGCAAATTTATGGTTGGATTATATCAGTTGTTGACTACTAAACTGTATCAATTTTAGTTTGAGTCTGAAATAATCCAAACATTCTAATTATACAGCTAGTTTCAAATAACCAAAGTGTTTATTTTGAAAACGATATGTTATCTCAACACGACAAACTTCGAAAACCAGCAGTCTTAGATCATGTCATGTAGCTACATGACAGTGCACAAGCTTGTACACTGGTAAAAGAAAATTTAGATATGCTTAATAAGAAAGATACTTACATGTTTGACAAGAAAACCATGTCAAGAATATGTTCATTAGAAAAATGAACTACATGTTTTATAAAAAGTATGTTATTTTTTACGATTTCGATGAGAAATTTTTCTATTGTTGTTCATCCAACTTGTAGATATATGTAAGTAGATAATATTTTAAAACTATGTATTTATGTTATATGCAATTTGTAAGTATTCTAATTTTTCAAAGAAAAAAAAATGTTTACATATTTTTTAAATTAAACAAAAAAATGGATTAAGAGTTACTCAAAATACATTTAATTTAAACACTGATAACGTGCTTTTTGAAATATGCATGTAAAATTAATTTGGATTTAAAACTTACTTATTTTCATTTTCTTGGTTGGCAAGTTGCGCGCGGGTAATATTAGTTGGTCACCGTAATAATAGTAGTAGCTACAGCAATTTTTGTGTGAAAATTGAAAAAGTTAAATTTATCGAAATAAATTACAATTATATATAGTTTGTGTTGTGGTTAATAGCTGTTTTGTATTGTGTCAAGAAAGTAGGATTATATCCTTTATCCCATTTACCCCTTTTCCTTATTTTCCATAATTCTTACTACTGAGGAATTTCAACAACTTTTTTGGGTAAGTTTTTCACATATTTTTCAATTTGTTAACATTAAATATTAAATAGATGGGAAATTATAGATGGAAACAAATCTATTTCTCTCTATATAGTATTAATATTTTGGCAAATACAAACACAATATGCTACATTTTAGTGTCGCTTTATTGTGAGTCTATTTTCTACGAAAGAAAATTGTTTGCATATTTTTAAAATTGAAAAAAAAAAAAGGATTCGTGAATACTCAAAATTATGCTGCACTTAGGGGTCACTGTTGTGAGCCTTCAATAAAAATTAAATTAAATCAAGGGTTACAGTATTGTGTATTTTATTAAAGAAGTGGTAAAAGACATCATTTAAATTTAATTAAATTAGGTTTGTTACGTAAAACTTCGGATTATCTTTCATTACTTTTCGGATTTCTACACGTATTTTAATTTATCTAGAGCTATTTCAAACATCCTAGACATTAATTGTGTCTGTATTTATTGAATTCATTCTTCAAATAGCAAGAATAAGTATCATAAGGAAAATACAACTTAACGTCTATTCCCAGGAATTTATAGATAGCGTAAAATTTAAAATGTATGGTATTTGCATAGTCGTTCGCTACGAAGAATTCAAGAAAATTAAAGGTTCCTCTAGTATGCAAAGAAATATACAGTATTTGCAGATTTGGGTATAACATGACCGTATATAGGGTATTGAATTATAGAACGAAGATGGGTATGGGAGTATGGCAGATAGAGTGGCACCTTCGTAGCTTAGGGTGTGTTGTAAACACAAGTTTCAAAAATGTCCTAATGAGAGACCCTTTACAAGTCCAAATATCAAAATATGTTTTGAAATTATCAAAAAAGTAATCGCTTATTTACTGTGTGAATCAAATGTATTGAGTCCGCAAATATTCCGTAAAAAATGACGAAACAGAGACAATTGAAAAAGTTATGTATTTGTTTTGTGTTCATTGTAAACCACGCATTCAAATTTAACAATTTACCTTGAACGCTTTCAACTATTTGTGTTAATAAAATGTCCTACTTTTTAACTGCTTAATACCTGGCTTTTATTCAAAAAATTGTGGGAAAGAGAATATTATTTTCTTGTTGTTTGTTTTATTACATTGTAAGTAAATTAACAATACCAATTTAAATCTCACAAAATATTTATTTTGCGAAAAAAAGTTAAAAAAAATACAATTCTTAACCAGAGTCACAAAAATAACAAAAGGGCAGAAAATTGTAGCTAATATAATTAGAAACAACTGGTTTACTTATGCTTCGTGTGGACAAACTCTAAGAGCCGTTTCCTCAAACGATTGATGGTCAGTCCTGATGAGGCCGGATCATTGTTTCGTCGATCGACTGATGTATGCACTACATGTGGAAGGAAGGACTAGATCGTCAGACTGCCCATCAGTCATTTGTGAAACGGCTCTAAAACAGGGAACTACGCAATGAGGTATGTTGTATGTAGTCTGGACAACAGTATCTGCTTCTCTTTAAATTTTTAAACCACGAACATCACGAACCCAACCATTGCATATGGGTGAGTAGGGTTGGTCTTTTTTTCAGTTACGGGTATGTACCCCGGAAAGCGTCCTTCAGTTAGTGTGAGTCTGCATCGGAAGCGATCCAGATCAGATCAGACTAAACCAGAGCAGACCAGATTTGATCAGATATGACAAGCGTAGTAGCTATATTTGTGGTGGTTAATACCCAACGAGTTAAGGTGGTTATATTAAAAATATTAAATTTACGCCCGTAGTCTGCCAAAATATCAAACACGCTTGATTATCTCCAAATGTTGGATGTGTCTGGGAAGTTTGAAACTTAGCCACTTCTTCCCTATTCCTGGTGCTTGTTTATAACATGCCATACGGATTGTATCTGGTCTAGACTGCTTCTAATGTAGCCTTAGCCTTAGGCATACACCTGTCCGACCGCGTCCGGGAGATGGCTTGGATCAGCTGGCATAGAAGTGGGGGTAAATGTTTTATGTTTCTACTGCCCGCCCGAATTTTATCGGGTTAATATAACACGAAACGTAACTACTTCACAAGATAACTCTGGCCAGAAAACATCTATACAAATACACTTATGAACAGAGACGAGATAACTCGGGTTAGTTAAAAAATGTTGATTGCTAATTAACTAGTATAGTCAAGTTAAATTGTTAAGCGAATTAAGGAGATTTTTTTGACCATGCCAATCTCTAATCCAGTACACATGTACTTCGAAAATGTGCATCATATATAAATATAATTTTAGGGATCGACAAAATACAGTTTTTTTCATAAACTTCCCCTTTATTGCCAAAAACGCGACTTCATGCTCATTCCGTTATTTTAGAGGTATTTAAAAGGTCTTTGATAAAATGATTGATTACATAAAATGTACAAATTTTCAGATTTAGATTCTGCAATATCAGATAATAATTGAGTTCTCAAGCACAATGGATGATACAAATATTTTTCTTTATTTAAAAAAGTAATTAATTAACCGCAGGTTAAAGAATAGACTGTATCACCAAAGACAACAAGAACAAACACGGCGGCATATTTCTGTAAATAATTTAGAAGGTTTTGGACAAAAATTTTTGAAAAAATTACAGCATGTAAAATGGATGTCCCTTTATATCACCACAAAATTTTACATAAAACTAATAAGTAAACCGCATCACAACTTGTCATTCGCGAATACCAGTGGCGGAATCAGCTCGTGTGCAAATACATTTATATTTTCATGTACAAAAATGATATACAATATAAAATAGACAATATCTTACCTTACACTTTTCATGGATGATTTTTGTAACATCCAAAATTAGATGAATGCCGAACGTTTAGCGAAAAACACTATTGTACTTATAAAAATTATTATTTGGCACTAATACAAAAGTATATTATTATTAATCATTCTAAATGATTTGGAGTTAGATTCCAGCGTCTGTCATTAAAAATCCATTTGCAGTATGAAAACGACAGACGTAACTGGAGCGTATTTAAATACTGAAAGTTGTAAAACGTTAGATTTTCGTGTACACATGGTAACTTTTTTACAGCATTTGCAATAAAATTCTATGCCATTAAACTCTAGTTACGGGTTGGGCTTTTGTATCCCACCCCACTGGTTTTTTTCCACTTTCAAAATTTATTCCGGAAATGCAAACTTCTGATCATCGGAGCCGCAAGCCCACACGTGTCTTCAATTGCGGTGTATGTAGGTGGTAGGATTTTTCTTTCACGTCTCGTGCTTATTTATTTGAACTGCGACATATAGGCGTTTTCAATTTATAACAGACCTTTTACGTTACATATGACTCGACGTTATGCAATGTACTGACGACCTACAAAATGCATGTGGTCTAGGCCTTTAAAACCCCTCCCCATCAAGGTACCTATGTAAATTTCCAGAATTGCCACAGTGTAGTGCACTTTTAAGAACATTTATTACGTTTTTATTTAATATAGTACGTTTTTCGACATAACTAGCTTACGTATCAACATTTTAAAATAAAACAAAATTCACTTTATCATGTTGTATAAATGTCTATGCTTTTGTTCTTTGTGTTGTTTATAATATAATATTATGTTTGCATGAAAGCCGTCACTGAAACAATTATCTCCGGCTGAGCTCTAGTAATGAGGGATGCTAATGGTTGTTGTTAATGTTGTTAATGTTAATGGTTGTTAATGGTTAACATATTAACAGTTTTTGTGCTTATTTCCATTAAAATGAACTTATTTCAGTTGGAAGATATTTATTTAAAAACATTCTTTTCATTAACCGAATATATTATTTTCATCGCCAATTTCTTTACTAGATATGCTAATAATGCATTAATATACTAATTTTTTGCTGTTTTTGTAATTTTAATTGCACAGTTAATAAACCTAAAATGAAATTACCATTATGTTTTTAAGTAAGATAAAATCATTACGAACTGTTATTAATTTTTTTACGCTCACCAACCACCCGTGAACCCTTAAAAATTAATTCATTAGATTTTGAATTTATTACCAAGAATGTTATTTTTTATAAATTAATGCATGATGGTTTTTATGGTAATTTTTAAATATACGTTCTAACAAGTATATACAGGGTGATCCTTAAATAAGTAAAGAAAATGCAGGGGATGATTTCTCGGTCTGTTTCGACACAACAAAGTTCATGGCGTCAACATTTGTATGTCTTAAATGGCCTGGCCCATCCTAAGCAAATGTTTTATCATGATCTAATTCATCGAAATTGTGCCCTCTAAGTAAAAAATGGCGATAATTTTCAGATTCTAAAAATTTAGATCATAATAAACTCATCAAAATTTTGAATATTTTAGTACCTAATAAGCAAAAGTACAGGTAGATTGGGCATATTGTATACAAAAAAAGACTTACATAACGCCATAACTTTTTGTCTTTTTTTTGCATATTTATAGCGGAAAGAAACGCCATTGTTAAAAACGGTATAAAAACAGGTTCTCTTACGAAATGTCGATACAAGCTATCGTCTTGGAGTTATTTGACTGATAAGCAAGCTAGTTCATCAAGCTAGTTAAGACGGTAAGTTTTACATGCATTGTTATAAATTGTAACAGTTTATTGTTTCTCCTATTAGTTAATTTCGCGGCCGTCTCCGACTTGCTTTCAGCGGAGAATTTGCAAGGTTCTTACATTTCTCGCACTACGTGCCACAGCGTCAACTAAACGCACGGTATCACGATTCACGAATGTTTCGCATAACTACATCAATTTATATACCTACTTATCAAAGACTAAAAAACTCGCAGATATATCCGATTTTCTAAACAATCTATCACTTGCACATAGACACATAGAAATCATAGAATTGTAGCAAAACTAGCAAACAACAGAAACGTACGTCTTCTGACTCTGGAGGTACGATATTAGAACCAACACGCAAGCATCCTGGGCTGTCGCCCACCTTGCTCACCCTCCTTGGCCCAGGCCTCTAAACGACTTGCTTTAGAGATACATGATGTCAGTTGAAAATAGTCTGTTTTTCTTTATTTCGAAAACGCTTGAAAGTGCTTTACTGAAAACTGTTGTAAGTCAGAAACATATAAAGAATATTTTTGGTAAAATTACTTTTTTTTATTTTTATAGGGGAATGCACGTGAGTAACTACATTAATTTTTTTTCAGGAAAAGTGGTATATCACTGGATTTTTTCTGGGATTGATAATTTCATCAGAGTTTTCGAGATTTTTGAATGAACCAGATTTTTTCCAACTTTGATACTTTGTATAACTAAAGCAAGGACGTTTAAGACGTATGTTTATATCTGTTTATCGGTCATAGCATCACATTTTACATTAAAGAATGCTGTGACGGTGTGCTGTTTGTTTCAATGGCAGTGTGGTTTCATAAATATATATATATAATATATATATATATATATATATATATATATATATATATATATATATATATATATATATATATATATATATATATATATATATGTATATATGTATATATGTATATATGTATATATGTATATATGTATATATATATATATATATATATATATATATATATATATATATATATATATATATATATATATATATATATATATATATATATATATATATATATATATATATATATATATATATATATATATATATATATATATATATATTTATATATATATTTATATATATATATATATATATAAACACGTAATTTATGAACTACCATGTAGGAAAACTGTGACAAAGTATACATAGGCCAAACTTCCCAACATCTAGCCAAAAAGAATCCAATCCCATAAATATGATAAAATTAATAAGACAGCACTGACGAAACATACACAGACAACAGAACACAAATTCGACTTCGACAAAACAAAAATATTAGCTACAGAAAACCACACCAAAAAGAGAAGTCTTAGAAATAATTGAAATAAAAAAACCCTAAAACAATAAATGACACAACAGCACACAAAATTTAAACAAAATCTACAATAACTTAGTTAAAATAAATCAAACAAAATAGTAGCTGCCCCTACAAAAAATTAGAAATAACTGCCACAACAAACTAAGTCAACAGATCCTTAAAACATATAAAATTTAGGTAAAAAACACATGTTACAGGCATTGGGAATTGTCAAATTATAAGCCACCCCAGTTCAAGATTTTACTTCAAACTTAGTTGTAAACACAAAAACATCATCGGTTA
>JANEYF010005778.1:0-90169 GCA_029963845.1 Rhamnusium bicolor
ATATATATATGATATTGGCTATCGATCTATCATGATTTGAAGGTGTAATTCAATGCAGGTCGGGGTATTTGCCCGCTGAGTAGTTGTTTCCTTCAAATCATATTTAATAACATTAGTTTAGTCCACCTGGGCTAGAGGTCGCCGCTCTCGGTACTTGCTGTGACGCAAGTCGCTATCCGCCACAGAGACATCTAGGATGTCGGTCGGATAGTAGCATTCAGACCGTATGAGAAGTTTCATACCTCTCACCACTATATATATATATATATATATATATATATATATATATATATATATATATATATATATATATATATATATATATATATATATATATATATATATATATACGTATACATTTGTTTGCGTTTTGGATACTTGCATTACTTATCTCCTTACCTTTTAATTAAAAATAGGGGAAAATTCTATGCATAATTAAAAATATTTCTTAATGAACTTTTTCGTGATTGTGATTTTCGAGAGGAGAGCTGTATTTTTTAACGATTAATACTGACAGGTAAAAATCACGTGGCGCTCTATATATCTTAAGCAGTCTTAAATTTACTACCCTGTCACTACTAGTAGCTGACCCTGAATAGTGTTATCGTTTAGTAACTTTGCAGGTCTCTCATTACTTATTACTCCTATAAGTAATCTTATATTTTGTGGTTAGCAAATAATTTATTTATTTAATTATTTTTGTTAACAAAAAAACAAACTAATTTTCTTGTGTTAATGCCATAATGTTAGAAGGACCCTGAGAGTGTCACGCTCTAAAAATTTTAGATGTAATAAATAGGAAAAAAAAAAGAATATGATATTTTTTTTCGTATTATAACCTTTTGTGTTTTTTGTACGTGACATTACCAATAATTAATAGACCATCATAATTAATCCGATTGTGTTTTTAATAATATAACATTGTAACATCGTGTACTGGGACATAATCTGTAACATATATATTACGTAAACGTTAAAATTTTAAATGGAATAATGTTATAAGTAACAATGTGATGTTGTTTTGTTAACGTAATATGTTCATATTTACTGGGATTATTTTATTTCCTTAACAAATTATACGCCTTGAAGAGAATTCTTTTTGTTTTTTTTTGTTACAGCTGTATATGTATAAGTTGTTGTCCCTTGAGAATCAGTGCAGAACAGCGAATGGCACATTATTTTGTTTATGTGCTTTTAAAAAATATCATTCTTCTACTTTTTATGTCTCATTGCCTGAATAATATATTCTGAGTTAATCGTAATGACTTTTTAATGAAGTTTGTGGTATTTTATAGCTTGCAAAAAAAAATTAAAAAAATAGAAATTCGTAAAAAATGTATATAAATACCTGGGTAAATAGGAATAGTGTTCCTGATTACCCCAACATGATGTTCCTATTTACCCGTGTGATCACTAACGGTCATCTGTTTTTTTTTTAATTTATAGAAATTAGAAATGTGACACATTGTTCTTGTAACTTGTAACTTGTAACTTAATCATGCAATAATCATTAATTTTTTACCGGGTGCTACAAAGTAGTGGCTCACCTCTATAACTTTTTTATTTTTGAACATATCAAAATGAAACTACGAGGTCTAGAGCCATTCAGAAAACTGCAATTTTTGACACATGAAGTAATTTTACATCACCTCCAGTTTCGCTGGAAATGACCCTAACTCTTGATTTTCAAATGAAACACCTGTATATTATTACATTTTTTTATTCAGGATGAATTTTTGAATATGTGTGGTGATTTTTATAAATTTTTGATCAATTGCTATTTTTTTATAAGCAATAATAAATTTTGGTGTAGACGGCTATGAAAAAAAAAACGTACCTTGTCATTTCAGTTTCTACGGAAAAAATAATTATACATAGTTACTATTGCTAATCATTTTGTAGACGTTTTAATGTAAGTAATTTAGTTTTTTTGAAATAATTCTTTTTTTTTTAATGGGACGGAGGTGGCTTCTTGTGAATTAAATTGCATTTTTTTTACGAATCCATTGAATTTTTTGAATGTTTATGAACATTTATTTAAAAAAAACTGTAAAAACAGATTGTACTTGTATTTTAAATCAACAATTATTATTATACAGATAACAAAAAATTTCGCATCAAGTTACCTATGCATTTTATAAAACAAAAGAATTGATATGACAGTTCTCTAATTGTAACAATGGTGTACATAAATAGTGAAGAAGTTGACATGTTTCTTATTTACAGGTAATGTCGTAAAAATGGAAAGCTTGCATATGAAATTTATAGTAAGATTTCCGGAAAGAATACATCAATCTCGACATTACTTTAAGAAGCTGGAAAGGAAGATACTGCGGGAACCAAGGGTGCACAACCCAACGTTCATAGTGAGGAAATGAAAATTTAATGTGATAGCCATAGTGAACTATGATCAAACTGCTTCTACGACACAAATCGTAGCGGAATTGGGTTCAAATAAGGAAACTGTAAGACGCATATTAAAAAAAAACATTACCATTCTTTCAAATACAACTTACACCAGCATCTTTATAAAGGTGATAATGATCGAAGGGTACAATACTGTGAGTGGTTACTCAATAAATGTGAACAAGATAACAGAAAATGTCTTATTCTCAGATGAATTTAGATTCATGAATAATGGAATGTTTAATTGACACCACACAAGATACTGGTCTCAAGAAAATTAGCGATTAGGCAGAACCAAGAATTTTCAAGAACGTTTTGGCATAAATGTATGGGCTGGAATTTATGGACACCCCATAGTTGGGCCTATTTTGTTTCAAGGAACATTAACGAGTAAAAGATACCTCGAGTTTCTATCAAATGAAATATGGGATGAAGTTGCATAGCTACCATTAGCTCAATTTAGAAACTTATAATTTCATCAAGATGGTGCTTCTCCGCACAATAGCAGAATTGTTTTAAATCATCTCGCTGAAACGTATTGTGTTGTGTTTTATGAAGTGGTGGAGTTAAAAGGCCTTTAAATCTTAAGAAGGATATGTACATCCGAAATTTTATTTTATTATACAAATATTCAGGAGATTTCTTTATTAAAATTTTATGATACAGACATGCTGAATGAAGAAATCTACGTTTTCCAAGTTCAACCATCCTGTATCTTTTAATTTATGTAATATTCTCTCCCGTCTGCGTATACCATAAATTAATCTAATACATGAATTTTGAATTTTTATACTTTATTTTTAACAATGTGGTTAAATTAGGGCCATATAGACAGTCGGCAAAATCCAATAAAGACAATACTAAACTTTCACATAATACAACTTTTATTTTCTGAGATAGAAAGTGTTCCCGTAAATTAGTTTAATGGCATTGGAAGCCTTTTGAGTAAGCTTATTCATATGTTTTGCAAATCTAAGATTACAGTCAATAATAACTCCTAAATTTTTAGTATAATCAACTCCTTCAAGACTTTCTTGATATATATTTATTTGAACTCGCTTTTTAATAGCATTATGTAATTGTTTAGGACCAAAAAGTAGAGCATTTGATTTACTGGCATAAATTATAAGAGTGATCTTCTGCAGACCTTAGAAATGAAATTAGATAAAGGGAACAAAATCGGTTGCGCCAATTATATGACGACATTTCGTCTGACAGTGAACCAGATCTATATCAAGACAGTGAAGATGAATTTGGGTCTGATAAAAATTATGAGCCACCTGAAGCATCTGAATCAGAAACTGGAAATATTACTAATGGTAAAATATCTGATTTGTCAAACAAGCCTACAGAAGAAAATCGTACTGGTAGTCCACACAACGCCAATGACGAGGGCGATTTTGATTCTTCTTGGGGAAGAGTCCGTCACATCCTTTCCCGATTTAGGATTTGACGATGCTAATGTACGATGTAAAATAAATATTGGACTTAATACTACACCGATCGAAGTATTTGAAAGCCTGTTTACTCCTCAAATATTACAATATATTATTGACTGTTCAAACGAATATGGAAAATCTCTAACACAAACAGACCAAAGACAAAACATAGCCGTTCCGCCAGTTTTCGCCTCATAACAACTAACGAAATGAAAGCTTTTCTAGGACTATGCTTTCTTTATTACCACCCTATATTTCCACAGGTTATGTCAGCCCGAAGATTTGAAGCAATACTTAAAGCTTTTTGCTGTTCCTCGCGAAACGCAAAAAAGAAAGAAAAAGTACAACCTCTAATCGATAAACTTATTTCAAAAGGCCTCTCAGCCTCCAAAGAAACTTTCCATAGACGAGTCTTTGTTACACTTTCGTGGCAGACTTGTCTTTAGAGTATATATAAAAAATAAAAAAGATCGCAATGGCATAAAGTTCTTCGAGTTAACCACATTGGATGGGTTTTCATTAAATATAGAAATGCATAGTAGCGCCGAAGATAAATCTACTAAAGATGTCAATAAAACGGAAGCACTTGTATTTAGATTGATGAGCCCATATCTGCACAAAAGTCACGAACCATATGTGGACAATTCTGCCGTGTTAATTTGAAAGGGCGTATCTACACTATGACAAATTGTTGGGAAATAGGGATTTAGTGTTTTTTACTATGCCATAAAAATGAGTAACGAACAGCAAAGTTTTTAATTTTATATAAATAGATATTTGGCTGTTATATTTAATTAAAGGTATGATTATATTAAAATATAATTCCTTGGTGAGTTTTGATAGATACGCCTATTTAATTTAACATTGTTTTGGATATTGATTGCAGAATATGGCGTAACTACAAGGTAATCATAATGTATTGGTGCACTGTTTAGTTGATATGGTACCTTTTTACTTTATTATATTATATTGAAATATAAACATTATCTAACATCAAACACTTTTTATAGATATACTAAACAAAAACACTTATTTATTATTGAAACAGTTATAATTCGTGATCGGTCAGATCATTACTAGTTGTTGAACTCACAGGAAGTTCTTGCCAAAACGTAAGTCTACTCGGAGGCATAATTTCACAGAGCTTACTTATAATTTGGTTTTTCTTTCCTCTATGATTCCTCTAGGATGCGTTTTGTGGACTGGTTTTGTTATTCTCATCTTTTGAGATTTAGCGGTCAAGAAATTCAGTTCAGTTTCTGGTCCTTTAAAGTCAGTTTTATATATTAGCGTGTTCTTGCCTCTTTCAAAATTTGTTTCGACCATATTACTAAGATATGGTCTGGGATTTATTTTATTCAGCTTGTACATTGAGACATGATCACCCCATTTAAAAAAGTTCTCAACATGAAGTTCTATGACTTGCACCTTTGATAATGATTTCCTAATGCAGTCAGTAAAATCTTTGAAGTCATAAACTTTACCTTTTTTCTTTAGTGAAGCTTCATTATTATCATTTTGATTCATTGGTAAAGATAGAAGTGGAGCTCGTATTTGTATATCATTTATTATTTTATTATTATTTTTTTTTGTAAAGGGACGATTCGTTTATCTTCTAATTCTGAATCTGAGTTTGTACCCTCAATTTCAGGCACATAATCTTCATCAATATTTTCTTTATTAATTAACTACTTCGGCCGAGATTGTTTTTGGCGTCTAATAGAATCAGCTAGATTCTTGTTTATTGCAAGTATTACCATTTTATTTGCGCGAGAAGCCATTGTACATTAAACTAAAAAGAAAAAAAAATGTGGTTAAATATCAATAATTAATAACGAAATGTTTCGTGAAAGCGTTTCTCGATTAGTGTAATATTTCTTACCCATATTATCACATCTAATAGTGTCCAAAATATTGTTTAATAATATATACAAAGTTCACTATTCACAAAGTATTTGAAATCTGCAGCTTGTCATTTTAGTAAAAATGGGCGTATCTACGACAGTGGCCAGTAGATGCGCCTGTTTTATTTAATATTACTAGATGCGCCTATTTTGTCTAACATTACAATACATATATCAGATACGCCTTTTCTTTAGAAGCCTGTATTAAGGTATGTATGTGTATTTACGCCATTATTCTTTAACGAAATGATAAAGTTTGATGCAAGGAATAAGATATAGTGATTATCTCAAATTTCCGGAAAATTGCACATACGCCCTTTCAAATTAACACGGCAGAATTATTATAATAGTGTTCAACTTCTAAACTTCAAAACTCACACAAAAGGCACTCTTAGAGCAAACAGGAAAGGTAATCCGGGTTGGATAATAAAAAAAGAAAAATAAAACAAGGGTAGCACTGCTGGCCTCGAAAGAAACGAGTGTATGTGAGCAAATGGAAAGACAAGAGGGACATTTTGATAATTACTACCAAAAATCACGCTCATTTGACCTCGGTTCAGGAAAGAAAAAATAAAGCCAGAAGAGGTTGCGACGTATAATTGCAACATGGCTAGCATTGACAGGTGCGACCAAATGACGGCGACTTATTCTTCTCTTCGTAAAACGATAAGATGGTACAAAAAAATCATGTTGTATTTATTGGACGTAACTACATGGAATGCCTTCTACCTTTATAGAAAATATTGTAAGTCTGATTCCCGATCTTACCGCTGCGATCAGTTTAGAGATGAACTAAGAAAAACGCTTATAAACATCCCACTCAACTTACAAGCAAAAGATTTGACAGTGAGACAAAAACATGACAGCAGGCGTGTGTTATCAGCATAAAAAACCAACGTATCATATAATTATGTGGGACACTGGCCCGAAAAAATTCCAGGTATTCCTAGAGCTAAATCTACAAAGAATTCCATCTTCTTGAAATGCCGAATGTGCACAAAAAAAAGATCAGAGGAAAGAAACAAGCTACCGCTGTAAAGGGTGCACATCCAAACCACCTCTGTCCTTTTTGTCTTGAAGAGTGACATCAACCTAAGTAGAGGAAAGTTGCCGGTGCACGCTTGCTCCTCCCCCACCACTTTTCTGATTGGTCTACAGACTGACCTACTTTTCCCATTGGTCCACAAACCAAGCCCATTTTCACTGGTCCAGTGACAGCGCCCACACAATATTTCAGTTGTTAGTTACATCTTGACTATAGAACATTAGATGTTGCATACGGTTTAACCAAAAAATAAATATAAATTCACCACTGTTATAGAAAGTCTCTACAAAGACAAAATAATATTTCAATAAAGAGATATATCAAAAAGAATTATCAATTAAAAACCACTAATTTATGTTAGAAATAGATATTAATGAAATAAATATAAATTTACAGCTGTTATCTGTGCAAAGACAAAATAATATTTCAATAAAGAGATGTATCAAAAAGAATTATCAATTAAAAACCACTAATTTATATTAGAAATAGATATTTACGAAATAAAAGTAAATTCACCGCTGTTATCTGTGTAAAGTCAAAATAATATTTCAATATAGAGATATGATATATTAAAAAGAAATATAATTTTAATTAAAAACCACTAATTTATGAAATAGATATTTATGGAATAAATAAACAGATGGACACATAATAATTTTATTTTTCAAGTTACACTTGAAATGGTTTAAAATAGATTCAATACATTGAAATACACAAAAAGTATACAAATAAAAATTACACAGTGTACAAATAAAAATAAGTATTTATAATATTACAATGACAAATGTATAAAATTATTATAACAAGAGATAAAATGAATAAAAACTAAAAAAAAACCATTATATATATATATATATATATATATATATATATATATATATATATATATATATATATATATATATATATATATATATATATATATATATATATATATATATATCCCTGCAAGTGGAGATCCTTTTTATTCATTTCGTATACAAGCTGAGATCCATTTTGGAAGGTGAGATCCGATTTTGGATCTCATCTTGCTTTGCGTGTATATCGCCGTCATATTGTTCAGTTGGATCATTAACAACTAATTTCAAATTTTACTGTGGATCTCATTTTTACCGAAAATTTCACATTTTATACATCTGTAGTTCAGATTCGTCGGCTGTAGAGGGAGTACGGCTCGTCTTTATGTTGTAGATGTATGTATGTAAAGATGAGATCCGTTCAAGACGGCAACGTTGCAATCATTCGTGTCAATATTCATGTTAGAATTTAGGGTAAAAGCAGTGTTAATTTACAATGACTTATATAATCAGTATTTAATAAAATACGCATGTATAAAATACTTATTTTATATCATTGTAAAATACGAAAAAGTAATTTTTACTTCTTATTTTCTACTGCTTATCCCGTTTAGCTGATTTGTGTTTTTATTAATACATTTTTTAATAATTAACAAATATTTTATATTATTTGAATTAGTATATTTTGTTAAAAAAAGAGGACGTGTATGTATATTAAAAACTATTGCTAACATTACTTGTTAATGAGGTAATTTAATTATGAACTAGAGTATTTATTAATTATAAATATTTATTCTTGCAGTTACTGCTTAGCGTAATACGTTAGTTTTACAAAAAAACAATATTATTTAATAATATGCTATTTTATTTGTTAATAAATATACCAACAATATAGTGCGGTGATAATGTATGGAACAAATTCAATAAAACTTCAGAAAAATTTTCGCAAAAAATCCTCGGACAGGACTAATTTTTTTTCAAAACGGCGTCTTTTCTGATAAATATCATTATTTGATTATGCTTTATTTTCCAGCTATGACGTCATCGGTCTTTTTTTTTATAGCAACCTATATATTTTTCTATGGATTCGAATAGAGGACTCTTTTCTGCATACGCTGATGTAAAAAAGTGGCATGTTGAAGAGGAAATTTTTGGAGATATTTACTTCAAAATTACAGTCGTGGTCAAAATTTTAAACATTTATTATAAGTTTTTAAGTCTAATTTAAGTTCGTCTTCAGTGTAATAATTATTACCTAATTAATTCAATATTTCAATAGATTATTTAGTAATTTTTTACTTTCATGACAATTTTATTTTATTTTAGAATGAATTAAAAATGTAGTTTTTTGATTCGAAATTTTTTTTATTTGATTTTTTTTTAATTGTGAAGTCGCTGTCATTTTATTAACCGTCAGCTGATATATTTTCGACGGATTTGATTAGAGGTTTGAATTCTAGATACGGCGATATGGAGATCGTTGTCCAAGCTTATTTTTATAATTTTTAAAATGACTGAAACTTTGAAGTTAAATATGTCAAAAACTTTCCTCTTCAACATGCCACTTTTTTATAACAGTGTATACAGAAAAGCGTCTTCTATACGAATCCAAAAAAATATATAGGTTGCTATTTAAAAAAAATGCCGATGACATCATAGCTCGAAAACAAACACAATCAAAGAATGCCATTTATCAGAAAAGATGCCTTTTTGAAAAACAAAATTGATCTGTCTGAGAATTTTTTGCGAAAACCTTCCTGGAAAGTTTTATTGAATTTGTTCCATACATTATCACCACACTGTATAATTGATTAGTAATAAATAAATCATTCTTGAAAAAAAATATTATTTGGAAAAAAGCGTTATTACTCGGTTATTAATAATAATTTAATGTTACTGATAAATAAATGTAGTCCAAATAAGCGTCCTCTTAATTATAAGGTGCAAATTATTTTCAGTGTAAACTGTACTTTTTTCATTATTTCTCGAGCGTAAAACATGTTTATGGTGATAGTGAAAGTAAAAAGCATGAAAAAAAGTGCTATTATTTCACTCTGGCGTATAGCCGAATCATAAGAATGCATTGAACACAATAATTGAAGTTGTCTCGCGATCTTCGCTAGATTTGCGCTGTGATGTTTGTGTTAATTTAATTAATAATTAATAATTTAATTTTTTTTAATTGCACACAGTCGTAGAAAAGGTATTGTATGAAACTCATGCATAAAGTGTCTTCTTTTCACCCATGGGATCGCTGGACTCGCCTAGTTCGTGCGGTCAAACCTCCCATTCGTGAAAAAAAATACTACTTTATGCACTTGTTGCATAAATAACTATACTTTGTAAATAATTAGGAGCTCCTAGCTAGTATTTTAAATAAGAAAGACATATACTTACACTACAAGAAAACAAATTAAGTAAATTGTAATTTCCAAAGTGTTTAGAAAATGAGGAACAAATCAAATCATGAGAAAATGGTGGTTTCATTTATTTATTTTTTTGAGGAGGTGGGCAATTCCGGAGAGTGAAGCTTCCAATTGTTCCAGAATGAAAACATCGAGGACGTAGGGCTGTAACTGCATAATTTATGTATAATGCAGATATTTGCAGACTACTATAATATGTAGTAAAGAAATTAAATTAAATTAAATGTTAGTTCACTATGTCTCCTGAGTCCATGTGGATATATTTTTAAATTCTACTTTAGCCCAACATTTTGACAGTAAATGAGTATATTAATTTTTGGGGTCAAGAGACTCTATCAGCCCCCTTATTTTTTACATGTACGCCCATGGCTCTTAGAGTGGCTTAAGTAAAATCAAAATTTGTTTCTAAATTTTTTGTTCTACATTTTTTTTTCCTAAGTACCTTACAGTCGTTTCATACTCTCATAAAAGGGACTTTAACAAAAGTCTACTTTAGATCCATTTTATTTTTATGTTTAAGTCAGTAAAACTGTTTTTGGCTCAATAGTAACTTTAATTTTTAATGCCAGTGGGTAACCGAGTAAGTTCTCTACAAAAAAAAAAATTACAACAATTAGTAGTCTTTTGTAAATTTTATTTAATTCTATCTTTGAAGGCCCATAACTTTTTTAAGGGCGGCACAATTGCATAGAGGTAAGTTGCATTAAATTTCGTTTATTTGACCAGGAATCGCCCATTAAATTTATAACGTCTTTTTTGATACACCCGGTATAGACACCGCTTGTTTTTATAATTTTTATATCTATGGTTTACTATACTTTCAATACGATAAGATACGTTAGAAATATTTGGATATATCTAGGTTTCTTCAAAGTTTTATCTTCGAACCTATAGGATATTCACGATTTTCACATTCACTTTTATTAACAAATAAACTTATAATTCTTTTTCCTCGAGACATTATGTTACCGCTTCATGGCACAACACGACATTAAAATTTAAACTTCGATTTTAATACCGATCTAATTGTTCCTCAATAGCCCCTAATAAAAGTTTCGTTTGCAAATCGCTCGGGAATCCCAATACAACAATAAATAAGATTTTTCGGTTAACCCTGAAGTAAATATTGATTCTTATTTAGAATTATAAGATTGGACCACATTATTGATAAATAATTTAGAGAAACATATTGTCGATGTCAAAACTGGATTACTACAAAAAATAAAATAATTCGACCACATCGCAAACTTAGGCACGCATAACATTACGTCTTAATAAATCTATCCATTTGAAATCCAAAAAAGGTCAAGAATAGCAGATTAAAGTCTCTTGAATGACACATGTCAATAAAAAACTGTAATGAGAACCGGCAACGTCGGTGGATCTCAACATGTACGAAATATTTCAAAATATACAACCTAGGATCCCATCTTACCCATATTTAATAACAGATCTCTACTATATTTCATGTATAACTAAATCGGCAAAATTTGTTTCCCCTCTTATGATGCTTTTAATGAGAATACATTGAAATGCATATTGTACTTTTTTTCTCTAAAATATTGAATCCTCCACGTGGATCTCGGGTTGTCTAAAAAATATAAGGATCTCGACTTGCATAGAAAACGTGTATATATATATATATATGTATATATATATATATATATATATATATATATATATATATATATATATATGTATATATGTATATATATATATATATATATATATATATATATATATATATATATTAAATTCGTTTTCCGGGTATACTCCGCGTAGGTGATAGGCCCCGAGAGGGACCGTGGTTGTCTGAACGACGCTTCGGCAGAATCTCATCTGCCATCTTCAGGTTCTAACCGATAACCTGCTTACTGCGGCTTCCGGTTACTCGAACTGAAATCAAGTAACCAGAAGCCGCAGTAAGCAGTTATCGGTTAGAACCTGAAGATGGCAGATGAGATTCTGCCGAAGCGTCGTTCAGACAACCACGGTCCCTCTCGGGGCCTATCACCTACGCGGGAGTATACCCGGAAAACGAATTTAACATTCACCACCCGCGAAAACCTGAAAAACAACATATATATGTATATGTATATATATATAAATAAATATATATATATATATATATATATATATATATATATATATATATATATATATATATATATATATATGTATATATATATATATATATATATATATTACGATTACTGGTTTAAATAACAGGTCCTTTATCTCACAAACTCTTTATTAATGCTACCGGTTTCGTGATATTTATACTAAAGTATTACCACATCTTCAGGCAACAAGAGTTAAAATACAAATATACAAAGATTTGTCCACATTTAAAAAGCAATATACAGCCAAACAACAAAATACATCACTTTGAAAAAATTAATTTTTTCAAAGTGATGTATTTTGTTGTTTGGCTGTATATTGCTTCCTTTTAAAATTTTATTCAATAAAGAATGAAATGTCATTTTGAAAAACACTAGACAAGTTGTTATTTGCAGAAAACTAAATACTAATCCCAGTTTTCACACTTCACTGACACTGGTGGCGGAAGAGGTGGCAGCACACTGTTATCTTGATGTATGCAACTCAAGTTTTGATGTCTCTTCCTCTCAGCCTCACGAAACTTACACTTAGACTGTTTGCTTCCCCCAATGGGTGGAGTACGAATTATATTTTTCTCCAGAATGTCCTGTTGGGGGTTGTATGTGGGATAACAATCTGAATCCCAGTTTTCTTCAGCATCAGGAGGTGGCAGGACGCTGTTATCTTGATGTACGCAGCGTAAGTTGTGATATCTCTTCCTTTCAGTCTCACGAAACTTGTACTTCGACTGTTTGCTTCCTCCAAAGGCTGGAGTATGAATTATATTGTTGTATGTGGGATAACAATCTGAATCCCAATTTTCTTCAGTAATAAATGACGATTGCACTGCTAACGCTTGCACTGACGACATAATTTTGAAATAAGCATTCACTGCAACAGTTGTGTAAATATTCAATATTCATAGCCTGCGCGCGCACACAAAAAAAGCTTAGATAAAAAAACTGCAAAAAAAAAAGTTGCCAGAAAAAAAAAGCTGCCAGAAAAAAACTGCAAAAAAAGCTGCCCGAAAAAAAATTTAAAAAAAAGTTGCCAGAAAAAAAGCTACCAGAAATTTAAAAAAAAAACGTACAAGTGTTGTTGCCAAACCAGTTTGGTACAAGACCGGTTTGGCTTGGGTGTGGTATATAATATACAATTTTAGCTTCCTCACTTTACTTGTGTTCTCAGTGTTATAACTACCCATTTTATTTAACTTGTGTTCTCACTATTGTGTTCTCAGTGTTGTGTTTGTGATATTATGGCAGCGTGCATTACTACACCACCCACATCTCCTATCGATCTAACAACATTCGATTTAAGATATGCCTGTAAGTACCACGATTTGATAGATTGTCACATCTGTAGTATGAATTCCACAGAGTTGACTGCCTTTTTTGATAAATGTGGTTCTGATAGTACTACCAGTAAAACATTGCATGAACAAAATTCCATCCAGCGCGAGTGTCAACCCCTGAATTAATAAGTAACTTGCATGAAACATATCAAAATTCAGTAACGAATTATTACGATGACTTCTGTTCGACAATAGACATCACTGATTTAAATTTAGACAATACTGAAGATAGTTGTTATAATGACTTAAATTCAACAATAGACATTCAACCAACATCTAGTTGTTTACAGGGGGGATGCTAAAACGTTGGTTAATGTATAAAGTGTTGATGGGGAAAATACACTGCTACAAGCATCAAAACTTGACATGAACATTGATGTAGTTAGTTTACTGAATGAGTATTTACCGTTAATGAATCAGCAACAGCTTCCATTTTATAGTGAAGATGAGTTCAATAAGTTATGTACATCAACATCCATGTCAAATTTTCATACCTGCACTAGCATAGCAAAAGAAACATATGTATCAAAATATTCACCAATATCTGTTGAACAATCTATAAATGATAATATTGATAATATTGATAACAGTGTACCCTCTGTCAAAAAACAGAGTTATTCTAGGCGGATGGTCACCATTGTAGATAATACACTTAATGAAACTGTTGGTGAGATGGAGGTGTATGAAGTCGTAGAAGGTCTGTCTGTTGAACAGAAACCAACATCTTCTCAACAATGTGATCAAGAGAATCATTTACAGATTGCTAGAATTCAGGATCAGCAATCTACAATAGTGGATAAAGGTGATTTAACAACGGATTACATATCTAAAAATTATTCAAGTCATTCAAATATATATAAAGATGGTCAAATTCCCAATAAGAATAAACTTGGCACATTTTTAAAAGCAAAAGCCAAGACGTCATTAAATTCTAAAGAAGTGCGATATACCTTTGCAAACATGAAATCATTGGTACACAGTTATTTCAATATAGGGCAGATGTTTCTTGAAAATGTGACCAAGCATAATTTTGTTGGGAATATCAAACAAAATTTACAGAGACACAGCGATCTCTTGTTAAATTGTGCAGGCATATGTTTTACTCCCGAGACAGAATAACAAAAATCCACCTGTTACATTCATTGTTCATTCCCTTTTTAGACATTTTTAAAAAAATTTATGGTGGGGTACTGACAACCTTCCCGTGGTCCCACTGTTTTAACCAATGTCATATATATTTTTTCGTTAGTATCCAATATGTCTTTCATCTGTACGCTTTGCCTATCTGAATTTTCGCGCAAGAGTAATGCAGTTAGACAGATTAAAGAAAAATGTTTTAAAAATACTTAAATTCAAAATCCACATGAATATATAATTGATGGTGAGTTACACATATAAACCCATACATTTTTTTTATTAATAGTTTAATTTTTCAAAAAAAGTAATTTTTTTTATAATTTTATAATATTTTAATATTTTATTTAAATTTTTTTATTCTTAAAATAATATTATTTTTATATTTTTAAATTTTTTTTTACTTTTATTTTTTTTTATTTTTAATTTATCTAAAGTTAATATCAACAAACATAATCCACTTCAAGCATCATCATATCTACCACTTCCTGAATCAATTGCAAAGAAAAATGCAGTAGTGAATATAAAAAATAATGATGACTTTTGTTTTGCTTATGCTGTGATTTGTGTACTACACCTTGATGATCCCAATAATATTGCTTCGTATCCAGACTTTAGAACAGTGTTCGATTTTTCAGGTATGCATTTTCCAGTGAAATTAAAAGATATTCCGAATTTTGAACTAAAAAATAATGTGTCGATTAATGTGTACGGTTTAGATTTAGTTTTTAAGGATGGTAAAAGCATTTATGAAGTAATTGGTCCTTTACATTTTAGCAAGAATATAAAAAATATTCATATTAATCTACTACTTTTTTCTGGTGAAAATGAAAACAATGAAATAGTTAATCATTAACTGTTATATTAAAAACTTATCAGCTTTGGTTTCAAGCCAACTCTCTAAAAACGAACATAAAAAAATATTTTTGTGATGGTTGTTTGCTATTTTTTTCAATGCATGAACAATTAAGTCAACATCAATTAAATGATTGTGATGCTGTAAGAAATGTTTTTCCAAGTACAGAACTTGTTATTGACAAGTTTGGTAATAGTATTCCAGAAAATATAGTGAAATTTATTAATGTGCACGAACAAATGAGAATTCCATTCTAGTTTATGCAGACTTTGAATGCATATTAAAACCACTAGAAAGTGGAAGATCATTCATCTTCTTATACTATAAAAAAATTTGAACATATACCTTATTCTTGTGCTTACTATATTAAATGTTCTTTTGACAACTCTGTATCAAAATTACAATTATATAGAGGAGAAGATTGTGTTACAAAGTTGTATTGAAAACCTTGAATGTGATGTTATTGCTTTATATAATAAATATTTAAAATACATTACACCTATGAAGAAAATGACATTAGATGAAATAAAAAACTTCAATGACGCAACTGTATGTTTTCTTTGTAGAAAACTTTTTAAAAATAGAGATGAGAAGGTGAAAGATCGCTGCCACATTTCAGAAAAATTCAGGGGTGCGGCACATTCAATCTGCAATTTAAACTATAAAATACCTTCTTTTATTCCTGTGGTTATTCATAATTTAATAAACTATGACAGTCACCTCTTTATAAAAAATTTATGTAAAAATAATGAGGATATTGATGTAATTGCTATCAATAAAGAAAAAATATATATATCTTTTAGTAAACATATACCTGTTAATTCTTATACTGATGTTAATGGGGAAAAAAATCCAGGTTTTACGCTTAAGATTTATAGATTCTTATCAATTTCTATCCTCCTCTTTGGACAGTTTAGCAAGTTCTTTGGAAGACAATGTTGTGAAATTCGTAAGGCTTATCCTGATGAATTATAATTTAGTCATATCCGAAAGAAAGGTATTTTTCCTTATTCATTTATTGATAATATCTCAAAATTAGACGAACTTCAGTTACCAACCATAGACAAATTTTATAACGACTTGAGGGAAGAAAGTATTTCAGATCAAGAATATCAACATGTAGCTAATGTATGGAATATATTTCAATGTAAAACTTTAGGTGAATACTGTGATATTTACTTAAAATCTGATGTTCTATTGCTAGCTGATATTTTTGAAAATTATCGCAACACATGTCTTCAAACATATAACCTTGACCCAGCACATTATTTTACAGCTCCGGGATTAAGTTGGGACGCCATGTTACTTTAGAACTTTTAACTGATCCAGATATG
The DNA here is from genome assembly GCA_029963845.1 of Rhamnusium bicolor. Classification (NCBI taxonomy): domain Eukaryota; kingdom Metazoa; phylum Arthropoda; class Insecta; order Coleoptera; family Cerambycidae; genus Rhamnusium; species Rhamnusium bicolor. Next base: position 16,796 of record JANEYF010005778.1, read on the forward strand.
GTGCATCTCTTTAAAAAAAGGAGTTCGAGGTGGTGTTAGTACTTGTATAGGTCGAATATCTATCTCAAATAATCCTCTTGTTAAAAATTATAATAATTTAGAACCCGAAAAATACATAATGTACCTAGATGCAACTAATTTATATGGTTATTCGATGCGTCAATATTTACCTCAAAAAGATTTTGCCTGGCTAACTCAGGAAGAAATAGAGACTATCAAAATATTGGAAATTTCAGATACTGCAGAGATAGGATACGTTTTTGAGGTTGATCTAGAATATCCTACTTATTTACATGATATGCACAATGATTTACCTTTCTGTCCGCAAAATATTACACCTCCCAATTCTAAATATAAAAAGTTAATTCCAAATTTATGAAATAAAGAAAAGTATGTTATACATTACGTCACTCTAAAACAATGTTTAAAATTTGGTATAAAGCTTACTAAAATATATAGAGCCATATAATTTACTCAAACACCTTAGTTGCAAAAGTATATTGACTTAAATACTTACATGAGAAATATATCAAAAAATAAATTTGAAAAAAATTTATATAAATTAAAAAAATAATAGTATTTATGGAAAAACAATGGAAAACGTCGAAAAAAGGGCTGATATTAAACTAGTAACTAGTTGGGAAAGAAAAAAAAATAATGTAAAATGTGCAGAAATATTACTAGCAAAACCACATTTTAAGTTCAGTTGATAAACAATTAAATGTTACAGATTATGTTGATGTAGTTGAGAAAAATTCAAAAGTATTTTGTACAATGTATGTTTTTAAGTCACATTTACACACTATATATATACGGAACTTATTCATAAATTAGCTTTAACGGCAGATGATGATAAGCGCTTTAGAATTCCCGGTAGTACTAAAACTTTGGCGTGGGGTCACCAAGATATTTCACTTTACGAGAATCCACATTTAAATAACCAAGTCCTGATGGATCAGATAAAATGGAGGCGAAATATCGATGAATTAGTATATGCTGCTTCGGAGTTAACGTAGAGTGGGGAGTGAACACTTTTTACTAAATTGTTACTTTTACATTTACATTTACATTTTACTATGTTATACATTACTTTGTAGACAGTGTTGTAGAAAACATGTGTTGGGAAAATTATTATTATAGAGTCTTTGGTGATTTAAGCAATTATGAATATCGACTTTTATCTTTTAAAAATTGGAAAGGATCTCTGAATCCTAATGTTTTAGCGTATGCTGGTTTTTATTTCACCCAAAATAAGGATATCTGTAAATGTGCCTATTGTTTTGTTGAAATAGGACAATGGGAAAAAAGTGACTGTCCGATTGAAGAACATCAAAAGTTTAATAAACATTGTAGTTTTAACAATATCGTTTGGAAAAATAAGACCTTTGTTAAGCAACAGGAACAAAAGAATGATATTAGTAATAGCAATCATAGCAATAACAAGTTTTATTATACAGATTTACTATTACTATTAAGACATATAATGTAGTATAACTATAAATGTTTTTAGTTATAGATTGTTTTCTATATAGTAAACACCTAGCAATATGGGTAGTAGTCATATTATAACACTTTTTTTGTGGGAAATATATTATACGTACATTTACCTTCCAGAGTTAGTTTAGAGTATGTATGTTTATCAGAAAATAAAACTGAAAAATGGCCTGATTGCTGCAAACCGATGTTAGTTACAAAAATTAATAAAGATCATCCTATACTTATGTATAAAATAGATGAAGAATATAAAATAGAAGATGTATATTTTAAAATTTTATACGAACATAATGATGGAACTCACCTCAAAAGCACTTGGTTTCATTGTATTGAAAAATGTAATATTCTTAGTTGTAATTTTTGGTATATTTATATAGTTTTATGTATTGCATTATTTACGTTTCTTATGGGGGTGATATATTTATTGATAAAAATGGGGTGGAAAAAATATCATACATATTAAAAAACTGTTTTACATTAATCATTATATTTGAATAAATCTTTTATTGAACAATTTTCTCAATTATTTACAAAACATTCTCCTTACACCTACATAAATGTATAATAATAATCTTGGGTTTCAAATTACATATATGAATTTGAAATAGTGAAAATAAAATGACAGTGAAAGTTCAAACTTTTATTTAAAAAAAAAATGTGTTTTCATAATATGTTTATTTTATTAGTCATTATGGGGCAAAGTAAAATTAAAGTTGCTTCGAATAAAAATACACCTCTAGTAGCAGTGGTTTTCTCATAATGAATATTTGATATTTTGTCTGTTGAGAATCCAATTATACCATCCATATTTGCATCATGGTTGAGAACACCATCAACTTCATCAACACCACGAAAGGAACCATCAAAATAAGTTTTTGTGAGATACCTATATTTTCTTTCAGCATTATAGATTTTCATAACAATTTCACCTTTTTGGAAAGGAACTTCCATCATTTGTTCCTCATTTAAGTTTAACTTTTTTAAATATTGCAACTTAAAAGCATTTTATAGAACCATCATCATTATCTTGAAATCCATTAAAAGTGATGTTGTATCCAATTAAATTTATTGAATTGTTGTTGAATTCAAATATTACATACTTTTTTTTTGAAGAGTTTAGTTGAACATAAAAGTCATTTTTAACAATGTTCTTAGGAAGATCCGCAATAATTATGTTTCCATAACATTTAATCGGTACATATTCATCCCCCAATATAACACTTTTTTATATCCTCACTTAATTTGCACCACATGATAAAAGTTAACAGAAGATAACTAACCACTTTGAACTTTGTAGTACATCTACAGTTTGTATTCACCCCACCTTTTCGTTTATTATATAGGAAAGGGTAGGAGTAAAAATGGGGAAAGATATAGTGGGTGAATCCTATATATATACACAAGTAACTCAAATTATCTGTATTCTACAACAGTAAAAATGTGTGATTATCAAACTTGTGAGAAAGAAAGTCAAACAAATATGTGCCTCGTAAATAGCTAAATGTAATATCTAAATAAATCTGAATCCAAGTACATTGCTGTAAGATTAACCCTAAGTGACTTCAAACCATCTCTTCTGTTTGGAGGAAATAATTGTAAAACAATAGTGTTGAGTGAGCAACACTGGAATTCTTTGCTAGAGTATCAAGATATTACAAGCTATTTTTATTCATGCAATAGTTTACTTGATCCAATAGAGGAAAGAAATTTTATTATAACATTCGAGAAGATTAAAGACACATCTGTTATAAGATTCAAACACAATGATTATTGCATCTTTTTAGGAAGTCAAAGTGTTATTTGCCTCTGGCAGATAGTTCCGGTTATTGAGTATAGATTTGATATATTAAGAAAACAAATGTTTAACACATACTTCAACGTTTTAGTTTCTAATATAGAAAATTATCAAGGAGATATATTAGATTGGGTGTTCAATGCTGTGTCATCTAATCAAAACCCTAACAGTGAAAATGTGAGTACGATGTTAGAATTATTACATATATATCCTGAAGAACTTAAACTAAACTTGAAAAATTCTTCATCTAAAAGAAAATCAATGAAAATGAACAACTCGAAGCAAACCTTAGGAATTCATCATCCAAAAGAAAGTATTATGAAGAAATCAGTTACAATTAATGAATCGAATAATAAAATACATCTGTTGGTGGTATGGGGTTTTGCTTACAGGAAAGCGAGAGAATCAGTGTGTGGATTTTTAGCTAGGGACAGGTGTCATTTTAAAAGAAGAATATAATGTTGTGAATTAATAATAAGAAATGTATTGAACAACGATCATCGTTGTAAAATTTATAATGATCTATTTAAATAAAACAATATTACTCTAGTATATCTTTTATTCATAATAAAATAAAATAAAATTTGCAGTACATTAACTCATATGTGAAAACAATGTTATACTATATTTTCCTTTGATATCCAAAGGTTGTATGACTTATCTAAACCTAACCATTTCACATAAACTTTATTTCCTTTTCTTCTTAAAACTTTCTCAATTATATATACATCTGGATATTTAACTTTTTGCAACTCATATCCATAGAAACCACCTCTTATTTTCTCATTTCTTTGATCTTGTAATAAATATGTTGGATTGGTTAGTCTAACTTCTTCAATTTGGAATATTTCATTAGACCAATTGGGTGTACATCCTTTTTTTAAAAGTTTCTCTATATTTACTAATTCGAACAAATCGCCTTTCTTAAACTTTGAAAATTGTTGATCTACTATTTTTTGGGTGTGTGTAAGATGATAATAGTATTTGTCTTTCATCTTTCTTTTTTACATCCACTGGTTTACATCCTATGGTCCGGTGTTCAGTATTATTATATTTTTTCACAATTTCAGGAAGGATATCAATCCATTTGTAGTTTCCTTGTAAACTAAACTTTTTCCACATTAAGGTTTTAAGAGTTCTGTTTACTCTTTCTACTACACTTGCTCTAAGATTTTAATAGGTGCTATAATGATTAATTTTCCATTTTTCCATTAATCCTTTAAAATCTTTATTGTAAAACTCTTTACCCATATCGGTCTGCATATTTTTTGGTACTGATTTAATTTTCATTAGAATTTCTTTCATTGCAACCGTTGTCTCTTGTCCTCTTTTATTTTTTACCGGTTTGCACCAAACAAATTTTGAAAAAACGTTGAGGACTACTAAAATATATTTGTAACCACGGTTAATTTTTGCATATGGAACCATTTCTACAAGATCTGCTTGAAAAAGATCATTAAGTCCTTTTACAATCACTCGTCTTCTGTTAAAATGTTTTCTAGCAGCTTTATGCAATTCATTAACTACATCCTCCTTAATTCTAACCATCTTTAGCTATGGGACATTGCAAAACAATTTCTACATACAGTGGCTCAATCTGCTTAAGTGATATAAACCTAAACACGTCGCCTTTCCTATAGTTTCTCCTATAAACTTATTTGTCTGAATAGAAAGTGGACCTCCACACCTCAGTAGTGGAAGGTGAAATAATTATATTTTCAATTTTTACCGATATAGGAAATGTATAGTCTGTTGTGTTGTTTTCCAGTATAAAGTATGCCATACTACGTCTTGGAATAGAATGACCACGTATGGTTAAAACACATTTGCTGCGATGTGAGGATGGTTCACAAATGTAAAACGGTGATGTTGTTGAAGAATTCACGAGTGGAGTAGGTGTGCAAAACTTAAATGAATGTGTACACCTTCAAACTAGCCATTTATTGTAAAATTTTTCCTTCCCGAAGTTCCTCCAATATTGAGATTATCTCGTTGTTATGACTCGTATTCCCAGCAGCTTGAAAAGCTACTAATAATTTTAGTCTGTCCACCAGTTCATTATAATCATCGAAGTATTGATATTCTGTATGTTTATTATTTAAATCCAACATATGTATTTTTCCTCCTGTATGACATTTATGATCTTTACTCCTTGTTCGTATTTGTCTCGAGGTTGGGAGTGAGTCAGATCGCAGTCTAGAACTTATTACGGGTAGTGTTGACGTTCGAGATGGTTTTATCGTTGATTTTTTAACAAGTTTTTCTTGCATCATCGAATGCAAGTTGTAATTTGAGGCTTAATGATATCAATAAATTTAGGGGCTCTTGATGTTGATAAACCCTTCTCTGGATCATATCCTAAATAATGTGCATTAGTTCTTCTAATTATATCAATATACTTGTCTACATCTTTTTGTCTATAACCTGCTGGATGTTTTTTAAACATTAGTTCATACAATCCTGGTGTTCCCGTGTATGTTTCACCACCAATAACAAAATCAGCTCCCTCAAAGTCAATAGTTGAATCACCAATAGCATATTTCTTTATAAACGGGTCAAAGTAAACACCAACCTGTGTGGCTGAGTTACCCATCAGGCGCGTCTCCGGGTGGCGGATAGGAGAACGGCCAGTTACTGGCCCTAGGCTGGCTCTGGTTAGTGATGGCCATAGGGAGGTCTGCGGCTTAATACCCGTATGGCACCGAACGAAAACCATCGCCGCGGACCAACTCGTGACTCACACCGTAAACAGCTTGTGGGGTGCAACGACTCCGGCAGTGGGCTCCCAAACCCGAGCCGGATAGTACCAACAAGGTGCACGGGGGTCTTGGCTTAATCGCCCGGACTGCGTGGATGAGGTACCACTATAAAAACCTTCCGAATCCTAAGGTATTGTGCGCGCCGAAGGGATGCATGGCTGAGGAAAAGCTTAGTCACTAGCGACAACACTCGGGGCACAGGCGAACCCCGTTTTATATAGCCTTCCGTGTCCACCGGGGCTCTGGGCACGGTGACCAAATACTTCCCCATTACTCGTGGGATCATTTATGAACCAAGAAAATATAAAAAACATACCTTCGGAAGGAGGTCCTGCAAAGGAGGATCCACCGAAGAGACTCTCCGGGGCAGCCAGAAGGAAGCTCCGGAAGAATAAACAAAGAGAACCTGAGAGGAAAACAGGACCTAGGCCTAAACAGCCAGGGGGGTGTTAGTACTCCCAGCACAGATCAACCGGGGACGAGTAAACAACCTCAGGGGGGTGACCCAAAGTCGGGCGTTAAACGCGGCCGATCCGAAGGAAGCACCCCTGAGGGACTAAAAGGGAAGCCAAGGAAGAGGGGCAAGGTCAACAAAGACCAGGGAACCTCCTACGCGGCAGCCCTTACTGACATCAAAGTAGCCATAATACCACATGGCTACCCCGGGACGTCCTTGAGTGGAGATCAGGCGGATCTCGTGAAGAACGCCTTGATTAAAGCACTAGATGACATCGTCGAGGAGCAACAACCTCCGAGATTTTCGGGGGTAAACCTACGAGGGGGCTTTCTTCTTGCCTCCTGTGCTGACCAGGCGACCAAGGACTGGCTGGCGCAGGTAGTGGAGAAGTGCATACCTTGGGAGGGTGCGAAACTTAGCGTCTGTGACGCCAAGGATGTACCCAAACCCATCAGGGCAATGGTGTGGATTCCGGGGCCGGCACAGGAACCGGAAAAAACATTCAAGCGCCTGAGGGTACAAAATCCAGGGCTCCATACGGAGACCTTGACAGTCGTCGATAGGAAGCCCGATCCAAAGGGACAGCAACTAATTCTTCTGATGGATGAAACATCTTGGAAGAAGGTAGAGGCACTCCATAGTAAACCCTACTTCAACTTGACGAGGATCCTTTTTAAGGCCTTGGGCAAAAAGAAGGAAGGGGAGCAAATGGAGGTTGACGACCCGAGGCCGCAAGAAGAACTCGGGGTGGAAACGGCGAAAGAGGAGGACCAGCTGCAACTCGCAACAGCGCAGGAACATTCAACTCGATAATGCAGGTAAATATACATCACTATAAAGCAGCTTCGGCAGCATTGCAGCGATACATATTGAAATACAATATAGACATAGTACTGATACAAGAACCTTGGGTTTACAGGGGGAAGATCAGAGGATTGAAGGTGGGACAAGACTGGGAACTAATCAGCCCAGAAGGGGACCACCCAAGAGCTTGCATTATAGCAAAGAAAAAGAGTAATCTGCTACCAATGTGGGGACTCTGTACGAGAGACCTAATGGTGGCACGAACTAATGTCGAAATGGAAGGGTTAATGAAAGAGCTGGTAATAGGATCTGCATACCTTCCTTACGACCAAGCAGGCCTGCCTCCAACGCAGGAAGTCAAGGAACTGGTACAACAATGCGAGGCCAGTAATGTACAACTCATTCTATGCTGCGACGCCAACGCACACCACATTATGTGGGGGAGCACAGGAAACAACATAAGAGGTGAGTCACTCCTAGAATTTATAATTAGTAATAAACTAGAGGTAGCAAATCGCGGAAATGAACCGACCTTTGTAACAAACAAGGCGGGAGGTAATCGATATTACTATCGTAACACAATGTGCGGGACGTATGATTAACGAGTGGAACGTGTTCCAGGAACCATCACTTTCGGACCACAGGTACGTAAGATTTAAGTTAGAAACACCGCCTGAAGGAGTTAAGATGAGCAGAAACCCAAGAACCTGCGACTGGGAGCTCTACAACGAAATCCTAGAGCAGGGGTGGAAGGACTGCCCATCGAAACTTAATACACCGGCGGAAGTAGAATTGCTGAACGACTTCATAACATCAGCAATAAAATCAGCCTTTGAAGAAAGCTGCCCCCTGAAAGAGAGAAGAACAAAACGTGAGACCCCTTGGTGGAATCACGAACTCTCATCCAGGAGAGCAGAAGTTCGAAGGCTATTTAACCTGGCGAAAAGAACTGGAAGTTGGGAGGTATACAAAGCCGCCAATCTGAAATACGTATATGCCATAAGAGATGCTAAAACAAAAACATGGAGGAAGCAATGCGAGGAGATCGAAAGTACTCCAGAAGCAGCTAGACTCCAGAAGATCCTGCAGAGAGACAATCAAGGTAAGATTGGATCACTGCCGAAACAACAGGGAGGCTACACAAATACTGAGAAGGAGACTCTAGATTTACTTCTAGAGACACACTTCCCGGGCAGTGTGGCCATTCGACAACACAACAACGGTCCAACAGAAGACATACCAATGAGAAGGGCGTCAAAGGAGGACTGGAAACTCGCCAAAGAAGTTATAAATATAACAAGGCTTGAATGGGCGATTAACACGTTCGAACCATACAAGTCACCAGGAGTGGATGGAATATTTCCAGCACTACTTAAACAAGGAATGAAAAAATTAGCAACACCCTTGTGCACACTATTCAGGGCTAGCCTAGCACTCGGATATGTGCCAATTGGTTGGCGGAAGGTGAACGTGGTATTCATACCAAAACCAGGGCATGATACCTATGCCCAGGCGAAATCCTTCCGGCCAATCAGCCTTACATCATTTCTCCTCAAAACCTTGGAGAAACTGGTTGATAGACATATAAGGGACGATGTGATGGGCCAAAAACCCTTACATCGAAACCAATATGCCTACCAAGCAGGGAAATCGTGTGAGCTAGCGATACACGAGCTTACTCACAGAATAGAAAAGGCACTAGACAGCAAAGAAACTGCCATAGGAGCCTTCTTAGATATAGAGGGAGCATTTGACAATACCTCATTCAACTCAATAAGTGAGGCAGTGAAGAGGCGCGGAGTCGGTCTTTCAATAACAAGATGGATCGACTCAACACTCAGAACAAGAAAAATCCAATCCACGCTGGGAAACATGTCGGAGGAGGTGTCTGTAACCAGAGGATGCCCGCAAGGAGGGGTTCTATCACCCCTCCTGTGGTGCCTGGTTATGGATGAGCTCCTAGCACAACTGGAACAGCGAGGAATATATGCGCAAGGATATGCAGACGACGTCACAATCCTAGCAGTGACAAAATTTGAGAGCGTTGCCTCAGAAATGATGCAAAGAGCTCTCAATACGGTAGATCGATGGTGCACACAGGAAGGGCTTTCTGTTAATCCAGGAAAGACCACGGTGGTGACTTTCACAAGGAAAAGAAAACTTCAAAACCTGAGGAAACTATATCTTCGGGGAAAAGAACTACAGGTGAGCAATGAAGTCAAATATTTGGGACTAACCTTAGATACCAAGCTTAACTTCAAAGCTCACATAGACAAAGTGACAATCTAAGCCACGCGGGCCTTATGAACCTGCAGAAGCATGGTGGGCAAGAGCTGGGGACTTCAACCAAAAATGGTGCACTGGTTGTACCAAAGGGTCGTCGTACCAATAATAACCTACGCCTCCCTGATCTGGTGGCACAAGGCCGGAAAAGGAGAGGCGATGAGAAAACTAGGCAAGTTGCAAAGACTTGCATGTCTAGGGATCACGGGAGCAATGTCAACAACGCCGACCGCAGCCTTGGAAATACTGCTAGGCCTACCTCCACTACACCTAGTGGTGGAGAATTAGGCACTAATGGCAGCATACAGGCTGAAAACAACTGGGTATGGGACCATCTCAAGGAGAGGATACCATACTGAAGTATTCCAATAGTATGTAGGAAAAAATCGGCTACTCGATATGCAGTCAGACAGAATCAGCACAACCTACACCTTCACAAAAACTTTCAGGGTAAAAATACCTGAAAGGGATGGAGAAGGAGGTAGGATGCAGAGACAACAAAATGACACCATCTGGTATACTGACGGATCAAAAACGTCAAGCAGTACCGGAGCAGGAGTTGCGGGAGAACAACCAGGGACAGACATCAGCCTGAACCTCGGAAGTATCGCAACAGTGTTCCAAGCCGAAATCACAGCAATAGACGTCTGTGCACAAGAAATGATACGGAGGGCATACAAAAATAAGAGAATCCGCATCATCACTGACAGCCAAGCAGCCCTCAGAGCTCTGGAAGCAGTAGAAATACGATCTAAAACAGTAAAAGACTGCCTGGAGTCCCTGGAGAAACTTACAGAACACAACAGTGTACAACTGGAGTGGACACGAGGACACCAGGGAAATACGGGAAACGAAAAAGCAGACATGCTAGCCAGAAAAGGCGCTAAATCAATTCTAACAGGTCCCGAACCGACCTGCGGGGTACCTTATAGCACCGCAAAAGGATCGGTAAAGGAACTATTAAGACAGAAACACTACTCGCACTGGATAGAGATACCGGAAATGAGACAGTCACGCTTGTTCATCGGAGAAATATCTAGAGCAAGGACCAACGAAATGCTAAAGCTGAGCAGAAAACAGCTGAGGTGTGCAGTGAGAATATTAACAGGACACTGCACACTAAACAAACACCTAACCAATATAAGGGTGAAAGACAATCCAGATTGCAGGATGTGTGGTGAAGAGGAAGAAACTCCCCACCACATCTTATGTGAATGCCCAGCCCTAACGGCAATGAGACTAACACTTCGAGGGACCACTTTTAACCCCGGAAGAGATAGCCAGAGCTCCCATAAACTGTATACTCGCCTTCTGGAATAGAACGGGTCTTATGGAGTAATGAGACTATGGGGTACAATAAGTTTAAGCTTCAGTACAGCGGGTAGTTTAAACCGCAACCCGTAAGGAAAAGAAAAACACCAAACGTATTATCAAATGCATCATTAACATCTTCAAGTTTATCCTCAATATAAGCTCGAGGTAGAGGGGTTTAAATGTTTGCAAATAAGCATGATGCATAGATGTTGCTGACATCTGCTATTTGAGTTGGATAAGTTTCATCAAAATAACTTTCGCTAAATTCAGGTATTACGATACTCGGATCATATTCAAGTGTCTCTTCATCTTTTAAGTTTGTAGATGGTATTTGATAATATCCAGAGGAGTTTGCCTGGTTCGTGGAAGATTTATACTGTCTCGACCTTCTTTCTTGAATTCGTTTTTAATATCTGCTTTTGGTGATATGTTAGATTTAACGAGAGTTGTTAGCAATTCATTTAGAGGTTGTGTTATTGGTTTATAGTTTTTCTCCAACTGAGATTGCGATTTAACTATGTCACTTTTCAAACTTTGATATTTCTGTTTCAAAACTTTTCGTGAAGCTAACAGCTGTTTTTTCAATCGAGATGTCATTTTGGAAGTTTCGTTATCACTGATGGTGTTTAAAGAAAAACATCTTTTTATATATTTATGAAAGTGTCAAATCCCTTACGATATCTACCGGAACTTAGAGCACAATCTTTATCGATTACCACAAATCCATATTTCTCTTTCCAAGATGAAGAGCAAATGTCCTTAAAGTCTTGAAATCTCATATCAACATTTACAACATCATCATATATATGTCTTAAATTAGTCATATCCTGTTGAAATATTACAATTAAATTTGTATTATCGCGAATTAATTGTTTGCGTATTGAAGAATATGTTTGACATAAATAAAAACAATCTGTATCTTTATCACGACCAAAACAGAAATAGCTTTTTATTATACTTTGATCACAAGATGCTACATCATCGAATATTATTATTGAATTGTGACGAATTTGTTCTGGAGGTATGACATCTTCTCCATCTTCATACTGAAAATATCCTATATGTTTTAGACGTTGTACTAAAATCCGTAAGTAATCATACTTTGGTTGGTATAATGCTTCTGAGTATAAGTAAATATTTTCAAAAAGTAATCCGTTGGGGTGTTCTAATATACTCAACATCACATTAGTTTTCCCACAACCGGACGCACCCACAATTACACCACGTTTCGATTGTCCACTAAATAATACCCGGTGTTTTTGAAAAACAGGTTAGGAACTAATTTGATCATATTTTATAACAGGTAAAGATACTTTTTGCTTTTCAAACTTCATTTAGAACTAGTTATAAGAAACTAATAAAATATTTAAGAGTGATTGTGTATATATACAGTAATATACACACATCTACATGAATTCTAACTCAGTCATTCAACATAAGTGTGAAAGTATATAATGATCAAACGGAAAAATAATTCGTTTAGTATTCGTAGAAAATCTGCTAAGAAAGGTTGCGGTTTTCTTAACACATTAATCAATAAGCTTCCATTAGAATTGCATATTCCTGGATATAACTATTGTGGTCCTGGAACAAAGTTACAAAGGAGATTAGATCGAGGAGATCAAGGTATTAATCCTTTGGATGAAGCTTGCAAAAACATGATATAGTATACTCACAATTTAAGGATATAAACACAAGAAATATTGCAGATAGGGAGCTAGCTACAGTAGCTTCTAATCGCGTAAAAGCATTTGATGCAAAATTGGGGGGAAAAAAATTGCAGCATTTGGTGTGTCAAATATAATGAATATGAAAAGTAAATTAGGAATGGGGTTGAGAAAACGTAAGAATCCGAAAAAGAAAGGAGGTAATTTGAAATTTAAAAAAAAGTCGTGCGGGAGAGGGGACGAGAGTTATTCCGATACCAAAGAGAGGTGGTATTCTGAAACATAAAAGAAAAAATTTTCGACCAAAAGAAAGGTGGTTTTCTCCCCTCCTGTTACCCCTTTTGAGTGCACTAGGAGCTATTGGTGGAGGTGCTGCTGGTATTGCAAAGGCTGTTAATGATGCAAAAGCAAATCGTCAACAACTGGATGAACAGAGGAGACACAATTTGACAATGGAACAAGAATCTAAAGGAAAAAGTCTTTATTTGGGTCCGTACAAAAAAAGGATTTGGATTGTACGTAAGCCCATATAAAAAAAAACTACAAATAAAGCTACCTCGCAAACCCCTAACCAACATTCATTTAAATAAATATGTGAAGATACTAAAAATTCCATTTTTCCGAGGAGTATTTATGAGAGATAAACTTCCGAAACGAATTAAACGATATGAATGTGGAATAGTGAATCAAGATACAAACCTTAGAGTTGGGACACATTGGACAGCATATGTGAAGAAAGACGATAAAATAACTTATTTTGACAGTTATGGAAGTTTACAACCTCCAAAAGAACTCATTAAATATTTTTTTAGTGATGGTGGCTTTAACAAAATCAAATATAATTATGATGTTGTGCAAAAACATAATTCTTATCATTGTGGACACTTATGTCTTGCTTTTTTATATAATCAATACATGTAATAGTTTTCGTTAGTTTTTAATAAATCGTTAAAGTAACACTATGTCTATTACTTTAGCTCTTAGCGGACAATCGTCTCATTTAAGTTATAATTTTAATGCACCTTTGTATTTAGATGATGATGTGGAATATGAAATTGGACTTACGAATTTCGAAATGTATAACAGTATTCCAAATATAGATGATACTAATAATACGTTTAAATGGGGTAAAAATTACGAGTACACTGTTACGCTTCCAACCGGTGTCTACAATATTGATGATATTACAAATTATATGACGACTGCAATAATCCAAGAAGATGAGGATGCTGTCATAAGAATTACTCCTGACATTAACATTTCAAAAGTAATTATTCATACGAACATAAACATTACTTTTGACGTAGATAATTCTATAGGCCCTCTACTAGGTTTTAGAAAAAGAATCTTAAAGGCTGGTAACAACTACATATCTGATGATATTGTTAGAATTTCAAAAGTCAACACCCTTTACATAGATTGCAACTTCGCTGTTGGTTCATTTTTTAATGGAGAACCTGTTCACATCATACATCAGTTTTTTCCAACAATGCCTGTAGGATATAAAATAGTGGAGTCACCTTTAAATATAATTTACTTTCCAGTGAGCGTTAAGACTATCAACAACGTCACGATGAAAGTGGTTGATCAAGACAACAACCTTGTGAATTTTCGAAAAGAAACTATAACCATGAGATTACATCTAAGAAAAATTAAATCCTGAAAATGGTCTTAAAATTTAATTCACATCATACTCAATACACACCCTACTATATAAAAAAGGGGGAAAAGAAGAAAACTATTAGTACCTCTCGTGAGTTTAAACCATTAACACGTGTGAATCGTCAGTTTTTGGAATCTCTTGGATTACAAGTATTAGTGTAATGGATCTATTAAATATAACTGGTCAACCCTTTAGCGATGTTACAGTAGAAGATTATCAATTTCACACATATCAACCATACATACCTGGAAATTTGAATTATAATGATGAAATCAGGATTCCTATTCAAGATTTAGATGCATATACAGCACCTTGCAACAGTTACTTATACATTGAAGGAAAACTAACAAAATCAGATGGATTAGGTTAGGTTAGGTTAGGTTTGTTGTGAAAGGGTCTCAGTAGACCCTCCACTGCGGCCATCAGCAGGCCTATTGTGGCTCACGCCTAATTATATTTCACCCAATAAGTTCAGTCTCTTAATGAAACTGATAACTTTATTGGGTGAGAATGTGTCCAGATCTTTTGGCAGCAGTTGCCCTTTGCCAAATATTGAGAATCGGATCCTCTCCACAGCGGGACAGGTGCATAAGATGTGGTCTGCCTTCTCATCATCCTCCAGGCATAGACGGCACTCGGCGTTTTCCGCTAGGCCGAGTTTATGCAGATGATAGTTTAGTCGGCAGTGCCCGGTATATAGGCCTGTTAGAGTTTTCAGGTTTATCCTGTTTAACTCTAAAAGTTTCTTAGCTCTCGATTTCAAAGGGTATTTTATAAACGTCTTCGAATGAACTAATCCTGGTAACTCTTGCCAATACTGGAGAGTTTGCCTTTCAGCCCAGGTTGAGATAGCCATCTTGGCAGTACTTGAGGAAAAAATCAGATGGGAGTAAAGCCACAAAATTGGAATTTATCAATAATGGAATAGCGTTTGTTTTTCGAGAGATTAGATATGAGTTGAATGGTATCGTGGTAGATTCAGTTAGAAATGTTGGATTAGTCTCAACTATTAAAAATTATCTGTCATACAATGAAAATGAAAGTGTTTTATTTGAAAATGCTGGCTGGTTTCCGCAAATGATTACACCTACAACTGCTCCGAATAAAAACTATTAGTTGATTCTAACGGAAATTTTAATGTTTGCATACCAATGAAACTTTTACTAGGATTTTTTGAGGATTCTCGTAAACTAATTATTAACATTAAACAAGAACTTGTATTGATACGTGGTAGTAATGATAACGATGCAATAACTAATGAGGATGAAAGTGAAGAACCGAAAATAGAGATACAAAAATTATTCTGGAGGGTACCTCATGTTACCGTTAGCATTCAGGTGCAACTTAAATTAAATAAAATTGTTAATAGGAACATCGAGCTACCCATCAAATTTAGAAGTTGGGAATTAATTGAATACCCCTCTTTATCAACAACTACCAGACATACATGGCCTGTTAAAACAACCACTAAAGTTGAAACACCCAGACATGTTATTGTCGCATTCCAAAAAGCACGAAGAGGAAAAATTACTAAAGACATGTCTAAATTTGATGATTGTATTTTGAAAAATATACGAATTTACCTTAATTCGGAAAGGTATCCATATAACAATTTATACCTAGATTTTGAAAATAACAAATTTGCAACTTTGTATGAAATGTTTGCAAATTTCCAGGAATCATACTATTCACACAAAAATAATCAACCAATTTTTAGTCCCACGGAATTTAAAACATATGCGCCTATCACACATATCGATTACTCCCGACAAAAAGAGACACTTCAAACCGGATCCATAATAATGAGAATTGAGTTTGAAACGGAACAACCCACATCAACAGAGACTACAGCATACTGTCTTATATTACATGAAAAACATTTCACTTACAACCCTTTAACTAAAATTGTACGACAGCTCTAAAATACATATGACAGAAAACTTTCTTTACTACTTATTATGAAGTAGTCAGAAAATCATTTAGTTATGTCTTATACCTTTAAATAACAACTAACTGTTTACCAACGAAATCTCAAAAAACTCAAGCGAGATATTAAATCCTATTGTTTAAAAAAGCAAGTATTAGTTCAGTTTTCTCGATTAAAACTATGAAACTGGTAATAGATATAGAAGGCTTCAAGATTGAAAACAATATATTAATTGTTAAAGAGCTAGCTGCATATGATGGCACGCAACTATGTCACTACATCCTCAAACCACCGTTTGCCATGAAATTGCTACCACCATATTTACATAAACAAGCTCTTTGGATTATGAATAATCATCATTGAATTAACTGGAACTTTGGATTTACACCTTTATATCAGTTTTCTGATGTAATTAAGAACTTAACTAGTAATGTTGAATGTGTTTACGTGAAGGGGAAAGAAAAGGCCGATTACATCCGAAAGTATTCTATGAACCCAGTTTATGAATTAGCTGAAAGTCCAAAATTACAAGTTGGAAGGACACGCTGTTCCTATCATACTAAAGAATCCTGTATAGGTATGTGCACTTACTAATGTTTTTTATTTGTACGATAATTTTTTAATGGATGAACAATAAAACTACTTATATTAATTAATATTCTTTTATTTTACTTAAAGTAAATATACATTTATGAATCAGAAATTATTCCATCTCTAATCTTGTCTTCTCTTCTCTTAAATACTCTTCGATGAGTTTTACACCAGTTACCTCTGACAATCCTAGATCCGCCAAACTTTGTCTAACACAAAATATGCAAGTATCTTGATTCAGAAAGGTATTACAAATATCTAGTCCACTAAAGTAGTTTTCGAATCTAACGTGATAGTATTCAAAATAATGATCCTTATATTCCTGCCAATTGGTAAATGTTGTTGGATCTTGAAAGTATTCAGTTTGTAAATCCAAAAATTTCTGTAGCAACTGCAATCTCACTACACCAATTGCATCATGGAAAAAGCTTGATGTATCACAGGTTTGACACAACATTATTACGAGTCACGTCTGCTACTACTGTTATAAACATAATATTGTGTGGGCGCGGTCACTGGACCAGTGAAAATGGGCTTGGTTTGTGGACCAATGGGAAATGTAGGTCAGTCTGTAGACCAATCAGAAAAGTGGTGGGGGGAGGAGCAAGCGAGCACCGGCAACTTTCCTCTACTAACCTAGAAGTGACTAATCAATCCTGTTAGTTTACATATTTGTAGTTTCTATCTAAATTGAAATATTCAGGTTTGTTTACTAAAATATCATTTACTTGTAAATTCCTCATTTTTTTATAAATACATATTTTATAAATAAAAATGTCAGATCAATCAATAAAATTAGCAAACATCAAAATTTGATTTGTAGCTCAATGGCGTCAATCGGCATTGTGTCATATCCAGTGGAAAATGCTACTTTGCTAGTGACAGAACGTCTATCGGCGTCAGATTTCATTTTTTTTCTAAAAACCAAAAAAGTGTTTAATGTTTCGGCAACTATTGACACTAATATTTTCATATATTTCCCTAAAACTAATAGAGAAACAGAAAATATCACGGAACCAAATTCTCGCAATGATCAAGTGTCCTTCAACGTGTTAATACGAGATCAAGCACCATCGACATCAGAAGCATTAAATGAATAATAGAGTTAAGTGTCGTCTACATATAAATGAATTTGACAGTGTTTTAAACATGAAATGAACTGACTGGTATATAGGGTAAAAAGTAGTGGTTCCATAAAAGAACCCTGTGGTACACCTGATCTTAAGACCAGATAATCTGAAATGTTTTGGTCTATACATACTTTTTGTTGCCACTGCTTTAAATAAGTTTCCTTTGTGAACCCTATATGTCATTAAATAGATAAGAGTATATCATGGCTTAGAGTATCAAATGTACGACTAAAGTCTAGTAAAATTTAAATTGTACATAAACCCTGATCTGTCGCGCCCATAATGTTATCAACCACTTGCAAAAGTGCCGTAGCACAACTATATCCAGTTCTAAAGCCTGACTGTATTGTAGGAAGTATTTGCTTCTCTAATAAATAAACTCTAAGTTGAATTTCCATAATCTTTTCAAGTATTTTAGATAGTATTGGTAAAATACTGATAGCGCGTAGGTTTCTAAATTCTTCAAGATTTTTCTTAGTTATTACTCTGATTACAGCACTTTTCCATTGGTCTGGAAAAACATTTTCTTGCAAACAAAAATTTATTATACGTGTACGGAATAATATACGGGCAGCTCAACTTAATCATTTTTAAATTAACCTTATCACACCCTGTACCATTTGTATTAATTTCCATAATTATTTTTAATACTGTAGTTTCATCCACAAGCATAAAGTGGAAAGCTGAATCAATTAAGTTATTTTTATAATAATTTAAAATAACATCAGAAACATCTCTATGGATGGTAAGGAATTTACAAAATAATTATTTACATCATTTACATTTTTTAATTTTTCAGTTATGCCTATATTTTTATTTTGAAAAATGTTGTCATTATTTTTAAGAATTTTCCAACATTGACTAGTACTCGAGTTATTTAGTTTATAGGTTAAGAATGATTTCTTTTCCCTTTTAATAAATTGAGATGTTAAATTGCTTAACTGTTTATAATATCACCAGTCATTAATGTTCATCATTGTTCTTATTACGTCAGTCAGCTAGGGTGCAGAAGGATTAGTGAATCTTTTTGTTACAGTCGGTGCATGGCGGTCAAACAAACTAATCAGATTATTGTAAGAAATGATACCTTATCGTCGATATTATTAACATCAGAAATATTATAAAATGGTATACTAAATAGATGCTGCTCAAAAAAAATTATAATTAAACTTCTTAGAATCCCGATATGTTATCATTCTGGGTTGAGGTTGAGAACCGCATACCTTAATTACACAATATACCAGATGATGATCTGAGAGATCACAGTCGACGACACCTTTTTCTAAAACATTATCTTCATGTAAGACAACTATAAGATCGATTAATGTGGCAGTAATATTTGTGATCCTAGTGGGAGAGCCTATTATTTGTTTTAAGCCAAACTCATCTAAAACAGCAAAAAAAGTTTTTAACATTTATGTTGTTTAAGTTGTACACATTAAAATTAAAGTCCCCAGAACATATAATATTTTCAACACATGGCAGTATTAGACTTAAGGTATCCTCAAGCTTAGATAGAAAAGAATCTGCATCTTGGGATGGTGGCCTATATATAACATCAATAGCAATATTTCCATTTTTGTTTTTTAAATTAATCCAAAGTTGTTCACCTGCATTATTATTATTCAATGAAATTAATGAAGTTGTAAATGAGTTCTTTATAAACATACATACCACCCCTAGATCCACGATCTCTTCTGAATAATTTATAGCCATCAACATTGACCATATCATTTGGTATATCTTTATAGAGTCAGGTTTCAGTCTAAAAACATCAAATAAATTTTCTAATATTACACATCTTATATCATGTATTGACTGTAGGATGGATCTAATATTAACATTACCAATTTTAATTGATTCAAAGGACATTTGTATAAATTTTTTAGGATTGAAACTTGAAAGAAATAATTACAACGTGAAAGTAAAATGTAACATAAACAATAAGAAGTATGTGTACATATAAAATTATCTGTAGTGTTTTATATTATGTATATTATATGTTTAATTAGGTTATTATTTTAATATTACAATTAATTGCTATTTTTAAAAGAAAGATAGAAAATTAACTAGCGTCAAGAAATATATTAATTAAAATGCATTTAAAAGTCAATAAAAAACGAATCACTGACTTGAAATGAAAAATTTATCTTTTTTTTAACAAATATACAAAAACTTTATCACTAATAAATACTCCCTCTTTTTATTTTGGAATTTTATCTACATAGTAAATTATTTATATTATACTATCCGACCTAAAATATTTTATTTCTACCAGAACTGAATCTATTTTATTTTTTTACAATT
The DNA here is from genome assembly GCA_029963845.1 of Rhamnusium bicolor. Lineage (NCBI taxonomy): Eukaryota > Metazoa > Arthropoda > Insecta > Coleoptera > Cerambycidae > Rhamnusium > Rhamnusium bicolor. The sequence continues at coordinate 36,987 of JANEYF010005778.1, forward strand.
TTTCTAAACCATTTTTAGAATTTATACGAACTATAACTTCTCCAATTTTGCCAAAAACATTTCCTCCATCAGTCCAAACAGTTTCTTCCTTTCCAAGTGATTTAACGCTGTTCTATTTCTAGTTTTTCTTGTGGCAGTTCCTCCCTAATTACAATACCTGTACCTGTATAGCTCATGGGGGAGGCCACTTTGAACAATAAGTACTTGTAATTGTAAATATATATTTTAATCATGATAAAGGAAACAGAAAATTTCTAATAAATTTCCTTAATAAAGGTGACCGGTTTCACGAACAAATTAATTACTTCCCCATCACAGGCAAGAGAATTGTAAAAAAATCTTAATTTTGTTCCAAATTTTTGTTATTTATAAAGTTGATTACTCATAGGGAACCTATGATTTATTTTGTCCAAAGTTTGTTTAAAGTTGATTTAGAATTTTAAATAATAATATACATATTTTTTTCTTTCAAATGCAAAGGTAACTTGATGCGAAATTTTTTGATAACTATATAATAATAATTGTAGATTTAAAATACTACAAGTACAATCTGTTTTTACAATTTTTTTAAATAAATGTCCATAAAAACCCAAGCAGCAATGGATTCGTAAAAAAATGTAATTTAATAGACACAAGGAGCCACCACCGTTCCATTTGAAAAAAAATATATTATTTCAAAGAAACTAAATTACTTGCATTAAAACACCTATAAAATGGTTAATAATAGTAACTATGCATAATTTTTTTTTCGTAGAAACTGAAATGACAAGGTACGTTTATTTTATTTCATAGCCATCTACATCAAAATTTATAATTGCTTATAAAAAAATAACAATTGGACAGAAATTTATAAAAATCACCACACATGTTCAAAAATTCATCCTGAATGCAAAAATGTAATAATATACAGGGTGTTCCATTTGAAAATCAAAAGTTAGGGTCATTTCCGGCGAAACTGGAAGTGGTGTAAATTTACTTCATATGTCAAAAAATGCAGTTTTCTGAATGAATCATTTTATTTCGATATATTCAAAAATGAAAAAGTTGTAGGGGTGAGCCACTACTTTGTGGCACCCCGTATATAGAAAAATGTGAAAGTAAAAATTGTGGCCTAAAGACATTTATTTTCTAACCTATGTCATAAAGAGTTTTAACACAGCAACTATTTGCCTTAAATAATTAGCCTATAAAAATAAATTGTTACTCACCTTTTTCAATCACTTTTTCTACACAAACACATACTAACTTTTCATAGCACGGACGGTTCTTGTTACTGGTATTTGCCAAAAACAGCCACGTTCCGAATTGCTTTGAGTTTCATATTACCACAACCTTCCATATTACCAATTATTTCGTAAAGAAAATATTGTAAATGATCCATCTCGTTAGGAGAACAATAAAAAACATAATCACTTAGTGGAGGAAAATCGACACATTAAAGATATTACTTAATTGATATAATTTATTTAACCATTCCAAGAGGTAATTCTTGAATACCTCTTGAAAATCAAGATGATGAATCTGATAAATGTAAAATATCTTATTATACTTTTTCTCAGTATTTTTTCTAAAGTATTAATTAATCATGTTCTTTGGGGCACCCTGTACATATATTTTTCTGGATTTATTTTCACCTTCAGCATTTTTTTGTACTTTCGTTTCATTTTCTCTGCACCCTTGGTTGTATTCTAATGAGTGACTGGAAGCCAAATCAGTAGAGCATTTTTGATTAAGGCATTTTTCACACATTTGCTATTTACCATTTTGAATCATCTAGTTTACTTAGGTCATTGACCTAATAAGTAATTTACGAAAAATTAATTAATAGTATGATCAACGTAATGCTGATTAATAGCATATTTAGAAGTTTTTTTATCCGTGTTCTACATGTCGATTAGGCAGAATTGATTATACTTACTACAGAATGTGAACGTAATCAAACCCATGCAACAACTGTGAACAATAATAAATCAATAATAATATGTATGTATGTTATCTACTGTTAGCATTGGATACCTACAGTTTTTAAATTTAATGTACAAATTATATCTTAATCGAGAGTTGATAATTTTTGGAAATTATTAAGAATATGATCCATATTATTCTAATACAAAGACATTATTATCATAAGTAGATCCCTACCTAACTAAAAAAGTAGTTTAACATCGATTAATAATAGATAACTTAATAACATAGGTATTACCTTCCGCTGATGATGTTCGAATTTTCTTTGCTGCCAAGGCCTTATTAATAAATTATGTTTTTTGTGTAATCATGGTACAATTTTTTTCTATAGCTTCGCAAAACTTATTTTACATTATACTAGAATTCTATTTCTATGGATTATCGGTTGCCTAGTAATAGCCAGACAACCACAGAACAAATAAAATATAATAGACCTGAGTCTGACCTCACACATTCAGTTTGGAGTAAGGACAATTTATAAGCAAAATAACAACATAATCTATAATGAACGTTGTAAAATTTTAAAGGAAATTCAGGTGCATTATCGTGGTTTATTGGATATTTAAAATTATTTAATATTGGTTCTCGGAAATTCTTAATAGGTAAGAAGAAAATCTGCATTATTGTGATCTCATTAGTTATTGGATAATGTTAATGAAATAATGGATGTCGTCTACTGACCAGTGTGAAGTTGACATGATCAGAATTATTAACACATAATTTTTAAATAAATAAATAAATAAATTAGGAGTTTCAGTACTCAGCAGGTGTTCTGTGTACTGCACATACCTATTCTGATAGTGTTTTGAACATTTTTTTTGTAAAATTAAGAATTAAACTTTTTTATTTATCAAAATGAAGTGATTTCTTGAATCGACATTAATATTTTATTCGTATTCGTATTCGTAACATAGTTTATATATACCTATAATAATATATTAATTTATTTATTTTGAACATGTATCTAATGGCAGGATAGAGTTAGCAAATGTGTCATTTGGGTTTTTAAGTGGCCTATTGTAAAAATTAAAGAATGTATTAGACGAAAGTTTCCATCCCGCTGGATTTTTTTATTTGCTCTATAGTTACTCCTGCTCTAAAGGCAGCGGAGGTTGATGCATGGCGTACACTATGACCTGAAAAATTTGATGTATCCACACCTCCCAAATATAGTGTTTCTTTAATCTTTCGACCTATAGTCTGCGCGGAAGCTTTGTGGGTAAGTATAAGATTCTGTTCTCCATTACGAGAAATTGCTGTTTTTTATATAAAACTCAGTAGTAAACGTCACACATAACTCTGATTTACTTCTAAAAACAGAAAAATCAATAATGGTTGCAATTTAGCGGTTGCGGATGTTTTAATTCTTTCTGGAATTCTTATTTTAATTTTATCAATCGGTTTTGAAATATTTGCTATTTTTAGCAAGGACAAGGTCTGTACTCTACTAGCAGATGTTAAAGCCATGAGGGAGTTAAGTTTATATGTTAAATGTTCTAAACTTAGTGACTCTAAGGGATACCGATTTCCTAAATATTTTAAAAGTGAAAGGTTCCAAGTGAATGCGTATTTGGGGTTTTGTGGATGTATATTGGAAACGCCCTTTAGGAATCTGTTTATCATTTTCTCATTGCTTCCACATATAGGATTAAATATTAATTTATAGTTGATTTGTAGGAATTTATTACTGAATATGAATTATCCTTGTCTAATAATTATTATTCTGTTACGAAATTTAGATACGTGTCCAGATGGTATTCGAAAAGATCTAATTGTTTATTCTGACAAAATTCCCAGTACTTTTTAAGGCAGGCTGATTACTGTTTTACGGTACCTACCGTTAAGGATGCAATCATAACATAAACTGCAGCTTCTGGTATACCTTTTTTCAAAAAGTAGCACCGGATAATCTCCCTGATACCAAGAAAATTTCCTTGTGAAGTGGATGACTCTCTCTGAAAGGAAAAATAAGTAAAAATTTTTTTGGTTTAAAAATAATCGGATCTTTCACTAGTAATTTTTTAAAAATTGGATACCATGGCTGCGCTGGCCAGTATGCGACCACAACGATTCCCAACGTTTTTTCTTTAAACGGTATTTTCCAACACTCTCAATATAATTGAAAAAGGATGAAAAGAGTAAAAATAAAATTTTTACCAATTTACTGTAAAAGCATCAACTGAGAAAGAATCTGTGTTAGATGAAATATATTTTTTGCACTTTTTATTAATTCTTGTCGCGATCAAATCAACTTCAGGATTTCCAAATATATTCGCAATGCAATTAAAGGCTTCATTATTATGTTCGTATTCTGTATCAATGGACAAGGCTTTTAATTCTTTATCAGCCTCAATATTACGAGTAGATAGAATGTACGTTGCAAAAACTAAAATATTCCTTCGCACCAATGCCACAGCTCTTTAGCAGCTTCATTTAAAGAGGGGAATTTTATGCTCCCTTTCCGATTAATACACGAAGTGGCTGTTTGACTGTCTATTATCAGTAGTATACGAATCTGATTTCTATGTTTAACGAAGGACTTTAAGGCATAATTAGCAGCTTTTATTTCTAAATAATCAATGTGCATCTGTTTTCGCGGTTGTCCCAAAAACCATAGTACTTAGATCAGTCACAAAACGCACCCCATGCAGTAGGGGTTGCATCAAAAGAAAATTCTAGGGCAAATTCTTTGAGTTTTATATCCTGATTTCTTCCTATATTCTCTTCCCACTATTCCAGTTTTAAAATCTCTGGAACTATCATTTTTTTATTATAATTCCTATAATCGTCTTTTAGTGAAATGTGTTTTATTCTTTCAAAGGGTTTAATGTGAATAAAACTATATTTTGTAGTTCGACAGGAAGCCACAAGTTTACCTATTAACATTGCAAATTCCCTAATAGGACACCTACTTTTCTTCTTAAATTTAATGTCTAAAATTTTTTCATAAGAAAGTGAAATGCGCATACTCTTTTTATTGTATATAAAACCCAAGAACTTTATATCTTGTGAAGGTTCTAATTTTTTTTTTCCAGATTTATAAGAAAACCTTAACTTTGAAAAAGTTGAGGAGTAACTTCAATATTACTTTTACATTCTAATTCACGCTACCTATTATAAGAATAAAAAACGGTAATTATGTCCAAAAGCCGTAGTTTGTTGCTATCGGCTTTTACAGTTTTGTAAACAGAAATGAAGTTATATTCAAACCAAAAGGTAAACAGTTGAACTTATAGGTAGAATTTCTAAAATGAAATCTAAGATATTTCCTATATTTTTTTCCACCGAAACTAGAAAATATGCATCTTTAGGGTCAATGTTTGAGACATAACAATCTTTCCGTAAAAGCTTTAACACACTTCTGTAGTCCTCTAATTTGAAATGAGGTGCTTTAATAAAGTTATTGAGTTTTTTAACATTCAGAATAAATCTGTATTTTCTGTTTGGTTTTTTTACAAGAAAGTAGTTAGACAAAAATTGTTCTTTTGATGGGCGAAATTATTTAACTGCACCAATATCTATTAATTCTTTGATAGAATTTTCATAGCCTATAAAAAGGTTGGGCACGACAATTAGGTTCGCAGAACTGCTTAGGTTTAAGATGAAAAGGAATTTTTATTCCTCTTACCCAGGTGAGGACCATCTGGTCATTAGTGATTTCTCCCCACGTACGTAGGATTTTAGAAAAAGAACCTGCATCGGTGCTTACCAGTGGCGGCTGCGCCACCTGTGACGGTAATTCTCTTGTGTCTCCCTTTTCTTACTGTTCCAATCTGCTGCTTTCCTCTCCTCTCGCCTCCTCTCTTTTTTCCTCCCTTCCCGCCCATTTGGGCAAGCACGGCAGAATTCGTTATTTATTTGAGGTGGTATTAGGGCTTTACAATTCGCTGGAAATTTATATTTGCCCATTATTTCTTCCCATTGTTCCTTGATTAGCCCTTTTCTTAAAGACGTATTCCCGTGAACCACGATTTCCTCATGGATCGCGTTTCCCATGCCATTGTGTTGATTTGGCCTTATACCTAAGGCACTAACATCTCGTTCTGTCGGTATGCTCAGATTCAACATTCATATCCTCATTTATATGTATCTCTGGTTCAAATGGGTTTAGGGTATCACTGGTGCAGAATCTTCGTTATCCGATGATTCTGTAAATATGATACGTATTTATTTAATAATCTGTCTCATTTCTATGGCTGTGTTTATGTTTTATTTTTTATTCATATGCGTCAGCTATCTGCATGAAATCATACAATTTTATTTATTAGGAATAACGCACGTTACCCTTTTAATAGCAATGATAAAAATATACGTATCATTACTATTTGTAAATGTTACTGAAAATCGTACGATTTTCATTTCTGGGAGTAACGCATGTATGCTCCATTCGAATGTATCTTGACAATGCGCGTTGTCTAGTTTTAATTCAATGTATTCGCTAGGAAAGTCGTAATCAGGGGGAAAATAATAGATGACCTATCACATTTTTTAATAAATAATTCCAATAAGTCTACTAGATATCAGAAGATGATGAGTTGACTGCATTTTAAATGCTTTTGAATTTGTTTGTTAATTTTTAAATTTTTTAAATTCTTTCCTCTTCTCATGTTTATTGGGAGAAAGTTTTCTTTTTGGCATTTTGTTCAAATCCTCACTAGATTAATACACACTCTTTTTCACGTCCAACACCAACAAGAACGAAAACGGAATGATATAATAATGTCAGCAAGAAATAGGTGATAAGAAGTGAGTCACATTTTTTTTGCTTTCAACAGTTTGTGGCAATAAGTAGGTTTCACGGAAACTACAAATGTAATTATATCAAGGAGAAGCGAAGGAAAATTTCTCTTAAACGTCACACTTCTCTAATAAACCGTGAAAATTACAACTCCGTTCATTGCGTATTATTAGTACTCAAAACTTACCTTACTACCATTAAACTACCCAAAAATTATATCTCGAGTGCTCTACAGAGAAGGCCCACCATAAAAAAACATTTTTGTTTTTGAGCCACTGTACAATTTTTTTCATTACATCTGGATAGAAACAATTAGTGTCCGAATGGCCGTTACTGTGGCGACCAACCTTTATTTTTATTGATGGTTTGGAGTTGGTTAATAATCTCGCATTTTTTTCATACAGTTTTCTTAACGAAATTTTATAGTTGGTTGTTTTGTTATTAGTGTAGCCTATTTGAGATACAGATTGTTGATTAAAACTTACGGTCTACCTTACATGACATAGGAAATTGAAAATACACTTTTTATAAACACGGTTTTTGTAACAAAGCTGCTGCATCGGTGGTTTTGATTTGTTATTGCTTGGTAAGTAATTTAATTTTTTTAAGGTGTTATTTTTGCCATTTCATACAGATTGTATCTCCAGAATGGAATTTTAAATTTTGAGAAGATATTGTTAGAACGAACAAAATGTTTTGGCGACTATTTTATTCCGGTTTTTTTTATCGAACAAGGTTTGCATGGTTATTGATATTTTCCTGTAATTTATCCCATCAAATAGTCTATAACTCTAGAAATTTTTACCCTAAAAATAACACAAAAGAAATGTTTTTAACCTTTCACAAATTAATTTTAAACAATATTTAGATTCGCGTAACAAACCAGTTTTTAAAATAACCAATTAGGAAATTAGAGTATTATTTGTACCTTCCAGTAGTGGTGTTGTAACGATTTATTTTAATCATTACAACAATCATATATAAAGTTACGTTTAGAAGGCAAAATGTAGCAAATTCTTGTGATTCTCAGTAACGTAGCAGTGTACCCTATGAGCTATTTGTATGTTAGGTTGCTTATTAATGGGTATGTCTCAAGATTTATAAACTAAGAGAAGGTTGCCTGGTAACCTTCGGCCAATAAGCGGCGTGGCGGGAATGACGTCACTCAGTTCCCTTTTAAATATGGGTAAGAATTTTAATAAATATAATGAATTATTTTAATGCTTCTACTTTGCAAATTACTATTGACTACATTATTTTTTCCTTTGTGTACTCTAATTTAAATGTCTACAAGCTATACTTTTAATAAAATAAGCTTCACTTAGGGATCAGATATTTGTTGTATGATTCAACCTCTTTTTGATATGGATAGTTCTTTCTAGATAATAAATTATGAAAAATACCACTCTGTGAAGAGTCTTTGTGATTTATGGTTCATATTTCTTTTCAAATGTATATACCTACTTATCAAGTTTAATAATAATTTATATTTCGAATGTGAATCTAATCAATAGGTAAGAATTTAATTCTGAACCCACAAAAGTGTTGATTTATTTCTATTGATCTAGAAATTTCAAAATCGCTTCGTTTTCGTTTTGTATACGTATGCGTAAAACATGGCACATTTTGCATGTTTTAGGTAGAATACAGGATATCAAAAGCAAATAATAATAAAAATAAAACTTTATTGTCTTACATATAATTATTGATACATGCATGGAAATTGTCAAACAAATACAAAAATGCATACCATTAAATTACAATACGAAAATTAAAATATATCATAAAATATGCATATACTGAATACAGTAAATTATAATAAAAATCATAAATACAGAACAGATACATGATAAATTTGAAAAAATTAAAATTTTAAAAATGTTATAATGAATTGATTTGAAAGGGTCGCTGCTGCAGGGAGTTCCTAATTGCTTAACGATTTCCTGGAGATAGTGGCCAAGGTTATCACTGCACTGAAATCTGATCTCTACTGGTTCTTTGGTTTTTTTTATAATCAGCCTAATGAGAATTTACATTGTGTTTTATATGGGAGTAATATAATACATACATATATTTTACTTTAACCACATACTAGCATACTGTTCAAGTCAAATATGATTATGATGATAGAATGTAATGACTCAATGTATCATCATTTTAGAGAACAAAATTGGCGCCAAAAACTACTGTCATAGGGAACCATAAATAGTGCTTCATAAAAATACTGAGCCGTATTACATCATTATCTCGCAATCCTATTTGAATTAAACTGTACATAGTGTTTGTTACAAGGTACAGAATAGTTGTACAATGCACATGCATTTCTTACCTATTGGAATATTAAAAAACATGTATACTAAAATAATTAATTATAATCTGTTTATTATTGACACTCGATTAAAAAATTGTCTCATCTGCACATTGTAAAAATTATTTTTCTTAAAAAATTTTAATCTAATTTCCAAATTGTCTATTTTGTAACATCGGACAATATTTTCTACTATTACTGGATGCATCAAATAATATTAAAAATAGATTTATTTACTGTAAATAAATTACAATTTTGAAACTACAACATAAATGGGAACATGCACATAGTAAAATAATAGCTGTATCAATAGGGATTGTAAATAAATCAGGTAGACCCACTAGAGTACTAAGTAGATGCTTGTATGTGGGAATAATCTTACGACTTATCCTTCCACAAATAGGGTACACCACACTGACTATTTTAGCACAGGGAGAGTAATCATTACCAGTATGGCAAAGATGTCATTATGGCTACCTACTTGTTCGTTTTTAGGATCACTTCATAAAAATAATTAAAATCATTTTTTAGGCTATGCAACAATAAATTAATTTTAAACATAAAAGGACCATTTTTCAAAATATAAAAGGTAGTAAATCTGTTAAGTAATAATTTTTTCATTTTTTTTTTGTTAATTTCCGGCTATGTTTGGCAGAAGATAAGGCTGATGATTTTCTTTTACCAAGTTTGTATTCGTGTCGTTTCATATTAAGAAACTTAATTCTTACAGACACTCTTTGTCGACAAGAAGATTTTATTAGTTCATGAGATATTTGCATCTCATTGACTTTTTTTGTAATGTAATTAATGATTCGTTTCACAATGTGTTTCCCGTGCCTGAAATTTTCCTTGTGAAACTTATTAAAATATTTTTCCATTTTCTCGACTTATTGTGCCCAATTGTCTGAGGGTTGAATTAAGCCTCCAAAAAGATAAACTCTCAATCCAGGAAGGTATGCTGTATGAATGCAAGTTTATGACTTCTTTACTTTCGTATATGTATTGGCCAAGATAGGAATGGTCCTTCAGTTGCTTTTTGGCCAAGTAACGTGCGATATAAAGTAATCCATCTTTTTCTGAGGCCGTTCTACTTACACTTGACATGCCCGATGATGTACTACTCGAGCTAGAGCTACTATCAGCTACATCTTCCAATATGTTCTCTGGCTTCTCTATGGGTATATTTCCAATTTTTGCATGTTTCATGGCACTTGCTAGCAAATATTCTTCTTTCTCGGTTCCTATAGGAGTCACAACATTGGAGTGCATATGAACCATACCTGGATTCTTCCTCAAAAGTATCATCCTAATTCTATATATTGCATTGAGACTTGAGGGGTGATCATGAAGGCCGCCTCTTGTCCTTAACTAAAAAGAAAAAAGAAAAAAATTTACAAGGCAATCTTGATTGAGGCGATGGGTTAGAATGGATGGCTAAAAAAAAATTATTAATTTATATTCTATTATTCTTAAATAGAGATGTATGCAAATTGTAAATTTTACAAAAAAAATCATATTACCTACCACTTTTTTCAATTTTTTAGGTAGTGACCCCAACAACCGAGCTTGCATTGCATCTTCATAATCGTCGGCTTTAAAATGCTTACTACATATCCTTTTGCTGTCTGTATTAAATTGATCTGCTCTGTTGAATCTTCTTACCCATTCTTGTCTCAGCTGGGGATATTTGGGAAAGGTAAAAAGCATAACACTTTCTCCAGTTTGTTTTATCTTTGTGGAGGTACTTGTACAAGTAGCCACACTACAGGTACTTCCAGGCATCTAAACAAAACAATACAATGATTATTTATTTAGAGGATATATGGTAAAACTGTTCGAAAATATCCATGTCGCCGGCTAATTATAATAATTCGGTCATTTTATAAAAAGGCAAAGTGTAAAATAAGGATTAAATGGAGATTTTTCAAAATGCGACTGATATTGTTAGGCATTTTATAAAACGCCGAAGACCTATCAGCCTAATTACAAAACTTTTTAATTTCCTTTTGTTTCAGAATACGATTGGTTTTATCCAATCATTGTGTAACAGACTAGATTTTAGCATTCTTTAATGTTGTTTATTGATTAGATAAAATATGGAAGTATAATGTTATTTGTCATATATTATTTTAACTTTCAAAGTTCTCAGAAACAAATAAGAACTAATATGAACTTTAAACAATAGTCGTACCGAAAAACCAAATACCTAGGTACTTCTTTTCATTTGGATTACGACTGAATTTATAATTAACCTATATATCCTCACAACTGCAAATTTATAACTAATTTTAAATTTAAATTAAACACACCTCATTTAATTAATCTTAAATTAACTCTTTTTATTTCAATCAAGTAAGACATTCATCAGCTATTTCAAACTTTATAATAGTTAACTTACCCTGAAAACAATATAAATTAAATACACCTATAAAAATGTCTTTTGGAACTTACTTTATAAAACAATCAAAACACAGAGCACTAATGATTTTATAATACACAGATTGTTTTTTTTTACATAAATATAACAATGTAATATAAATCGCAAAACACCAGAGATACTGTTCATAACCACAAAACAATACTAGGGACGCTCGATGACGCGCAACATGGCCGTGCGCTAAAAGTTACCAGGCAACCTTCTTTAGTTTATAAATATTGGGTATGTCTTATATTTTATCTTAATCTAACGCATGACAATACAAACACCTCATTAAACATCGTAATTGTAAATGTGGTTGCATACGTAGCATATTATTTGAATTTCTAACTCTCTACTGTAGGATGTAATCGACTGGGCAAGGACCTTTTTTTTGAAATAGGAATTTTTTTTCTAAGCAGAAGAGAGTAAGTAAATATCTTCCATCGAACGTATTCGTTTTTACCGTTTTAAAGAAAGAACGCGGACAGTAGTAATTCTGAATGGGTAAAAGTTTATCAAGTGTTGCGATTCTTAATTATTGTGCCATATTATTTTGGGATCTACTTGTTAAACTATAAAATATAGTTTCCGTTTTGTATGGAAGTTGCTATAGAGCATTTTGGTTGAGTTTATCGGAAATTAATTCTTCATTGAAGGATTAGATTTGCTAGGCTTTATTCCCCCATTTTGTAAGTACAAAAAAATCTACATTTTTAAGAAACTTTTAATATGTGCGTTCATATCTTTTTAGATTGTGTCCTAACAGCATAGGCCCTTTGTTGGGATAGAGTTCATTTTCTGTGTGAGAAGAAACCCTCCGAGGTAAACCTTTTGTTTTGTTTGTTTTCAGAACGTTATGTAATAAGCTATTTTAGTTTAGAGTTTTAAGTACTAGTGGTTTTAAGTACTAGTTGTCTTAAGTACTAGTTTTCAATTAGTGGTTTGATCTACTAGTTTCAATGTTTCTTTTTTTTTTAATTTACTACCGTTCACAATTTCCTGGTGTGACGTCTTGGAATTCCAGTTATCTTTTTTTTTTGCCTTAAATTCTTAAGATTCGGACCTAGAGAGAGAGGTAGATATTTGGTGTCTTGCAGTGGAAATCTGGTATCCCCTGGTGAAGGCAACGATATGACATAACCCTCAGTTAAGATATGCATGCTTAATTATTATTGTTATTATTTTTATCTAGTTTGTGTTACTATTTATCATATTATTGTATTATATGACTCACTTATATTCATATAATCATATACTACCTACATACTATAATTAAATTAGAAAAATATAAGTCAGGTGGTTAATTAATTTTATTAACCACTAAGGTAGTGATACAAGTTTGGTTTTGCGCCCAAGTAAATCAATCTCTTGTTTCTGTTATCAACGTTTTGCAAAGGATTGACATTTGTTCTTTTTTTTATGTATAGGCACTTTCGAGTGTATATTAAATTTATGGTAAATATTCATAATAAAATACCGGTTGCAATAATGCTGTAAACCCTACGTGTACACGTACGGTAACCACAACTAAAAGGTGATAGCTTGTGTCCAATTTATTATACACTGCTCACACTAATATATTTGCTATTTGCGATTATTCACGACATATTATTTAAGTATCAGTATTTAAAAATAAGATAAAAAAAGAGCATATAATCAATAATCATTGTGCAGTTACAACCTATTATTGTCTTTGCCAATTTCTTTTGTTTTATCATTCTTTAGTAATTTAATAAATTCGTTTCTTTTTTTTGCTCATTTGTTTTAAGCATGTCTATTTCTGTTGAGGTCCTATAAATATATAGGCTAGGGATTTAGAAACCTAGCAATTTAGAAAATATATATATATATATATATATATATATATATATATATATATATATATATATATATGTATTTTTTTTTTTGAGTATAGAAAATTTGTGTTGGTAAGATTAGCAATTTTTTTTTGTTTAAAGCAGGTTCCTTTAACAACAGGTGCTTTTCTAATTTAAAGTGGCGGAAATAAACTAGTGGCGCCCTTAAAATTATTGTTTTACCCACCCTACTCTTCGGCTGAGTGTCGGGTAATATTTGTTTTGCCGCGCAAGCAACGCAATCCGTTTTCAGGCTAAATTGCATAAATAAGACTAGCGCGTCGCAGTGCATACTGTTAATATAGGGTGTCAAAATATAACTGTTATCTTTACAGGCACATAATATTATTGTGAATAGTTAGCAATTATAAGCCCTAATATCTATCACCTGTAATCAAAACAAATATTAGCAGTTTACGAAGCTAACCAGATTTACACAAGTATAGACTTTTTTTTATCAAAAATCTTTTCCTTAGCAATAGTTAATCATTATTCCAAATGGGCACTCCTTACGATTTTAAAACTTAATTGATCTTCGTTCAAAACACGGATTTATGGTATAGTATACCGGACGGATCGTGATTTGGTCACATATTAAAAAGTTTTATTGTTCTTTCACGAATGCATCCACGTTTTGAAAGGTGTTATAAGAATTGTATTTCAGGAGGATACCCAATTTTTTTAGAAATTTTAGTACGGTTAAGCATATCATAAAAGTTTATCCAAAACTGATCTTAAAAATTTGAGAAAAAATAAATACATAGAATTTTTGTATTAACGTATAAAATTATATACACGTTATCCAAACATCTTCGTAACTTAGGAAATATTTTAATAAATAACTTTATGTGCAGAATTTATCTAATTTTTTTTATGTAGTACATGTCCCATATACAAGGAATAAAAATTGTCGTAATATGATATCTATGCAAAGTCAGTTGGAGACTATTATTTTTTAACAAATTTAAATAGAGATCATTTAACTTTCAACTTTGTTTTTGTGTCAATAAATCATACACCGTGTCTCAAGAGCTTCTACAATATGTATTTTGTACATATGTGCACATTCCTATGCTGCTCAACCCACCAGCCTTATCAGCGAGTCAGTTGGGCAATTGAATAACATTTTAACTAGCCTCGTCCCGACTCGAGCTTGAAATTTTAAAATTATTACAACACATAACACGCCTTAAACACATGTTATTGGTCTTTTTAATGTACCATAATTCCGTATTTAGTGCGATATTACTGTATTCCACAATGTTGCACTTACCAGTCACGTTCAATTTGCAAAAGGTCTTGAGACACGGTGTATATACAGGGCTTACTTACATTTTTTTTTCATAATTTAGGATTTATTTAACCTAGTTACATATACAGCTCCATTTAATATCACTGAGCCACACTTGCATTTAAAACTAATTTTAACTTAAATAAAAATATTCTAATAAACAATTGTGTATACTAGGGTGATCAAAATTTCATTATCTTAAGTATCATCTGGGTAAATAATTAGCATTGATACAGAGAGTTCTCATAACTTTGCATTTTAGTAGGTTATATACTCGTGGCCGACCGGTGAAATTTAGGCCCTGCCCCCCCCCCCTCCTGGAGCCCCGGACCCCACCCCTCCCCCCAGGCCTCACCCCCCCCCCCAAATCAAAAATTCCCCAAAAAAAAAAATTTCCCTTGTAATTTTCCCAAAAAAAATGGAAATTTTTGGCCCCCCCCTTCTTTTCCTAAAGAATTATTAAATATTTTTTCAAAATTTTTCCCGAAAAAAGGGGTTTATTTAAAATTCCCCCCCCCCTTTTATTTTTTAAAAATTTTTTTTCCCCAATTCCCCCCCCCCCCAAATTTTTTTTTTTTTTAATCCCCACTTTTCCCCCCCCAAAAAGGGTAGACCCCAAAAAAAACCCCCCCCCCCCCGCAAAAAAAAATTTTTCAAAATATTTTTTCCCCCCCCCCACAAAAAAACCCCCCCCCAAAAATTTCCCAAATTTTTTCCAAAAAACCGGGGCCCAAAATTTTTCCCCTTTTTCCCCCCTTTCCCCCCCCTTTTTTTCCCCCCAAATTCCCCCCCCTTTGGTTTTTTCCCCCCCCCCGGTTTAGCGGGGGCCCCCAAAAAAAAAAACCCCAATGATATATTTACTTATACAGCATTAGAACAACTTAAGTAATCATTTCAGGAGAGATAACTTGGATATCTGTATGAAATTTTTTATTTCCTTACTTATTCGGGATTTTTACATATTTGTAAGGTCCAGATAATAGGCGTAGTGTACGATGGTATAGTTTTGGGTAGTGGTGCAAACGTTTCCTGTTTTTGCTGCTTTCTCAATTGATGCAAACGTTTTATTACGTTTGTGGCACGGATTATTGTTAGTTTCGATATAATTATCACTAATTATGTATTACTTGCAAATTTTAGATATTAGGGAAACATTTACATAGGCGTGCCACATTTAGGGGATCTGAGCTTTGTCTGCATAGCTAATTGCAAACTAGGATCTGCTGTTACTTCTTTTTCCTGTGGATTAGGGGAAATTGTGCATATTAGGGCACAATATATATATATATATATATATATATATATATATATATATATATATATATATATATATATATATATATATATATATATATATATATATATATATATATATATATATATATATATATATATATATATATATATATATATATATATATATATATATATATATATATATATATATATATATATATATATATATATATATATATATATATATACCGGGTGAGTCACGAATTGCGCTCGCCCCGATATCTCCTAAAGTATTTGGAATAGAAAATTGAAATTTCGAGGGCTTATTATACGACTAAAATGCCATCTTTTCAATAAAAAATCAAGTTTGGTGCACATCCGGTTTGACCGGAAATGCCCACAACTTTCGATTTTTAAATGAAACACCCTATATATTTTTACATTTTTGGAATCTAGAGGAAATTTTGAATACAATACATCCATTTTGATCACTTTTTTGATAAACATTAAAAATTTTATTAAAAAATCTATTTCTGAATCCAGAGTGCTGTGGTGCTCAAAATATATTTTAGTTTGTGTGCTACGTTACTATGATTTTTCCAATGTTATTAGGTTACCAGATTTTAAACAGAAATGTGTCATTTTAGTTTCCAAAGACCACTAATCTATTAGCCGCATGTTTCTAAAAGCTTGGTTGCATTGTATTTTGGCTGAAATCTCAAATATTTCTGAGCGGATTTTCAAAATTTTGGTATCATTAGATTCGTATGAAAATGGGGTATTTAAAAATGTTGGTGAACGATTAACTTCCCATTTAAAAAAACCGAGTTAGTGGGTAAAAATCACATTTAAAAATTTTAAACGCCTCTAGACAATTAAGAGATATCGGGGCGAGCGCAATTCGTGACTCACCCGGTATATATATATATATATATATATATATACATATATATATATATATATATATATATATATATATATATATATATATATATATATATATATATATATATATATATATATATATATATATATATATATATATATATATATATATATATATATATATATATATATATATATATGTTGTTTTTCAGGTTTTCGCGGGTGGTGAATGTTAAATTCGTTTTCCGGGTATACTCCCGCGTAGGTGATAGGCCCCGAGAGGGACCGTGGTTGTCTGAACGACGTTTCGGCAGAATCTCATCTGCCATCTTCAGGTTCTAACAGATAACTGCTTATTGCGGCTTCTGGTAACTCGAACTGAAATGACGTTTTCTGGATCTGGCAGTTCTTTATATACTCTACCTATGTTACGCTCTGTTGCTCTCGACACACTCCGGGCGTCATGGTCTGCTGCACCCATCTCCCTGATTTCGAGCGCGGCTTCGTGTAATCGGTCCTGTTCGGGCGCGCATGCGTGTGTCTGTGCTTATGTCACGGTCTGTTGCACCCATCTCCTGATTTCGAGCGCGACCCCGTGTACTTGGTCCTATTAGATTAGCTCTGGTTGGTTCCTCTTCGTGTGTTCGTTGCGTTATGTTTCTTGCTTCCTCATGGACAGCAGCATGCAATACCAGAGCAGGCTTCCATGTGGTAGGTAGTCTTTGGGTGTCATCTCGTGTATTTAGATTGTGTGGTCTTTTCTCTATTTCTATGGCCTCTCTGATGATTGTTGACTTGTAATGCTCGATATTGGCTAGTGTTTTTGTTTTGTCGAAATCAATCCTATGTCCTGTAGTTTTGACATGTTGAGCTAAAGATGATGTTCTCTCGTCTTTTCTAACAGCGTTTATGTGTTCTTCGCGTCTTGCACTTATTTTTCTGTTGGTCTGCCCTATGTATGATTTGTTGCAATCTTGGCAAGGTATTTCATATACCCCTTGACTTTCTAAAGCAATTTTGGTCTTTGGATTTCGAAGAATGGTGCTGATTTTCTTGTCGGTCTTAAAAGTTGTTTCTATTTTATGTTTACGTAGAAGTTTGCTTATTTTATCCGTTGTTCCTTTTATGTATGGCAGATAGGCTTTTGCTATGGGTTGTTCGGAGTCCTCTTGATTTCTCGGCCGAGATGGTTTTGACAACTTCTGTATTCTTTGTTGTGTGAACCCATTCTTTCGCAGCGCTTTGTGAAGAGTTGACATTTCTTCTTTGAGGTTGTCTGCATCTGCTAGTCTCTGCGAGCGTGTGACTAATGTCTTTACTACTGAGTTTAGTTGTGCTGGATGGTGGTGTGACTGTGCATTTAGGTATCTGTCAGTGTGAGTGGCTTTTCTATAAACTGTGTGGCCTAGACTTCCGTCCTGCTTCTTCTTGACCAGTACGTCGAGAAATGGTAGCTGACTGTCAGTCTCTACCTCCATGGTGAACTTAATTTTGTCGTGAATACTATTCAGATGTTCTAAGAAGTTAGTGAGATTCTCTCTTCCATGAGCCCAAATCACAAATGTGTCGTCGACGTACCTTAGCCATAGGCTTGGTTTTAATGGTGCAGATTGTAGTGCTCGAGTTTCTAAATCCTCCATAAAGAGATTGGCAATAACTGGAGATAGGGGGGAGCCCATCGGGGCTCCTTCGGTTTGTCTGTAGCGTTGCTCATTGTATGTAAAATAGGTATTATTTAGGCAATGTTGAGTTAGCCTAAGAATATGATCTGCTGGATGATATTTTCGCTTGATAATGTCGAGTGACTCCTCTACGGGTACGTTGGTGAACAAGGATATGACATCGAAGCTCACTAGAAGATGTTCCGCTTGGACGGTCTGATTTCTTAATAACTCAATGAAATGGTCTGCATTTTCACGTAGGATTTAACTTCCTCGGCAAACGGTTGTAGTTGTCTGGCTAAGTGTCTTGCTAATTGCAGTGTGGGTGACCCTATTGAGCTAACAATTGGTCTTAGAGGAGCTCCTTCTTTGTGAATCTTTGGTAGACCATAAAATTTGGGACATCTTGAAGACTTCTCTCGCGGGATGATCTGGTTCTGTGTCTCTTTGTCGATTGGACTGGCTTTGATTTTGGCTTTTGTCGTCTTCTCCAGGTAAGTAGTAGGATCTGTGGTAATAAGCTGATATGCAGTGTCTCCTAGTAGACTTTCTATTTTTGTATGATAATCGTCGCTGTTCATCACTACTGTTGCGTTTCCTTTGTCTGCGGGTAAGATTATGATGTCCTCATTTTGTCGTAAGGTCTTCAGTGCTTCTAATTCTTCGTGTTGTAGATTCCTCTTTGGTATACGGGCTGTTCTTAATATACGTGACGTGTCCTGGCGTATAGTTTCCGCTATGTTATTATCTAAATTGCCAATGGCCGATTCTACACCACAGATTATGTCTTCTACCGGTAGACGTGCTGGTGCTATCGCGAAGTTAAATCCCTTGGCTAATACATTCAACGAGGCCTCATTGAGATGGTAACTGGACACATTGTGAACTACTCTTGTAGGTTCTAATTGTTCGGATTTCTTGATGGGCTTTTGTTGGAGTTGAAAGCGGTTAAATTTATTCTTTAACCTCTCTGTAGTTAAATCATTATCTCTTTCTTCCCTGAAATGTGCAAGTTGGTCAATAATGGTCCATAATGTCGGGTCGATAGTTCTGCTTAAATAAAGATGCTGGTCTAGTAACTGTGTATTGATGTTGTCTAATGTCCGTCTAGTGTCGTGGATTGATTTTCTCATCAAGGTTAGGCTAGTTTTTCGGAGAATTCTTTTTGTGTGTTGATCCTTTCTGTGGAACGTCAATTCCATGCATTTCGGAATGATATTTTCATCCCGGCAGCGTTGCAGAAATGCGAGATTGCAAAGAAGTTTCCTTCTTTTTGATAATATTTTCTCGTAGTTTCTTGTCTGATGAAATGTCTTCTCCCCGTAGAGACATATTATGTTGTTTTTCAGGTTTTCGCGGGTGGTGAATGTTAAATTCGTTTTCCGGGTATACTCCCGCGTAGGTGATAGGCCCCGAGAGGGACCGTGGTTGTCTGAACGACGTTTCGGCAGAATCTCATCTGCCATCTTCAGGTTCTAACAGATAACTGCTTACTGCGGCTTCTGGTAACTCGAACTGAAATGACGTTTTCTGGATCTGGCAGTTCTTTATATACTCTACCTATGTTACGCTCTGTTGCTCTCGACACACTCCGGGCGTCTTGGTCTGCTGCACCCATCTCCTGATTTCGAGCGCGGCTTCGTGTAATCGGTCCTGTTCGGGCGCGCATGCGTGTGTCTGTGCTTATGTCACGGTCTGTTGCACCCATCTCCTGATTTCGAGCGCGACTCCGTGTACTTGGTCCTATTAGATTAGCTCTGGTTGGTTCCTCTTCGTGTGTTCGTTGCGTTATGTTTCTTGCTTCGTCATGGACAGCAGCATGCAATACCAGAGCAGGCTTCCATGTGGTAGGTAGTCTTTGGGTGTCATCTCGTGTATTTAGATTGTGTGGTCTTTTCTCTATTTCTATGGCCTCTCTGATGATTCTTGACTTGTAATGCTCGATATTGGCTAGTGTTTTTGTTTTGTCGAAATCAATCCTATGTCCTGTAGTTTTGACATGTTGAGCTAAAGATGATGTTCTCTCGTCTTTTCTAACAGCGTTTATGTGTTCTTCGCGTCTTGCACTTATTTTTCTGTTGGTCTGCCCTATGTATGATTTGTTGCAATCTTGGCAAGGTATTTCATATACCCCTTGACTTTCTAGAGCAATTTTGGTCTTTGGATTTCGAAGAATGGTGCTGATTTTCTTGTCGGTCTTAAAAGTTGTTTCTATTTTATGTTTACGTAGAAGTTTGCTTATTTTATCCGTTGTTCCTTTTATGTATGGCAGATAGGCTTTTGCTATGGGTTGTTCGGAGTCCTCTTGATTTCTCGGCCGAGATGGTTTTGACAACTTCTGTATTCTTTGTTGTGTGAACCCATTCTTTCGCAGCGCTTTGTGAAGAGTTGACATTTCTTCTTTGAGGTTGTCTGCATCTGCTAGTCTCTGCGAGCGTGTGACTAATGTCTTTACTACTGAGTTTAGTTGTGCTGGATGGTGGTGTGACTGTGCATTTAGGTATCTGTCAGTGTGAGTGGCTTTTCTATAAACTGTGTGACTTCCGTCCTGCTTCTTCTTGACCAGTACGTCGAGAAATGGTAGCTGACTGTCAGTCTCTACCTCCATGGTGAACTTAATTTTGTCGTGAATACTATTCAGATGTTCTAAGAAGTTCAGACAACCACGGTCCCTCTCGGGGCCTTATCACCTACGCGGGAGTATACCCGCAAAACGAATTTCACAATATATATATATATATATATATATATATATATATATATTATTGTTATATTGTTGTATTTTTATTTATTTATATAATTTGTAAAAATTTTGAATTGTTTTATTAAACAGTTATAGAATTGAAAATTTTGTGTTTATTAAAATTTATGAAAATTGGCGCCTTTATTTTAAATTTGTATTTATTTTTTATTTATGCCCTTGTATACCCAAACTAGCTCATATTTTAATTTACAAGTTTTTACTTACTTTTTATTTTCTTTTACTCTCACTCAGGATGCAGGTTCAATTTTGTTCTTTCTATAGTATAATTTCAAAATGTAAATTCACAAAATCAGTACACATAAAAAAAAACTAAACACTTTCAGAAAACAATAAAGGAGTCGTTTTTAATTTAATAATTTTTTTTAAAATTTTAACAAATATATTTATAATTTTAACTTAAATTACCCCAACCAAAATTTTATATCTCGAGATTTTACCTTGTTTTCAATCCTTACAGTTGGCCAACCTGTCGTTTCTTAGTTCTCAGCTGTTACCACACTTTAATGTTCAGATATGGCCGCTCCAATTTCCTACTATACTTGTGTAGTTTATTTACTTTATTTTGTGCTTTGTGTCCAGCTGGATTTCTTATAACAAGTAAGTACTTACAAAAATTTTTTCTTTACTTTATTTCTCTGGCTTGAATTCCTATTTTACAACCTTCTATTTACAATAGTTTACTCCTAACCTTTCTTTTCTTAATATTTCTTCTATTTAATTGCATTCGATTTTTCAAAAATTTTAAAAAACTCTCCTTTTCTATCAATAACAACCAACCATCACTTGTTTTCTCTGCTTACTTTCATTTTGTATATAGTAAAATCACCAAATTTCAAAATTGACTAGTTGTGACAAATTATTTTTTTTGTCAAATGTCAAATATTTTTAATTTTGAAAATAAAAACTTTTATATTACCTTTTTGTTGCCTTTTTAATACAATATACTTTTCTTGATACTTTCCTGAGAATTTTCTGTAAATTTGCATGTGTTACGTTCAGTATAAAAATTTTTATCTTTCACATCTCATTTTTTTAAAAATTTTCTTAACAAGTGCCCTATAATTTTAAACAAACTCCTTTTTATATAACTAGAACTAATTAACTACTGATAACAAATCTTTCATATCTAGGTTAACATATCTTTACTCAAAACTAATATTTTTGTTTCTACATTTTGTAGGCTGTCGAAATTGGTTTCACCCCTTTTTACCACACTTTCACTGTGTCTTGAGCTACCCCCACTCACACACGAAGCACTGAGTTTCTTCTTTGTCCTAATGGCATGTCTTTGCACATCGATGGATTTCCTGTTTAGTTTTTGATGAAAATATATTTCAACTATGCTGTCACACTATACAAAAATCAAGAAATGTTTATGTTTCAACCCCAATATTGGAGAAATTATTATGGCATTGATCTAAACACATTACTGCACCCCTGTTTGGTAAGTTTTATTTCAGTTTATATTCACTTTTACAGACCATGCACTTTTTATGTTTCGTTATGAAAGTTTTAAGATAATTTACAATATTTTCCCCTGTTTATTGATTGTCGCTTTTTTAACTTTTATATAAAGTTCAATTACATTGACTCTATACTAGATTTTCATAAATTTCCCCTTTTAAAAGTTTATACTATAACAATTGTCTCTTTTATAGGTAAAATCTTTCCCCTGAAATTATGCAACTTTTGATACTACTGGAGTTGATTGGAGTGAATTTTTATATGGGACTACATTGGTGACACCTTTTCGATGGCAGGAAATACACAATAGGTCTCTCGTCAGCTCTGCCAGTGGAGATCCAGGACTTCGACTTGACACCTTTTTCTTGTTTTTTTATTTGTTTTTCATTAATTTTTATGGCCAATTTGGCTTTGCAAATACCTTATAACTAACTACATTTTTTATATGAACAATAAATACTTAATTCTTCTACACATATGTTAAAAACTAAATTAAAATTGTTTTCTGAAATTGTTCATTTTTAAATGTATGCATGCTACTGTATTTATTAAACCTTTTATTTTTACTGCACGTTTGCACTCTATTTTTGTACCTCTATTTATCTGCATTTTATTATTCTAATGAAAATAATTAAAAACCTTTTAAAATAATTTATAATATTGCTAAATGTGATAATATATATATATATATATATATATATATATATATATATATATATATATATATATATATATATATATATATATATATATATGCAATGCAGGTCGGGGTATTTGCCCGCTGAGTAGTTGTTTCCTTCAAATCATATTTAATCACATTAGTTTAGTCCACCTGGGCTAGGGGTCGCCGCTCTTGGTACTTGCTGTGATGCAAGTCGCTATCCGCCACAGAGACATCTAGGATGTCGGTCGGCTAGTAGCAATCAGACCATATGAGAAGTTTCATACCTCTCACCACTATTCACTTCACCTTAGTTGGTATATAACTAGCAGGTTGGCCACTATCATTTGTCTGTTCCATAACCTATGGCATACTGAAGAGAACAAATAAGTTCGAAATCGATCTATGTCTGGTTAGGAATTGACAAATGATATTGACTATCGATCTATCATGATTTGAAGGTGTAATTCAATGCAGGTCGGGGTATTTGCCCGCTGAGTAGTTGTTTCCTTCAAATCATATTTAATCATATATATATATATATATATATATATATATATATATATATATATATATATATATATATATATATATATATATATATATATATATATATATATATATATATATATATAATATAAATCATTACACTTAAGTATTCTAGCGATTTAGTAATAATTGTTGGCCTGAATTTGTGTTTTAAAGTTAATGAATGATACTAACTACATAGTTATGGAATAAAATGGGGTTCAGTACAATTAAAATAAGTTTAGATCTTAGTTAACAAACATTACAGCCAATAAGGGCATATTTAAGGTATAACGATAAGATATAATGAGAAATATCAAGTTGACACATATTTTAAGTATGTAAATAAGATTTGTATTAATAATACAAGAGTTTTAGATTTAAGTAGTAGGTATTAGGTATTATGAAGGGTCAAAAGGACGAGGACACACGTGAATGGACCACAGTGAGTGTGAAAATGCCAAAAGAAAGATAATTAGTGTAGTCCTACGCAAGTGCAATGTTTCGACAGAAATACCTAACGCTTTGGAGCCAAACGTCATATATAGGTAATAAACAATGTAGACTCACCTTATAACGTGAAATTGTAACTTTTTAACAGGTTTGCAATGGGCCAGAGGTTGATCTTCATCACATGTACCATTTTATGGGATGCTTCTGGTCAAATATGCATACAACTTCTTTATTCCTGTTAAGATTTTAGAAATTTTCACTCCTGTGGAAAGGAAAGACTATAATGATTGTTTTGAGTAGTTAGTTGCTAGACAATGATTTCCCAACATTATATTTAGGTTGAAGATGAAATTTTAAAAGTTGATGTAGTTGGTGAATTTTCCTTAGTTGACTGAAAAAATATGGAAACCAAGGAAATGAGGTAAAAAAAGGAGGGAAAAAGAAGAAACGAAAAAAGGATACGTACGTATCGTTATAGCGGGAAAAGTTAAAATTTAACAAAAGGCATACTTAACCTAACTTAGATTGTACTTACCTGGAAGTTCTAAATCCGTAAGTAAATAAAGAGGCAAGTGAAATACATCCTGGGAGGTCTCTTGGTATCTTGTATATCCAGTAATCAGTGTTTATGTGGTGTTTTGGAGTAATTAAACCAGAGAAAAATTAATTAATCACTGAAAGCAGCAAGCATATACGTGAGTAGAGATCCGCTGACAGCATCAAGTCTTTGACCACAGAACAGACAGGTACCTGCATTGTAAAACAGGTGTCGCCACTTTAAACACAATTTACCATACGGCGCATTCAATCCAAATACGGTATGGGATTGATATGTTAATTTTAACTTTTGTTATTTGAGCTCAGCATCGTTTTATTAAAATAATTCCAAATTCCAACGTGAAATCATTTTCCATATCGCAATATTTTCTTATCATTAGTAATAGCTTTAGTTTTCTTTGTAATGTTGTATCTGTTTGTGTCAACTATTGAAATATGCGAGGAATCATTATATGTGTTAACTTGAACCGGTGTGAACTTGGCAGCCAAAAGTTGGCAGCTAAAATGTCGGAAACAGCCGAAGGTTCAGGGCCGTGCGTCCAGAATAAAATAGGTGCTAAAAATTTTAGAAAATGTAACTGTTCATTTTATTTATCAAATAATTAACCCGCCACCCATTTTTGAAAATTGATTTAATTATTTCATCAAAAACATCCCCAAGGCAATAAAATGCTTAAAACGAAGAAAGTGTGTTAAATCTTCATAATTCATAAACTCAGCAAAAATTAACTATTGTTCTTAACGCTTCATATGGTAATCGTTCAAGGGGTTGAAATACACCCCTAATGAACATAAAAAAAGGTATACGGCAAACGACTTAGTATTCAATACTTATTGTAAGTAGAAGGTAACATATGAGATAACTAAAAAAGGTTTAATTGACAGATTCAGGGATGCGAAATACACCCTCAATTAAAACAAACATTTTTAAAGTAGCTGAACAAAACGAGTTATCATCTTCAAATCAATTGAGAATATATAAATTAATACAAGAAACGACACATTAAAATATCATTTACTTGCAATCCATCCAAGGGTGCGAAATCAACCCTCGAATAAAATCAATATTTAGAAAGTACATGAAAGAAACGAGTTATCATCTTGAAATCAATAGGTAATGTATCAATTAATGTAAGAAATGACACAATAAAATATCACTTACTTGCAAGCCGTCCAGGGGTGCCAAATGCACCCTCGAATGAAATCAATATTTACAAAGTACATGAACAAAATGAGGTATCAATTTAAAATTTATACGGAATGTACAAATTATTATAACAAACGACGCATTATAATACCATTCCATTATAAACCGTTCAAGGGTGTGAAATGCACCCCCGAATGAAATCAATATTTACAAAGTACATGAATAAAACGAGTTATCACTTTGAAATTCATACGGAATTATACAAATATTATTAAAAACGACGACTTTTAATCCCTTCCCTCCCCTATCCGCCCCAAAAAGGGGAATTCCCCCCCCCCTGGTATTTACAAAGCACATGAACAAAATGAGTTATCACTTTGAAATTTATGCGAAATGTACAAATCATTATAAGAAACGACACATTAAAATATCATTTACTTGCAAGCCGTCCAAGGGTGCGAAATGCACCCTCGAATTAAATCAATATTTATAAAATACATGAACAAAATGAGTTATCGCTTTGAAATTTATGCGGAATGTACAAATTATTATAACAAACTACGCATTATAATGCCATTCACTTGCAAGCCGTCCAAGGGTGTGAAATGCACCCTCGAATGAAATCAATATTTACAAAGAACATGAACAAAATGAGTTATCACGTTGAAATTTATGCGGAATGTACAAATTATTATAACAAACTACGCATTATAATGTCATTCACTTGCAAGCCGTCCAAGGGTGTGAAATGCACCCTCGAATGAAATCAATATTTACAAAATACATGAACAAAATGAGTTATCACTTTGAAATTTATACGGATTGTACAAATTATTACAAGAAACGCAACATTGAAATATCACTTACTTGCAAGCCGTCCAAGGGTGCGAAATGCACTCTCGAATGAAATTAATATTTTCATCGTCCATGAACAAAACAAGTTATCATTTTAAAACTCATAAGGAATGTACAAATTATTAAAACGTACCACGCATTATAATGTCATTTACTTGCAAGTCGTCCAAGGGAGCGAAATACACCCTTGAATAAAATCAATATTCTCAATGTATATTAACAAGGTGAGTTATCATCTTGAAATTAATAGGATATGTATAAATCAACATAAGAAACGACATATTAAAATACCATTTATTTGCAAGCCTTCCAAGGGTGCGATTCCATCCTCGAATGAAATTAATATTTTCAAAGCAGATGAACAAATCGAGTTATCACCTTGAGGTTAATAGGTAATGTATAATAATATAAGTAACGACACATTAAAATATCATTTACTTGCAATTCGTCCAAGGGTGCGAAATCCACCATAGAATGAAATCTATATTTTCATAGTCTATGAATAAAACGAGTTATCATTTTGAAACTCATTCGGAATAAACAAATCATTATAGCAAAGTACGCATTTTATTGCCATTTAGTTGCAAGCCGTTCAAGTGTGCGAATCCACCCTCGAATGAAAACAATATTTTTCAAAGCACATGAACAAATAGAGTTATCATCCTGAGATTAATAGGTAATGTATAAATTAATATAAAAAACCATTCTTTAAAATATCATTTACTTGCAATCCATTAAAGGGTACGAAATCCTTCCTCAAATGAAATCCACAGTTTCATAGTCCATGAACAAAACGACTTATCATATTGAATCTCATACGAAATGAACAAACCATAGGGTAGATTTCGCACCCTTGGACGGTTTGCAAGTAATTAATTTTTTAACGTGTAATTTTTTTACAATAATTTATACATTTCTTATTAATTTCAAGATAACTCGTCTAGTTAATATACTTTGAATATATTTATCTCATTCGAGGGTGCATTTCACACCCTTGGACGGCTTGCAAGTGAATGGTATTATAATGCGTCGTTTGTTAAAATAATTTGTACATTCCGTATAAATTTCAAAGTGATAACTCATTTTGTTCATATACTTTGTAAATATTGATTTAATTCAAGGGTGCATTTCGCACCCTTGGATGGCTTGCAAGTAAATTATATTTTAGTGTTTCATTTCTTATATTAATTGATACATTATCTATTGATTTCAAGATGATAACTGGTTTCTTTCATGTACTTTCTAACTATTGATTTCAATCGAGGGTAGATTTCGTACCCTTGGACGGCTTGCAAGTATTTAATTTTTTAACGTGTCATATTTTACAATGATTTATATATTTCCTATTAATTTCAAGATGATAACTCGTCTAGTTAATGTACTTTGAAAATATTGATTTCATTCGTGGATGCATTTCACACCCTTGGACGGCTTCCAAGTGAATAGAATTATAATGCGTAGTTTGTTATAATAATTTGTACATTCCGTATAAATTTCAAAGTATAACTCATTTTTGTTCATGTACTTTGTAAATATTGATTTCATTCGAGGGTCATTTCGCACCCTTGGACGGCTCCAAGTAAATGACATTTTAATGTATCGTTTCTTATAATAATTTGTACATTCCGTAGAAATTTCAAAGTGATAACTCATTTTGTTCATGTACTTTTTAAATATTGATTTCATTCGAGGGTACGTTTCACACCCTTGGACGGCTTGCAAGTGAATGACATTATAATGCGTAGTTTTGTTATAATAATTTGTACATTCTGTATAAATTTCAATGTGATAACTCATTTTGTTCATATACTTTGTAAATATTGATTTCATTCGAGGGTGCATTTCGCACCCTTGGACGGCTTGCAACTAAATGATATTTTAATGTCGTTTCCTATAATCATTTGTACAATCTGTATAAGTTTCAAAGTGATAACTAATTTTGTTCATGTACTTTGTAAATATTGATTTCATTCAAGGGTGCATTTCACACCCTTGGACAGCTTGCAAGTAAATGATATTTTAGTGTTTCATTTCTTATATTAATTGATATATTACCTATTGATTTCAAGATGATAACTCGTTTCTTGCATGTACTTTCTAACAATTGATTTCAATCGGAGGGTAGATTTCGCACCTTTGGACGGCTTGCAAGTGATTAATTTTTTAACGTGTCATTTTTTACAATAATTTATACATTTCTTATTAATTTCAAGATAATAACTCGTCTAGTTAATGTACTTTGAAAATATTGATTTCATTCGAGGGTGCATTTCACACCCTTGGACGGCTTGCAAGTGAATGGTATTATAATGCGTAGTTTGTTATAATAATTTGTATATTCCGTATACATTTCAAAGTGATAACTCATTTTGTTCATGTACTTTGTAAATATTGATTTCATTCGAGGGTGCATTTCGCACCCTTGGACGGCTTGCAAGTAAATGATATTTTAATGTGTCGTTTCTTATAATGATTTCTACATTCTGTATAGATTTCAAAGTGATAACTAATTTTGTTCATGTACTTTGTAAGTATTGATTTTATTCGAGGGTGCATTTCGCACCCTTGGACTACTTGCAAGTGAATGGCATTATAACGCGCAGTTTGTTATAATAATGTTTACATTCCGTATAAATTTCAAAGTGATAACTCATTTTGTTCAAGTACTTTGTAGATATTGATTTCATTCGAAGGTGCATTTCGCACCTTTGGACAGCTTGCAAGTAAATGATATTTTAATGTGTCATTTCTTACAATGATTTGTAAATTCTGTATAAATTTCAAAGTGATAACTAATTTTCCTCATGTACCTACTTTGTTAATATTAATTTCATTCGGGGGTGCATTCCACACCCCTGGACGGCTTGCAATGGAATGGTATCATAATGCGTCGTTTGTTATAATAATTTGTACATTTCGTATAAATATTAAACTGATAACTCATTTTGTTCATGTACTTTGTAAATATTGATTTCATGCGAGAGTGCATTTGGCACCCCCCTGGACAGCTTGCAAGTAAGTGATATTTTAGTGTGTCATTTCTTACATTAATTGACACATTACTTATTGGTTTCATGATGGTAACTCGTTTCTTTCATGTACTTTCTAAATATTGATTTTATTCGAGGGTTAATTTCGCATCCTTGGACGGCTTGCAAGTGAATGGCATTATAATGTGTCATTTGTTATAATAATTTGTACATTTCGTATAGATTTCAAAGTGATAATTCGTTTTGTTCATGTACTTTGTAAATATTGATTTCGTTCGAGGGGTGCATTTCACACCCTTGGACGGCTTGCAAGTGAATGGCATTATAGTGCGTCGTTTGTTATAATAATTTATACATTCCGTATGAGTTTCAAATTGATAACTCGTTTTGTTCATGGACTTCATTGGAGGGTGGATTTCCCACCCTTGGACGGATTGCAAGTAAATGA
Source organism: Rhamnusium bicolor (assembly GCA_029963845.1). Classification (NCBI taxonomy): domain Eukaryota; kingdom Metazoa; phylum Arthropoda; class Insecta; order Coleoptera; family Cerambycidae; genus Rhamnusium; species Rhamnusium bicolor. The sequence goes on from JANEYF010005778.1 coordinate 67,214, forward strand.
TATTTTAATGTGTCGTTTCTTGTATTAATTTATGTATACTCAATTAATTCGAAGATGATAACTCGTTTTGTTCAGCTACTTTAAAAATGTTTGTTTAAATCGAGGGTGTATTTCGCATCCTTGAACCAGTCAATTAGACCTTTTTTAGTTATCTCATATGTTACCTTCTACTTACAATAAGTATTGAATGCTAAGTCGTTTGCCGCATACTTTTCTATGTTCATTAGGGGTGCATATCAACCCCTTGAACGATTACCGTATGAAGCGTTAAGAACAATAGTTAATTTTTGCTGAGTTTATGAATTATGAAGATTTAACACACTTTCTTCGTTTTAAGCATTTTATTGCCTTGGAGATATTTTTGATGAAATAATTAAATCAATTTTAAAAATGGGTGACGGGTTAATTATTGGATAAATAAAATGAACAGTTACATTTTCAAAAATTTTTAGCACCTATTTTATTTTGGACGCACGCCCCTGAACCTTCGGCAACAAACGTGAAGCAGAGGAATTTCGAAACAGCATTGTGAGATTTTTAAACGTGGCTAAAACACTTTGTTTGTAAGGCCAAAAAGCAGAGATAAAAAAAAAGATTTTTAAATGAATACACAAAAGAAGATTGAAATGTAACTGTAAACAACTTCTGCGACATATGTTTTCTTTGTTATATATGCTTATCACGACTCCGAAAATGATTTGGTGCTAGAGGTCTATTGCATTAAACATTTAACATATCTGATGCAAAAAATTCAACTAACACCTGTAAACGACGAAGGAATGATTTCTTTTATATTTAGGGGCGGCTGCATGGTTTTGGAAAATGATTTGGTGTTATAGGTGTATGTATTACGATACTTTTAATATGTCTACATAAAAAAATCAATCGGACTTCTGTAAAAAACAAATAAAAAATTTTTTTTAAAATTTGGGGGTGGTCCTTCCCTGTTGGGGCCGCGAGAAAAAGTTTTGGGGGTGTAGTGTTTTAATTCTATATTTATATTTTTTTATTTTAAAAAAAAAAAACAAACACCACACAAACCAAAAAAAGAATATATTATTTTTTTTTTTTGGTTGTTGTTGTTTTGTTTTTGTTTTATGTATTTTTTTTTTTACCCTCAACACCCATAAAAAAAAAAAAAAAAACCCCCAAAAAAAAACCAAAAAAAAAATTTATTTATAAATTATTTGGGGGGCCCCCCCGCGGGCCCCCCCCGAAAAAAAGCTAGTGCTGGGGGGTTTTTTTTTTTTTTTTTCTTTTTATCCTCCCCCCCAAAAAAAAAAAACCCCCCCCAACAAAAAAAAAAAGAAAATTTTTTTTTATAAAATTATGTGGTCCCCCCCCCCCGCCCCCGATTAAAAAAATATATATATTTAATATATTTTTTTTTAATTTTTATATATATTATATTTTTAATAAATAAAACATACCTCTAAAAAAAAAAAAAAAAAAATTTTTTAAAAAAAAATTGGGGGGTGTCTACGCCGCTGGGGTTGGTGGGTGATTTTTTTATTTCCAGTTTTTTGAATTTTCAAATTTTCAAAGTCCCAAAAAATTTTAAAATTCCGGGATTGGGCGCCAGAGACTGGCGTTCGGAATTTCTGGGAATTAATTTTGGTTGAAAAGCAGCGTAGCGCTAGTGATGGGCAGGGTAGATATTCCCAGCGTCGATTTTTGCTTGTAGAATTTATTTTTGGCTAGCCTCTGAGCTATGAGCCCTCGTAGAAATTTACCTATTTGTTGACAACGGCCACTTATAGCCGTGCCCCTGGTGATCTCCCTCGGCGGAAGATTCCAAGTCCCTCGGAGGTAGAATAGTTTAAGTTTTAATTTCTTGAGGTCACTGTGTACCGAGTGGCAAAGGAAAGGATAGGTAGTAAAACACACCAAAATTTTATTTCCTCCCAAGCTGGAGGGCTTATACGTTTTCTTTTTTTTTTTTGTAAAAATGTCACTCGGGGGTGAGTACACAGATAAGGTTAAATAGCACAATGATATTAAAAAAGTTCACAAATAGCAGTTCAAAGTATATGCACAATAATATTTAAAATAGTTTTCCCAGTGTCTGTTCACCAAAATATTATTTCACTTTTTTAAAGTTCCAAGTTACTTTTAGCACTTAGCAAAATTTTAATTTTAAAATTGTTTTTAAAAGAAATGTCAATAAATTTTTCACAATGAATGTCTTTAAAAATAACTAGAAATTTTTCTGACTTAAAAATTTCACAATTCTGCTTTTAAAATAGTCAATTTAGCAAAATTTTACTTTGAGTTTTTCTACAAAATTTTAACATTTACGTGAAATTTTTTATTTTTTAATGGTTCGTAATTTTTTAGACACTTTGTATGATTGTTTATCACCTGAAAGTCAAATATAACACTCAAAGTTCAATAAATAATGTTTTCACACTAAATACATATATTTACAAAGTTTATCGTATTTACATTCCAACATAGGTCATTGAACTGACCCAGTTACTGACCTAGGCTAAATATTTGGAATTCCCTATTCTTAGAGTCTTATTTATTTGATTATAAATTATTACAAATGTTTTTAGCACTGATTTTTGCTATTCAACAGCAATGTCTTTATATGTTAAAATGTTCAAAATAAAATTAGAATGTCTTTTAATGGCAAAAAATGTCATTTTCATTAAAATTCACAATGCAAATGTTCATATAGTTTTCTTACCGATCCCTCCGTCGGAAGTTCTACGTCTTTGGGTACTTTTATTTTAAAACACAGACCTTATCTGCTTTCTTTTGTGCAGAATAAGTAAGGATAGGGAAAAGGGTAGTTTTTTTTATCGCGACGCGGTAGAATTTTTACTACTTTCGGCAGTCGGATTCACTGTGACAGTATTGCGTTGATTGACGCTGATGTTGTACAGCCAGATGAGTTTTTGATAGTCGAGATGAGAATTCTTTTCGAATGCCCAAGTGTTCCTCTGGAGAGGTTGGGTTTAGATGGCTTTGGAATTGAAAAATTCCTATTGGTTAAAATTGTGCTGGTATATAAGCTGAACGTGTTTTTGCAATTGTTGATTGGTTGGGCTGTGATGGACTAAGACTCGCGAATTGTGATTACGACTGGGGTTTCGCTCTGGGGAACGCCTTATTGTGGATTCCTCCAGAGAGTAGTTGTTTGGAGCCGTAAATTCAAGACTTCTCAGCCTATGTGATTGCAAATTGACCGCCTCAGGTAAATTATGATGGGGGCGCTCGGGGAGCGCAGTGTTGGGACCCGAGACGGCGTATTCTTGGGTTCCACTGACGGTGAAGCCATACAGTGGTGGAAATTCATCTAAAGAGCCTTGGTGGGTAAACTGTACATCGTGTGTAGGTACAGTGCTAGTGGTGGGAGGAGCAGTGATTGTGGTAGTGAGGCTACCAGCTTCAGAAGCTGAGACAGGCCTCGGGTGCTCCATTACTTCTTTCTTCTCTTCTTTCTTATAGAGGTCTAGGTGGCAAGACTTGGAGAAGCTCGGGAGAGCGCTAATACTCCCCGAGGTGAGATGAAGGTTAGTAAAAATAGAGGCCAAGGCGCTAATACCTTGGCTGTTAGTAAGAGATTTCTTAGGTCCTGTACAGGGGCTAATACCCTGATAATTATGTGAAAGTCGTTTCTGACATAAACTTAATATTACACTTAATATTAATAGAGTGTATCTGTGCCTGCACTAGGTGAAAATGGTGAAAATATGTTATGGTGATGCGTGCACACTTGTTCAAAGCTATACACTATAGTCTGGGTTGATTCACTGATTTTATATGAGCAAAAGTTACTAGCTATGTTTACACAAATTATTAAAATTTTATCAAAATTTTTCTAAGTCGACGCAGGGCGTCGCGCCTGTGTGGCGTAGAATGTCTTTGCACTAGATTTAAGTTAGGCAGGTTAGATCCAAGCAAGTCGCGCAGCGACCCGACTTGGTGTGAAAATTCGAAAGTGCACTAAAAAATGTTCAGCTTCCGTCGCGGAGCGGCGGAGCTTAATGTTTTTGGGCAAGCTGTAAAAAGTTCTAAAGAGCACTAAAAAGTAAGTTAGGCTGATGGAGAGCAAGCAGATCGCACGGCGATCCGACTTGGCTAGAGTTTTGGAAAGTGCACTAAAATTGGTGATCAGCAGCCGTCGCGTTGCGGCGGAGCTTATTGTCTTTGATATATATAGAACAGTTATAATAGATGCTAGTAGCTAAGTTAGGATGACAGAGGGCAAGCAAGTCGCACAGCGACCCGACTTGTCTTATGTTTTAGAAAGTCCACTAAAAGAGATAATGTCTTTGGCAAAGTCTGACTGTTATAAAGCAATACACACTGTAAACGTGCGCTCACCTGGTTGTCCTGTGTCCGGCGTCGGCCTTCGAGTCGTTGGGAACGGCTGCACTGGGGAAGCGAGCGGCACAGAAGCTGGAGGAAACACGACGTTCACTTTTAACAGTATATTGCACACACAGTAATAGACGATACACAAAGTAGGTACAGAGCAGTAAATACAGAACAGCTGAAGCCGTGTCCAGCGTGCTTGCAGTAAAATAGCAGAAAAGGTATTATTAAAATGATTTCCTAGGAGGAAACGTATAAAGAGCTTGACAGTAGTAATTAATGCACTAGTCTTCTTGAAAGAAATCAGTCTAGGACGCATACGGCGCCTGAGACATCAAAAAATAGCAAAAGTTAAAGAAAACACAAACGTGACCCTTCCGGTACGAATGCCAAACATGCAAGAAGCGTGTGTTGTGTTAAAATTCGTATTTATACGAAATGGGAGGCACGGCTACACCTTACTCTGATGCGCCAGCCAATCAAAATTAAGCAGGTTTATATATAACCGGCGACAATTGCTTTGTCTAAGTAAATCAGGTTTGGCGGAAGTCTCAGCGCCGATTTCGCGACTGCAGCAGCGAGCGGCCGGGCCCCGTATGGCTTAGATAGATTGTTACCATTGCACGTTTCCCGCGCTTTTTTCAGAACTATTCTCAAGGGTTTATATTAATGTAATTGGGGTGGTGGATAGTAGATTTTTCAAGCTACCGTCTGGTTTTTGATTGAATTAAATTGGTTAATTATTAACGGAGTTATTAATAGTTAAAGAAAAATTTACGTGAAATTTACAAGTCGGGAGAGCCAAAAAATGAAATAACTTTATTAATATTAAATGTAAAAATTAATTTCTTGGTTTATTATGTGTATCTTAATGTGGGTCAATTAGCAAATGATAGTATTTGATGTTTATTAATTTATTAAACTTGAAAATTCCACTTTATTGCCAGAGGTGAGGTGAGGCGGCAGCGGGAGCATATATGTACCGTGTGTGGTGAAAGCGCGACACGTGCCGTGTCGTTTGACCTTCACGTCGTCCTCTATGGATGGAATCGTATAAGGGTAAACAAACAAACAACCCTACATAATCAGATTTTTGCTAAAGCCATCACGGCCTGAGTAATTAATTAAAAAGTTTTTTTATTTAAAAATTGGAAAGTACCAAAATCTGAACTTAGAAAAATTTTTTAGTGAAAAAATTGTAAAGCACCACGAAACCTGAGATTGATTTTGCGTGAAACTTTTTCCTAAGGACATTATATTGACAAGTGAATGTTTCTTAAAGTTAATATTAAAAATTTTAATTTATTTTTAAAATTTATTTTTCGATAAAAAGTGAGTTTGAGCTAGGTCGAAAATTGTTATTATTGATTTAATTAATTAATTATCTAGCTGAAAATTAATTGCTGATAAAAATTTTGAAAAAATTTGATGACATTAATTAAAATTTCCAATTTTAATTTTTTTGTTGGATAGTTTCTGACGATTCTTGGTAAATGAATTTTTTTTTTGAAAAATTTTCTGAAAAAATATTTTTTAAAGAACTTTGTTAATTTATTGTACTGGTAATTTAAATAATTTATTTACTTTATCTGTCAATTAGATTATTAATGGTTTAGTACAGATTTTTATATGAATATTTTGATTGATTTATTAATTGGTCTAATCGATTTAATTATCTTTTTTGATAACAAAAATCCTACTATGCTTATGGTTGTTGGTATTTGATTGAGAAAAATTATTTAATTATGAAATAAAGGTCTGGGTACTTCTGCTCGCCTCCGAAAGATAAGGTTATATGAGATTGAAATGTATATTTTATGTGTAGAATGGGGTTGGCTGCTAGGTGGTTATAACTGTAATAAGAAATTTCATTCATATGTGGCGAAATTCTGTAGTTGTGCTTTGTCACAGCGATCCTCGTGCGTCTGGTGGTAGGAAAAATTTTGTATATGAGAAAAATCGAATTTTCGAATTTTTTGAAAAAAGAGTAAAAAAATTTTAATTTGTTAAAAGTGCCCTTGGACTGGTTCTACAACAGCTGCACCCTTAGGATGGCCCGGAAAAAGGTTTTGGGGTTATAGTATTATTTTATTACGACTCTTTTAACATTTCGGCGTAAAAAATTAGCGGAGACCTGTAAAAGAGGTGAAAATTTTTTTTAATTTTTGTGGGGGGCGGGCACCCCCTGGAAAAGCGGATGAAAATTGGGGGGGTATTGTGGGTTTTTTTTACCACATTTCACCATACACCCCAAAAAAAAAAATAAAATTTTTATAAAAAGAAAAAAAAAATTTTTTTATTTGTAGGTGTTTTTGTACCGAGCCGGGGAACGATATAGAGAAATTGGTGGGGTTGTGTGCCCCCCATTTTATTATATTTTAATAATAATTATAAATATTTTACATAAACACATATAAAAAAAAAAATAAATTTTTGTGAGTGGTGTTGGGGGGGTGGATTCCCCATTTTAAAACTAAACTTTTTTTTATAACAACATACTATTTAAAATAAATTTTTAAATTTTTTTTATTTATCTCATATATAAAAAATTATAGTGGAAATAGTGTTTTTTTTTTAAATATTTTATTCTTTTAATAAACAAATTGTTAAAAACAATATATTAATTTTTTTTTTTTTATTTTTTTTATATTTAACTTTTTTTTTTTATTTCTTTGGTGCTCCCAGGGGGGTCCCCCCCTCCCTCTCCCCCCCCGGGGGGGGGGTTGTTACCAAACAGATTTATATTAATTATTACTTCTCTACTTTTGAAAAAAAACTGATCACAGCGAAGTATATTCTTATATGGAATAACTGTTCGGCAAAAATAGATAAATAGTAACTATTATTCTATTGGTTTCGCAATTTTATTCTTAAATTATCTGTTTGGTAACTTTACCAGGAAGTGGATATATCGGCCCTAAGCCGAATAATTTAATTATAAATTAATCTTTTACGGAATATCAACACTAATAGAATTAAAGAATCCCTAAAAGAGACTATATAACTGTATGAGGAAAAGTAATCTAGAAATTATAAGTTTGTTACCATACGTTATAGTGAAAACTGAATAAAATGGTTTATAATTTCCGAGTATTAAAAAAACAGTCCCCAAATGGTAAACTTACAATGTACTTGGAAAAACGGGATTTTGTGGATCATGTATCTGGAGTAGAACCAATTGGTAAGTTAATGTGCAAAAGTTTTCAAAAATACTTTGTTTAATTTTCAAAAAGCTCTTACTGTCTAATCCCTAATTATTATAAATATCGAGCCAGGAATTTCATCTTATTAAATCTCCCCTCTGCTTCACAAAGGGCGGATGTGACATTGAACGTCTATGGACTTAGTGGGACAATACGATTCTAGAATCAGGATGGTGTGAACAAAACACGCCTACACAAACTATACAAATTAGAAAAACCATTAAGAAAACTGTAGCAAATAAATATAGACAAAAAAAGTAAATAGGTAACTAAACAAAAATTTTATTTTCTACAAGATTTACATTTTACTTGGGCTAATAATGTTGCACCATAGCTTGCACTCGCTGCCATATATTAAGACTCCTTTCAGGAACATCAGATTAATTTCGGGGAGCCGTTAGTGTTTTGCCAATTAAAAAATGTGACGGCGTTAAAGCCGAGAGGTCATCGGATCCTCAAAGGAATTTAAAATACCCTCAATTTGGATTAACAATGTACTAAAATCCTCAATCATAAGTGGGCTATTAACAATACGCTTAATATGGTGTTTTGCATTTTTTATGCCAATATACCTCCGAAGCTCGGCGATCTCGCGGGAATGAAGTACCATTTTATTTTTCCTATATCTAATTTATTTGCAATTCCGAATTTTGTTCTAGAAAATCTGATATTTTGGAAAGCTCATTATTGGCTCCAACAAAATTCAATCCATTGTCCGAGTACATATTCGCAGGTTTACTCCTCCTACTAGTGAATCTATTTAAAGCAGCGAGAAATGCTTGTGCAGTCAGCTCTGACACTAATTCAATGTGTACCGATTTGGTACTCATGCAAACAAAAAGACAGATGTGTCTTTAAAATTTTTGGCAAATCGCGTCCTCCTGTCCTTTAATTGAAATGACCCCCCATAGTCCACCCCCACATTATAAAATGGTCTTACATCAGAGAGGTACCCATCAGATAAGTAGACTCAATCGGATGCGTCTTAAAACAAATCAAGCAATTTCTAATTATTTTTTTTACAGAAATTACGACCTGATATTGGCCAATACGTCTCTCTAATTGAACCTAATAAGCTTGAGACCCACAATGTAATAAACATTCATGCTCCCTTTTATTTTTCTTGTTTATCAGTTTTTTATTACGTAAATCGTGATATCCCTGCGCAAAACATTATTTTTGGCTTTCCTTTATAAACAATTTCAACGAATCATCCAATTCTTTAGGTCCCAAAGCACCAACCTGTTTAAAAACCTTATTTTTTAACTTTAAATTTGAAATGAAGCGCAATACATAGGCTAGAACACGCTGAATTTTATTTCATGATGAAAACTTATGTACAATATTTAAAACATTAGTTGCCGTTCTTGTCGTTACATTCGTTGCTCCGGAATATCCTCTCATATTCAGTTTCCTTTAAATTCCATTCAGAGTTATCCACCTTAAAAGATGCATGTCCATTCCACAACAAATCAGAATCAATTAAAATATTGGTGGACGTGCCACGCGAGATCAAATCTGCGGGATTCTCAGTAGACTTGACATGGTGCCATCTATTAATATCTATGAGTGTTTGAATTTCGCTTACTCGATTTGCAATAAATGTTTTCCATTTATTTGGAGAACCACGGATCCATGTCAATGTTATCATCGAATCTGACCAATAATAATACTTATCAAAATTTATTTCTAATGCCTCTATTATTTTAATACTTAAATTTGACATTAATGCCCCACATAATTCCAAGCGTGATAAACTAATTTGTTTTATGGGCGTAACACGAGATTTGGCACATAACAATTGGACACAAATTTACCTGATGATAATACACATCTCACATAAATTGCTACGGCAAAAATCTGCTCACTTGAGTCACAGAACCCATGGAATTCTATTCTAATATATTCTGAAAGAGCCACTTGCCTTGCAATGTTAAATTTTTTAATAAGAAACAAATTATTTTGAAAATCATGCCACTTATTTGACACAATTTGAAGTATTTCCTCATCCCACCCCAGTTTTAATTCCCAGAGCTCCTGAATTATTGGCCACAATTATTATAGGGCCTAATAAACCTAGCGGATCATATGTCTGACAAATAACTGACAAAATACTTCTTTTTGTTATTTTATTCAATTTATTAATATTAATTTTATAATGAATGGAATCATTATTCGAATCCCAGTACACCCCAAGTGTTTTATGTTGTTCCCCTTCTCCTATTTGTAAAATACTTGCTTCCAACTCATTATATTTTTGAAATTTATTTAAAATGTCTTTATCATTACACAGAAATTTCCAAAAATTTTACAATACATGTGATTCACATGATAATGTTTTTATTTTCTTGGATAGAATCAAAAACGACTCGACATTGTGTTGTTAAATATGTTTAACTACAGCATGGTGCGGCATAAAATATTCCTCGGACACGGCCATATTTTCGCGATTTTTAATTTCCTGCATATGATCCAAATTTTTATACCCCGACATAAATGCATTCCCTTTTAAATTGGATGTCCACTATAAAACAACCTAAACTATATCTTTTAGTGGTATTTTTAAACACGGTTTCACAATGTTTTTCTTCTTCGGTTAACAACGGACCTTTATAGTTAACTTCCTCGACATTCCAAAATTTAACTATTTTGTCATCTAATGACTCCAGATTAATATTTAAACAGCTGACTGAACTATTATTCAAATTTGAATTTATTTGCAAATTACCCGCTATTACCCAGCCTAATTGAGTGTTCTGCAATATTGGTAAATTAGGTCCAAGACACTGTTGGCCTGAACACAAAATTGCCCAAAAAACACTTGAGCCCAACAAGATATCTATATCTGTAGAGACATTAAACATAGGATCTTCTAGTTGTAAATTCTTCGAAATTTTTAAAATATTTTTATTAAATGAAATAACTGGCAACTGATCAGTTATCTTAAGCAATATTAAGCATTACCATGCTAAAGTTGTTATAGCAGGATGCTATCGAAATATTCACTTGATTACTAATATTAGTTAAAGTTTGTCCGACACCCTTAACAACGTGATTTATTTTTAATGAATTTAAATTTAATTGATTACGCAATTTCGCTGATAGAAAATGAGTGTGAGAAGCGCTATCCAACAAAACATGACAAGTAACAAAATTATCCCCATTTTTTATTTTAATCAATGTGGTAGACAATAATGCTAATTATTTCCCGAAAATGTGGACGCAGAGTGCCTTATTTCATTCTTATGGCATATTTCTATCACCCGCGTATTCAAGCTAACACTCGCTTCGGAGCGCTGGCTTGCAACACCGTTTTGAACCATAGCTGATTGGGTTGGTGACGTGTGACCTACGATATTTCCGCCAACGATCATATTTAGATTTTTCGCACTCGACTCATTATTAATTATATACCTATTAGAATGCAACAAACTATGGTGGGATCTGTGACATTTAGAGCACCTTGTCACTTTACACTTCCAAGAATGATGTGATGGTCTTAAACAATTAAACATAGTTTTAATTTTTGATTTCAATTGTTTTATTATCCGGATCTAATCTCCGAAATTCTTCACATTTATTAATCGAGTAATTTTTACTATAAAAGTAACATGAATAATTCGTACTACTCTCTATGTCGGTGGATGCAAAGCTACTGCTGGACTGGTGTTTTTTATAATATTGATTATTTGACTTCTTATTCTCGATTTTTTCATTTTATTTTCTGTTTTTGTCGAACCTAATTTTTATAATATTTCATATTTTATCTTTAAAAATTCCTTCAAATCATCCATTGTGGGTAATTCTCCTTGATATTTATGGTGCGAATCCTATAAATATCCCTTCTGGTTACCGAATCAAATTTATTAGACATTATGTTAGATTATTAAACGTATCTTCACCCAAACTCTTCAATGAACGAAGATGTTTACTTACATTATCAAATAACTTTCTGAGCTCTATATGTGACTCTTTGTTAATGGAAGAATGGTCAAATATAGCACGAATATGATTACAAATTATTAATTTCTTATTTTCATAGCGGTTGACCAAAAACTTCCAAGCAACCTGAAAATTATCTGATGAAACATCTCTTGACTTTATAATTTTTTTTTACGTTGTCTAGTAGTGATGTTTTAAGATAATAAAAACGTTGAATTTCTGAAAATGAATAATCACTTATTTCTAGGGTTATAAGCGAGTCCTTGAACTCCAGCCAGTTACAATATTCGCCATCAAAGGTGGGCAATTTAATAGGAGGCAGTTTCACTAAAGAAGATGGAGCGAAATTATTTAAATTAGGACTTAAATTCATAATTGGGCCCCTAACCGAAACCTGTGCCTGTCTGGCACTGGCCACAGAACCACTTCCCTCGTTTTCCGCTCCATAAAATTTAGTAATTATTGATTTTATGTTATCCACTAATTGAAAATAAAATTATTCAGATTTGTTTCTTTCGTCCTCATCCGTATCAGGTGGGCCGGCACTCTCAATTTCCGACTGTACTTCGTCGAATTCATCCCACATGGGTTCAATTTTATTAAGCCTGAGCCTCAAATTAGCAATTATTTTATCCAAATTATTAATATCAATCGTGTCCATATAATTTTTTAAACGTGTCATTTTTGATTTGACACGACCTCGTTTGACCACCAAACACTATATATCCGCCCCTTCAGCCATTGTTAATAACAAACAAAAAGGCTAATTACTGAAAATTAGGAAGATCTATTAATGGAAATTTATTAATTTACTATAGGTGGAATAGGAAATCGACCTTATTACATCGAGTCTGCACTCTGCAGTACTGTTGCAGAATGGTTAATTCTTCCGGCTCTCTTCCACGTAACGTACTCTACTTTTATCTCTCTGCATACAAAATAGACTGATCCAACTCTTCCAACCGTCGTTGTTGATGATGGCTTATTTTATTAATTAATACTTTAATTGACTGGATCTGATGGAACTTCTTCCTATTCCTGGTCGATGGACCAATGTTTGGTTTTCGATGAATTAACATGGACTGTATATACTTAAACACTATTTATTTTTCCACAAAAATACAGAGAGCGAAGTATACCACCAACTTGTTGACAGTATAACCTGTTCGGTACTAACTCGTCGGAGATTGGGCACGCTATTCGAGATATTACATACAGGAACGGCTCAAACCCAAACAGTGGAATATGGATATTCATAGTATATTCTTTGCGTTAATAAAATATGTAGAAATTGTTATGAATCACATATGAGTGTCTACTAGATTCCTTCATGTTCTTCAGTAGTGTCCATTGATTATGTATGTGCTGTCTGGAAAGTTAATATCGCAGCCAACTTTTATGCATAAAGATCTTGATTTGTTTTTTGTTCATTTTATTTTAATGCCTTAAAAACAATGTATATCTTTAGATGGAGTTATTGTAATTGATGACGACTACAAAGACCGCAAAGTGTTTGGCCACATAATCTGCAGCTTTCGCTATGGTCACGAAGAAGATGAAGTCATGGGTTTAAACTTTCAGAAAGATTTGTTTTTAGCTTCTGAACAAATTTATCCTCCACCAGAAAAATCAGTAACAACAAAGTTACAAGAAAGGTTGATGAAGAAGTTAGGCGATAATTGTTATTCATTTACATTTACTCTACCATCCAATGCACCTGCGTCAGTAACTCTTCAACCAGGTAAGATTTTAATTGTATTACATGTAGATTACTTTAAAAAATCTGACATTTTCTTTGCTTCGTATTTATGCATCTAAAAGAATAAAATAAAATAATTATTGAGTATGACATAAGTATCCTTTTAAACCTAATGTGATAACAATAATAAAATTTTATAGTTTTTTAAATTTCCTACTGTCGTTCTTATCTGAATGTGCTCATATAAAAGTTTTAGGTAGATAATAAATCAAACACAATACTTGAAATACATTTTAGCGTAGAAACTGTTAAAACAACTATTCAATCTAGAAGTAAGATTGCGATGGATTATGTAATAGTATTTTTAGTATTAGAAGTAAAAAAATATTGAGATTAAAAAAAATATTGAGATTAAAAAAATATTAAATCACAAAAAAAAAATTTACAATTTAAAAAGGATTTTCTCCAGTTACATTACAGAAAATAAAACACTAGACTGTTATATAACGTCTTTCATTCTTTTAGAAGTCCTCAGGGGACTGGTAAACACGGACATATTATTTAAACAAATCTTTTAATTACATATTCAAAATATGAACATTTGTCACAATTATTTTGACATTTTAAATTGACAGATTGTAACTTTGGTCATCACAATGACATTCATGACTAGAGTCGTTATGTCAAAAACGGGGTCGGCGCAAGAGAATATTTGTTATTTGTAAACTGTAACATTGCTTGAAAGAATACATTAGTATTTTTCAGTTATATGATTGGTATAACTGCTTTCGATATGTACATTGCAACTCTCCCCGCCTAATTGCTGGCGTAAAACAATTAGCTGATGGTTGTACTTGTTGACCGGTAGCTCAGTGAACAAGTCGTGAATAAGGGCTTAGATTGGACTTGGTTCTCACCAAAATCTAGGCTGGGCATCAGGACTTTTGCAAGTACCAAATAATTAAAAGTTCATCAATTGCCAGCTAACTTGGCAGGTATCTTTGCCAGAGAACTTGTCAAAGCTCCACTAGAGCATCGTTTGTAACTAAATATTAAGTAAACGTTCAAGTAAGTACTCGATATTTTAAATTTACAAAAAACCTAACGCTACAGAGGTCTGGTTGGTAAATATATGCACTGGTATAAAATGATGCACCACAAAACAAATGCACCACGTTAGGTAATTCTCACAAAAAGTTATAAATAAACATGTTTCTCCCACAAAGGATTAATTTTCATAATAGTATTGTACCGTATTTATCTTAATTTACGCCTTGGGCGAATTTGCTTTTCGGCGATCAGTTTACGTTGGTTGTTCTTTAAACGGTCATCATTAATATCGATTAGTATCGATTAGTATCGATTTATCGTGCCATGTTGGAAATTTATCTAACATCTCTCTGATATTGTAGTAATTTCGTGTGCTAATTTAAATTAACTTTAGGTTTAAATCTTGGATTTACCTGGCAACGGATTTTGCCGGGTAAATCTATATATGTATGTATGTATATATATATATATATATATATATATATATATATATATATATATATATATATATATATATATATGTATATATATATATATATATATATATATATATATATATGTATATATACAGAGTGAGTCTTAAGTGTGCAGTTATATTTAAACCACCGATCCTTGATATCTGTAGAAACCCTCTTTTTTTATTTTAATTCCCACGTGTAACCGAGTTATCGACTTCCAAAAAAATAAGATGAAATTGTTTTGGAACTGCTGATTACTGGAAACATTCTACGAAAAAAGATGTAATGGACTGAAGCAGCGTTGCCGCATATCTTATGCAATTCTCTCAACTAGGTGCGATTTTACAATCGAGTTAACATAAGTTGAAGGTTACCTTGCATTATATTTTCACAAAAATCGATGAGATTCTAATACAAACCACTTCAACTAAAAGTTACTTTAGCATAAAATATTTGTTGCTATAACCACTTCCAAAACAAATGTAAAATTGAAAAAAATTCGAATTCTAAAAGTGTGAGTTTAGCTAACCCACGATTGAAAAACCAAGCCCTAGCATTAAGTTCTTTCCCGAATTTATAATAACACTGGATGAAATAATTAGCTACTTAAACGATTAATTGCTCCACTTGAAATAATTTTTAAACATTTTGAAATACCTTTCAATGTGAGAAATGCACAATTTTGACTTTTTCTTGCACCAATCAATATTTCTTTTTAAACGTTTCATATGGAATATACAACTAAAACTAAATTTTCCGATGAACAGTAAACTTTTTAGGGAATCTCGAGAGGAATTTAATGTTTCCATGTCATTTTTTCAAAATTTATAAAAGGATTACTATTTTTTTAGAAATAGGTACTTACCCTCTGCTATTACAATAATTTGAAATGTGTAGGTGTTCAAGGAATAAATCTGCTCCCTACTATTTTAATTGGCCCCTAATAGTAAAACACTGAAGGTGCAACACAATATCAGGTGATGGAAAATAATTTGCAGAATTTTGACACAATTCTGTCACTTTTTACACTGGTAATACACAATAGTTTGCATTTTATTCCTCCATAATACTCTGGACAGTTAGGAGGATAGTATATGTCGTTTTTTATAAAAAAAAGATCAATTTTTTCTTGAGAAAACAGCACTTTATTCGGGATAGACCATTACATGATGAAAATTCAACCACGCCATAATATGAACTGCGAAATTAGCGTCGCATATGTAACCTTATGATCTTCACACATATAACCACGCACCTAATCAGTGTTACCAGACATACCATTTTCATGGTATTTATACCATTATTTTCCTTGTGTACCTGCACTTTTTTTAAGTAATAAAACTATTATTTAAAAATGTCTACCATTTTACACCAATATTAGCAAAAGTTAATGAAAAAGTAAATTTTAGGTCGTCAGCCCCGACCTCGGTCAGTTCTTCTATTAAAAAAAGAGTTAACTGAATTAAATTTTATACCGTGTACGTAGGATCTTTATAAATCGGAACCTCACATAAACAGCGCTAGTTGTGCAAGCCCAAATAAATAATAGTCTTTTGCTGTTTTCCGTTGTTTCTGTTGCGATAGTAAGACCCGTTTTTTCAATGCTCAGTTAGCTAAATTAACCGTCAGTTAGGTCAATAGAAATTTTTTGAAAAGCATCATGATTTGTTTATAGTGAAATTTATAACCTATGTGAAAATTTCACACATCTGGCAACACTACACCCCATGTAAAAAACCAGTGTTATTGTAGTTCGTGTACCTGTCTGCATAAGAATTTACAAAAATGTGTTTAATACCGTTCTTTATAGTTTTTTGTGATTAAATTTGTGATTCGAAGTTTTGAGTTATTATGTTACCGAAATTTATTATTTATAATTTATTCCTTTGGTGGTTCATTTTGTGAAAATTAGTGATTAACCATAGCGACTAATTTTATTATTTTAATTCTGGGTATGTTAAACGCATATTTTCAAGTAGATGAGAATGCTAGACAAGCAAAACGGCCATGGAATGCTATCCAAACCTCAACCCATATGATATATTCCTGTAGTAACTGTTATATTAGGTAAGTAAACAAATCTGCTTTTTCGTTCTTTTAAAGTAAATGCGTCTTTTTAAAATGATTATTTTCAACTTTGATTCATTTTTAGAAATGAACCATATTAAACTTAGACAATAAATTAGAGACAATAATAATAATTTAAAATACACAGAAAAAGTATAGAATATTTTTAATATTTGGTGCTTACGGGTTCTGTTTATTTATAAAAAAAAGTGTCAGGATTACCTAATTTTACAAGGAAAAAATACATAAACAGATACGTTTAACACCTTTTATTTTAAGACCAACCTACAAGTGACAAGTGTCGCTGTCCACAAAGGGGTAATCAATCGCGCCTTGGCCGCCTTGAAGTTTATTTCTTATTTTCGGCCAGTGTGTACTTACAGATGTCATGTTTTCTTAAAAACAGCTCAATGTTTTATAAACTATTAAATTTGTTTTGGTGTGGCGTCTACACTGATATTAAATAAGTTTAATATCATCTCACAAAATGTCCGTGACAAAAGGGTAATAATTGTTTTAAAAATCAAAATTTGCAATTCATGCCATGCATGCAATTATAGGATAATTGTGATGATGAACTCTGGCAGTAGCAACAATGCCTTCAGTTACGTCATTTCGGTGAACGGCGTTTACGAAGTAATCCAGTGACTATCAAAATGTTAATGGCTGGAGGACAAAAAAAATTATCAGAAATTAAAAATTTTTGCCAAGTACTCTGGCAAAGATACCTGCCTAGTTATCTGGCAATTGATAAACCTTTAATTATTTCGTACTTGCAAAAGTCCTGATGCCCAGCCTACATTTTGGTGAGAACTCGAATCGAAGCCCTTATTCACGACCTGCTAACTGAGCTAGCGGTCAACAAGTACAACCATCAGCTAATTGTTTGACGCCAGCAATTAGGCGGGGAGTGTTACAATGTACATATCGAAAGCAGTTTTACCAATCATTTAACTGAAAATACTAACGTATTCTTTCAAGCAATGTTACAAATTTACAAATAACAAATTTTCTCTTGCGCCGACCCTAATAATCACGTTTGTAAGTACCTATTATAATAAATTAATACTTTTTTAAATATTGTAATTTACACTTTTTATATATCTTGATAATGGAATAAAAAAAATTCCAAAAGCTTAATGAAAACAAAGATTTTTAATTTAATTCAGCCATTAAATAACTGCATTCCCACGATATATGTATATATTTGATATATATATATATATATATATATATATATATATATATATATATATATATATATATATATATATATATATATATATATATATATATATATATATATATATATATATATATATATATATATATATATATATATATATATATATATATATATATATATATATATATATATATATATATATATATATATATATATATATAATATATATATATATATATAAAAAAAAAAAAAAAAAAAAAAAAAAAAAAAAAAAAAAAAAAAAAAAAAAAATATAATATAAATATAAAAAAAAAAAATAATAAAAAAAAATAAATTTTATTAAATAAAATTAAAATTTTAAAAAATTTTTTTTCCTGTTCTTTAATATTTATATAAATATAAATAATTTAATATATAAAAAATATAAAAAAAAAATAAAAAAATTTTTATTTGAATTAAATAATATATATATATATATATATATATATATATATATATAAATATATATATATATATATATATATATATATATATATATATATATATATATATTTATATTTTTATATATATATAAAAATATATATATATATATATTTATTTTTTTACCGTTATTATCAATTAATATTGATAGTTTTTTGTGGGGATTTCGGTCAGGTATAACTAATTTAATTTTTTTTTCTAACGTTTCGGTTTATTACACCATCATCAGAGAACTACAATTAATATAATATTTTAAAAACATAGTTATGGTTATTGTACATTAAAATTTACTTACACTATTAATTATTATTAGGAATTTGTTTTAAAAATTTTTGTTACATGTTATTTGGTTGTCTGTTTTAACGCAACTGAGATATTTTAACATAGTTTGTGTGCTCTTAAAGTTTTATTTATGTTACAGAGATAACGTTGGAGATGTATATGGTTTACTGTTAGTGTTTTGCTTAAATAGTGAATATATAATAAGATATTTTATTTCAAGAATTATTATTTTGTATCGGTCAGATGTAAAAATTGATTTCATGTTGTAATGTACCCCAATCATTTAATTAAGTTAAAATAGGTTTCGCTTAAATTTTCTATATCAGTGCGATTATTTATGGCGTTGGTATGTCTTTTTATTTGTAGCATTTCATGTATGTTTCTTCGGTTATAATTAGGTTCTTTTTCTAATATTTGTATGTTGTTAAAATTAAATCGGTGGTTTTGTTCTATGGCGTGTTTGGCTAGTGCTGTCGTGTTTTGGTTTTGAGTTTTTATGCCATATTTGTGCGTGTATACTCTTTTATGTAGATATTGTTTAGATTGGCCTATATAGGTACCATTACAGTCGTTGCAGTCTATCTTGTATATAGTGTTAGTTTCGTCTTCGGTTGGTAGTCTAGGTTTAAGTTTTGTGAAAAATTTGTTCGTGGTATTGTATGGTTTATGGGCTATTTTTATATTGTGTTGTTTAAATACGCTTGCTATTTTTTCGGATACTGTTGGGATGTATGGCATGGATACATATTTATTATTACTATTATTTGGTGTGTGGGTTGTTTTTTTATAGGTTTTGTGTATTCTTTTTTTTATTATTGGTTCATAAAAGTGTTTAGGGTAGGAGTTTGCTTCTAGAACTTTTTTGATTTTTTTTCAAATTATTTGGTCTGTATTTTGGATGTGAAAGTTGGCTGGCACGATCTGTTAGGCTATTAATGACGCTTTTTTAGTAGTTGTTTGATGTGTGGGATTTAAAGTTTAAGTATCTTTGCGACCATACTTGTTTTGTGTATCAGTTGGTTTCGATAATACCATCCTTATTATATTTAACTGTTAAATCTAAGAAGTTTATGCTATTGTTTTGTTCTATTTCCTTAGTGAATTGTAACCTTGAGTGATAATTATTGAAAATATTAACCGTATATTCTATTTTATCTTTTTGGTAAGCAGATAATGCAGTCGTCTACATATCTTTTGTAAAATTTTGGTTTATAGTTTAGTGATTTTAATACTTTATTTTCTAATTCTTCCATTACTAAATTTGCTATAGTGGCCGATATAGGTGACCCCATGGCGGTTCCGAAAATTTGTGAGAAGAATTGATTGTTGTACGTGAAATATGTAGAGTTTAGACATAAGGTTATTGCTTTGATAAATTCGTCTTGGGTAATGGGTGAATATTTATTAATTTCGGACCATTTATTTTTTATACATTCTATTGCTAAATCTGTTGGAATATTAGTATATAGTGGGGTAACATCAAGTGAAATAATGATATGATCTCTGGGAACTGTCTGTTTCTTTATAAATTCACAAAATTGCCATGAGTCTTTAACAAAGGATTCAGTTTTTCCTAAAACGTTACTTATTATCTTAGATAAAAACTGTGAAAGATTATATGTGGGACTATTTATATTGCTAACTATTGGTCTCAATGGAATATTTTCTTCATGAAGTTTTGGTAGGCCGTATATGAAGGGAGCATGGCCATTGTGACAAATAAGTTTATTTTTTTGTTGTTCACTAATTAGGTTTTTTCTGCGCCATGACTTAATGAGGTCATTAAGCTTATTTTGAATTTTTTTGTTGGGTTGTGATTTTCTTTTCTGTATGTTGTTTCGTCATTAAGCATATTATTCATTTTTCTCTCATACTCTGTTTTATACATAATTACTGTTTTATTGCATTTGTCGGCTGTTAGTATAAAAATATTTGAATTTTCTGTTAAGAATTTTTTTGTTTCTTTAATGTAATGATTTAGTTGGTTTTTGGTTCTATTATTTGCATTTTTTAGTTTATTTTTATAATTTGTAGGTATATTACAGATTTTGTTTCTAATTTTGATTTTATTTTCGTTGTTAATATTTATTAAACCTTGTTCTACACTTGCAATTATTTTATCGATAGGAAAAGTATTACAAGGCAGAGAGAATTTTGGTCCCAGACTTAATATGTATTTTACATTATTAGGTATTGTTATTTTTGTTAAATTTTTAAGCCAGTTTTGGTTAATTACAAGTGGTTCTGATTTGATTCTTGTGTTCATTAGGCTGTTGATTTTTTTAATGTGTTTGGTTTTTGTGTTTGTAAATATGGTTTCTGTCTTTTAATTTAATTTTTTGTAAAAGTCGTGTAGATAAGCGTTGTCGTATAAGGTATTTAATTTTGATTCGTTTTTGTTAATTTCTCTTTCGGTTAGTTTTTTCTGTGAGTATGCGTCACTGATACAGAGATTTAAGCATTGAAAATAGAAAACTGAGAGTATATTAAGATATTTTGATTTCAGTTTTTCGTTATTAAACATGTAAGTTTTAGGTTTGATTTTTAAAAAGTTTGGGGTTAATTGTAAATTTTTACATCTTACCAGAAAGTTGATCCTGTTTTTTTCTTTGGCTAACCTCCTATGTAGTTTTTCATGTATTTTTAGGTTGGGACTGCTCCTCCAAGTTGTTGGATTCATCCTTTTGGCTTGTTCACCCTTGCCACGAAATAGAAAAACAATAGCATAAATTTCTTAGATTTAACAGTTAAATATAATAAGGATGGTATTATCGAAACCAACTGATACACAAAAGAAGTATGGTCGCAAAGATACTTAAACTTTAAATTCCACACATCAAACAACTACAAAAAAAGCGTCATCAATAGACTAACAGATCGTGCTATCCAACTTTCACATCCAAAATACAGACCAAATAATTTGAAAAAAAATCAAAAAAGTTCTAGAAGCAAACTCCTACCCTAAACACTTTTATGAACCAATAATAAAAAAAAAGAATACACAAAACCTATAATAAAACAACCCACACACCAAATAATAGTAATAATAAATATGTATCCATGCCATACATACCAACAGTATCAGAAAAAATAGCAAGCGTATTTAAACAACACAATATAAAAATAGCCCATAAACCATACAATACCACGAAAAAATTTTTCACAAAACTTAAACCTAGACTACCAACCGAAGACGAAACTAACACTATATACAAGATAGACTGCAACGACTGTAATGGTACCTGTATAGGCTAATCTAAACAATATCTACATAAAAGAGTATACACGCACAAATATAGCATAAAAAAACTCAAAACCAAAACACGACAGCACTAGCCAAACACGCCATAGAACAAAACCACCGATTTAATTTTAACAACATACAAATATTAGAAAAAGAACCTAATTATAACCGAAGAAACATACATGAAATGCTACAAATAAAAAGACATACCAACGCCATAAATAATCGCACTGATATAGAAAATTTAAGCGAAACCTATTTTAACTTAATTAAATGATTGGGGTACATTACAACATGAAATCAATTTTTACATCTGACCGATACAAAATAATAATTCTTGAAATAAAATATCTTATTATAATTCACTATTTAAGCAAAACACCCACAGTAAACCATATATATTCCAACGTTATCTCTGTAACATAAACAAAATTTTAAGAGCACACAAACTATGTTAAAATATCTCAGTTGCGTTAAAACAGACAACCAAACAACATGTAATAAAAAATTTTAAAACAAATTCCTAACAATAATTAATAGTGTAAGTAAATTTTAATGTACAATAACCATAACTATGTTTTTAAAATATTATATTAATTGTAGTTCTCTGATGATGGTGTAATAAACCGAAACGTTAGAAAAAAAATTAAATTAGTTATACCTGACCGAAATCCCCACAAACAAAAAAAGAACTATCAATATATTTGATATACATACGTAACATTACAGTATTTATATATTTACTAGCTGACCCGACAATCGTTGTCCTGTCAATTTATTCAAAAATAGATATAGATAGAAGATATATAGATAGATTATTTTAATTAGGATTTAATGTTGAGACCAGATCGCAGAGCACCCATATTGGAATATTACAAATATTTACAAAAAATTAAGTAATTCGTTCATCGCAACGTTTGGTGATCAACGACATTTTTTGTCTTTCCATTCGGAGAGAAAACGAATAGCGCCGATGGTTTACCAAACAATTCACCGTTGTGAATTGTTAATGTTTGTTT
>JANEYF010005780.1:0-257858 GCA_029963845.1 Rhamnusium bicolor
TGTACTTCGTTCAGTTACGTATTGCTCATTTCCAAAATTTCATTTGCATTATTAAGCCTATTTTCATTATTTGGAGTTCATTTTTACGGTCAATACAACCCGAATTCCAAAAAGTTTCTATACCATTTTCTAATAATTGAATTTTTTGTTGGAGGTTACATGTTAAACATAGTTCAAATGTTCTTTGTGTTGTTTTGTAAGATTTAGTGTCAGCCAAAAAGGATCCGCACTTAACGCTGGGTTACTTAAAGTAAACATTTTAAAGTAACTCAAGTACCCGAGTTGTTAATATACTAATTTGACGTTTACAAGTGATGTTGTCTTTTATTTCCATAGTCTACTTTGTGAATCATTATGTTTTTGTAGCATAAAACGCAGTATTCACTTTAAAAACTTATAAAACCATCACTCTGTATAATTTCCGTGACAAATACGAAATTTTCGGAAAGAAAGCAATGGGTTTTCTAACTTTGAAAAAATATGCAAGTTGCTCCATTTGAAATAACAAGTTGTCCTTTCCTGAAAATCTTATGTCATTTTTTGTTAAACGGAAACAGGCAAAAAGACGGATACTTTACTCAGGAAAAAACTTATCAAAATTAGAAGAAGACTGGCGAAAACTGCATTTCATTATCTCAACTAGTTCAAAAGTTATATAGGTTTAAAGGGTCAAAATATAATGGGGTACCCGGTACAATAAATAAATTAATTTTCAAAAACAAAATACTCTCTAAAGGAAATTACCCGATTAATAACGTAAAAAAGATAAAACATATATTTCAATACTATATGTAGGACACCTCTTAAGTCGATCAGCAATACCTTCTCAAAATTCAATATAAAAACATCATTTGGTTCAAACAAAAATGTAGGCAGATTTTTTTTGTACAACACAGAAGAAAAAACTAAAATGTACAAAAAGTGTGGGGTATATCAGTTAGATTGTCCAGAATGTAATGCAGCATATATAGGTCAAACAGGTAGATCATTTGATATAAGATATAGAGAGCATATGCACACACAAAAACAACACTTAAACTTTTATAAACATTTAGTATATTCAGGCCTATAACTAATAATCATATGCCAAAAAAAATATTACATATTTGTGAAAAAGGTAAAAAACTTAACATACTAGAATCTTTGAAAATAAATAAGTTAAAAAAAAATAAAAATTACTTATTGCTGTTATGATACAACCCAAAATATAAATTTACTACCTAACCCTCTATGCTTTTAAAAGACAACATCTGCTACACAGAAACACCAACCATAAATTTATTTGCTGTTCAATTTATACCTAAAGTTAAAAATAAAAAGTAAAAATTAGGCAAATAAAAAACAGTGTTTTGTAATTGTTTATCCACAATTGATTTTCACAAAGTAACGTAATCTTCAATCAACTTTTCAAAATGTTTAGAAACGTTTTGTTCCGTCCTGTCCGCGGCCGTTCTAAGAAATCAGCGGCAATTGAATACATGCTTTTGATTTCGACGGTGGTAATACGCGGCGGTCAACCAACTGTCGGTCGTCCATCACGGACTATGCTAGGGAAACCAGGGCTTTTGAACTCTAGTTTTCTATTTCATATTTTAAATAAATATAGTTTAAAAAAACTAAAAACACGCTTTTAAAGCACATCAAACTTAAAAAGTGAAAAATAATTATTAATATAAACTGAAAACAATAATGAACGAAAAATACTAGTATTATTGTGAAAAAGCGTGGGTTGCTCGATATACGAAAAATGTGGCACAAAGCGCCCCACGTTTTTTTCACAATAATACTAGTATTTTTCGTTCATTATTGTTTTTCAGTTTATATTAATAATTATTTTTCACTTTTTAATTGAAAATGTTGTGCTTTAAAAGCGTGTTTTTTTAGTTTTTGAAACTATATTTATTTTTCACTTTTTAGTTTGATGTGCTATGAAAGCGTGTTTTTGTAGTTTTTTTTAAACTATATTTATATTGCACTGATGCTGATATTACTAAACATATTACGATCCAACAGATATTTCTGGAAAAAAATATTTTTATTTCAGCCATGGGATTTGAACTCACGCCCGAGGAGTCCGTCGGTTCGCGTCGACCTAAGACTTGCCCTCGCTCGGCCAACGACCGAACTGAGAATCACGGAATATACTTACAATATTAAGCCTCTTGCTCTCACGCAGAGGATACGTGAGGAAAGGACTGGCGATCCTGATCAGGATAATGATATAAACTTATCAAGTTATTGTATTGTTACCGGTTCTTCGTATGTGTACAAAGTTTCAATTAAATCTGTCCGTTTAAAGTGGGTCAAAATCGAGTCCAAAGAGTCGGTTACAAACAAACAAACAAACATACAGGTGAAGCTAATAAAAAGAGTGTTAAAGGGCATTTTCTCCTAAATTAGTACCTGCTCTGAAACCTTATTTAGACATCAACGTCAATTTTCATTTTCGTAAATAAGTTCATATTTTCTTATTATTATTCCCTAAGAAATCTGGTATTTTTAGATTTTGAAAAGGATGCTTATGTAACACCCAAAATAATTAATTTATTTTTTTAGAAATGCATAATACGAAGAAAATAAAGTCAGATTTTTTTAAAACATAAAAGAATGGGCTTATATAGGTTAGGATAGATGTCATAAATATCATTGTGATTACCAAAGTTATAATCAATCTATCAATTTAAAATGTCAAAATAAAAACGACAAATAATCATATTTTGCATTATACAATTAAACTATTTTTCAATGTTCGCGTTTTTGAATCCCCAATGAGTTATGAAAGAATGAGTCGTGCAGTCTAGAGGTTTTTCGTTTTTGTATTGTGACTGTAGGAATTCATTTCTTAAATGTAAATTTTCTTTTTGGTGAGAACATTTTTTTAATCTGAATATTTATTTGTTTCTAATACTACTAGTTTGAGGTGCCTACAGACACACGTGACATGTCTTAAAACATGAACGTACGTTCATGTACGCGTTCATGTTGGCCAAAATGTCAGTTAAAAGTCCGTCGAACATGTCTTTTGTTGCTGCTTGAATACACGTACATGAACATGTCTTAAGACATGTACGTGTGTCTGTAGGCACCTTAAAATACCCTTATTTAATCCAATGTCTTCTTGCATGTAGTTAGGAAAAGTAGTTGTTTTAATAGTTTCAGCGATAAAATGTATTCAAAGTGTATTTAATTTATTACATACCTAAAACTTTTATGATAGTTGTAAAATATAGAAAACTATTGGTAGTTTATTGTTATCATATTAGGGTTTTGAAAGGATGCTTATGTAATACCCAAATAATTAATTTATTTTTCTGGAAACGCTATGTATTGTTTCAACATTTAAAACTGAATATTTAAATAATTATCATGTAATAGGTCATCATCATTTTCGGAAATTTACTAAATTTATGTTTAAAGTTAAATGTTACATGGCAGTAATCAATACAGTTTTTGCATGCCCATATTAGACAATCCGGAGTAATAATGTTTTAAAAAGTGAGAATTAGCTATATTATGTACTTAATATCTTTCTATAAAAAAAAACGGTAGAAAATCCTGACCGCCATATTTGGCAACCTGCTGTTCTTTGTAATTAATTATAAACTGTAGATCACGTTCAAAGTGATAGTGATGTAGAGAGACAGTGGAAATAAAATTGTAAATTTATTTAATGATCAAATCATTATCAATCAAAATAAACATTATCATTTAAAAAAAAAACACCAAAAAAACATGAACGTATTCAAACCAAATGCATATGGTTAGCACGTTTATTATTGTTAATATTTTAATCACTATGTTGCTATTAACGTTAGACATTTCCATAATCAGAGAAATTTAGCAAGAAGTGTGTTATAATTTACATTTAGATATTGCAGTTTATACTGTCATTAATACAACTAGTTTTTTAAAAGTTGTTAATTAATATTATTAATTTAACGTATACAGTTTTTTTATTTAATTCTAACATATAAGTAGTAGGTAATAAAATCTTATAAATAATTAAATTTATACTGGATCTAATAATAATAATTTTATTTTCTAAAACAAAATGAAAATATGAATTAAATATCAAATATAATAGAGAAAGTGATATTGGGAGGGGGTCAAAAATAAAACAGGGCCTAAGTTACCATCATAAACCAAAAAAAAGGGGCAAGCAGCCTTGTAGCTACGGACACAAGTGTTCAGGAACAAAAACTGTATGTAACACTCTGTAACATTGTTAATTTTAAAAGAAAAAAATTTGAAATTTGGGAGAGTTGTATATTGCACGATTCTCCTTTTGGCCCAACAAGCATTTTCTTAAAAATCCGGTTTGACCGAAAGTAACCGAAAATGTTGTAATTTTAAATGGTATACACTATCTGATTCGTCTTAAAATTCTCATTTCATCAATGTATCGCAACGTGCATTTGTTTTTAAAATGACAGACAAAAACCATTTTCTTACACTAAGGCACGGTTTTTCAATGCAAAAATTATCCAACGGTTAGTGAGAAATAGTTTAATTTATGGGTCACTAACTGACAGATAGTCTGGATAATCGAGCATTGAAAACCAGATCTAAGTCTAGGTGGCCATGACGTAAACCGTGACAGTTATGTTTAGTATGTTGTGATATCGAAGAGCTCGGTAGCAACTTTGTGTTACATATTTTTTAGGCCTAATCAGTAGCTGCAGAAGCTAACTAGATTTTTCCTATTAAAAACAAATTTCTCTAAACAACCCTAAAGTATATCGTAAAAACTAAGATAGAAGTCGCATTTCTTTATTTGATCTATTTATAAAATACTTATTTATCTTTTATTTTTATCCAAAATATTGTTATCATATTCTATTTTGCTTTAAAATTAATATCAAAAATTATTTCGTAGTACATAAAAATTGTTTAGTAGGTATAGCAAAAAAATTGATAGGCAATAAAAACAATTACTCTAGAAATGGATGTCTTATTGAACATTTAGTTACATTTGCAACTAGACAGTTGGTGACATTGACATAAAATATGGATAATAATTAAGCACACATATAAGTTGGAATTATGTTCCAATGAGAATGATATTCCCAAAGTCATCCAAATATTTTAATCATGGGAAATTATCATTGGAAAGCATATCTCACGGGAATATTTACCAGTAACTTTGAGAATTGGAGCCCCAGAGCTCTTACGGTTTCACAGTATAGTAAGTATCCATAACTACCACGGTTCATGTCATAGCCACCTAGACTTAATGTAATAAAATGCTTTTTATCTGTTACTTTACAGACAAACACATGTTGCGACACATGGTTGAAAAAGGAATTTTCAGACGATTCAGATAGGATAAAAATGTACAGGGTATCGTTTAAAATGACAAAATTTGATTTACTTCCGGTCACACAAGAACTTGTAGAAAATGTTTGTTTGGCCTAAAAAAGGAAAATCGTACAATATACTAACTTTATCAAATTTCAAAATTTCATATTTTTAAATAACAATGTTACAAGGTGTTACATATTATGTTTCCTGTGTCACCCGATATACTACACTACGCAGTATACAAGTGCGCCAACCCAGTTATGGTTTTAATGAAAACAGTCGACACTTGAGCCATGTGCGTGCACAGCTGGTTTTCACTTGGCAAATGCAAACAAAACAGAGAATCAGTTAGTAGGAGTAGAATAAAATAGAAATTGTTGCGTCATATATTCCTCCAAAAAAAATTATTTGTTTCGGAATTAATGTTCCTAATCAGTGAAGCAACTTAAATAACGCGATATCAAAAACTAAAATTGGTTCCCCTTAATCAAGATTCGCTAAATGTTTCGCACCGATTTAAATTCTTCGAAAATATACATAGGTGTAGTATAGAAATTATCATAATAAAGGTTTTTTGGCAAATTCATTTCCATCGACTGCCAGATATACTATAATATTCTATCTCTATTGGTTGCTGAGTTATCATTGGTGTTGCAATATTTTATATTTTTTCCGAAAATGCAAATGGTTTGCCTTAATAGTGATAATTTTCGAGGAAAATGAATTGTGTATGTAAAACAAAATGGCTGTAAATAAAATGCTTACCGAGTTAAACTCTTATTACAAACCAAATAATGATAGATTGAAAAATGAATTTTGCGTCACTAAAATAACAACGGTTCCTATTGTTTTATTGTTGCTTGTTTCTTAAATACTAAGGATCCACCAATTTTACTACATATTAACCAAATTTAGAACACCAAAGTTATGCGACAATACTGCCAAAATAAATATTTATTTATTCAATTATTTTAAACTTTGTCAAAAAAACTACTATTACGTCAATAATTTTCCTTGTAGGGAAGGAACACGTGAAATCAATTATATATACAGTCAAATTACACTACGTGACGCCATGATGATGACGGATAAAACTTTAACACATTAAAAGTAGTTTTCATTGTTTTGTTATTGATTTTAGCGAAACAAAAAGGTTTTTTTACTGGCAGATAATTAAGAAAATGACAATATCTGGTTATCAATTTAAGATTATATGTGAGGTTTAAAATTTGGTGAACATTTTGTATTTTTGGGAAACAAAAGGTTATTTTACTGGCAAATAATATAAGAATACGACGAAAAGTCAATATATGATTATCAATTTAGGATTATATGTGATTTAAAATTTGGTGACATTTAGTATTCTTGGGAAAAAAGAGCATTTTTTTAATGCATATTTTCATTAAATTTGGTAAGTTGGTAAATACAAGCGAAATAAAATTTACTCGCCAAACAACCAGTACCAACTTCAACTCCTCCAAAAATATAAGTTATGCTAATTTACAGAATGGCACGTCACGTTGGGATGTCATGTGTTTGTCTCTGCTGGTTTTTTTCATTTATAATTATAATTTCATGGAAGTCTCTGATGGCATATATTGTTTTTTATTTTCTTGCTGAAAAAGATTTTCTTAACAGTGGCATATTATTTTCATAAGTTCATTTATAAATGAAACAGAGTGAGATATGAGGTTATTATCAATTTGCGAGGCAAACATTTGTTGACTTGCTCTAACTAAACTATATGTATACATATGTATAAACCTGTCTTTCTTCTTTTCTTCCATATGCGTACCACGAGAATCTAATTTACTACATCCTACTTTCGATTTCAATTTTTATTCTCATTTAACTCAGTTTTAGCAGAAAATTGTATGTGATATTTTCATATATACAAATTGTATGTGTATATATACTAAAAATTAATAATTCCCTCAATTTTGTGAATAGGTTAATATTTTTTAAATTCTTTTATTTATGAAATGCATCTTTTGAGTCAAAAACAAAAATAATACTTTACATGCAGATATTTCAACGCTGTAAACAAACTAAATAAATACAAATTGTTTCCATCTAAAATTTGTAATTCTAGCATATTCCTTTTATGATGATTTCCGTACCTCATAAGACTTTCATTTAAAATTTACACAAGCACAAACAGTCTTTAATTATTCCGAAAAAAAGTCATAATTTCACAACGTGCTATGTTCTAGTTCTATTTTATATTTGGTGTGTATTGGTTTTAAATTGTAATCAGATAATAAATTGAAAATCACCAATTTGATTTAACCTAGATAGCGCTGAATTAATTTATAAGTAGAACAGAATTCTTTTAAAATGAATGTGACAAAATTTGTGGGATGATAGTATTTTATATTTAGAATAACAAAAACAATACCAATGTAAATTTAAAAGTGAGGTTATCGCACGTAAAGCACACTCTTAATAGCATGGACTCAGAAAAATTAAGGTATACATATTTTTTCTGAGATTCAATATTTTTTGAGAAAGATGGAGTTTTCATAGTTTCTGTCTTTCTGAACCCGTTAAACGTTTATCAAGTTTGACTATAAAATTCTGGATACTTTTGCCGATTTAACCAAAGATTGTTTTTTCTAGTTATCTACAGGGTGGAGCAATAGTGCGTCCGACCTCAATATCTCGAGTTCTATGATAGCTAGAAACTTGATTTTAAAAAGCATAAGTAAGTTAGATAAAAAAAGTCTATAAACGGAATTTATTTCCGAATATACGAGGGTGAGCCAAGACGATTCTACAGGGTCAAGTAACATTTTTTTTAAATGGAATGCCACGTATTTCAGAACATTTTTTGAAACCTCTTTGTGGTCTCCTTTCACTCCTGTATTGACTTTCTCCCAACCACTTGGATGTAATGATTTTTTTTGTTGAAATTATACCATTTACACATGTATATTAAAACTATCACTATCGAGTTTAAGAAAAAAACTATGTTAGTACCAGTTATGAAACATCTGTGTGATGACACTCAGCCATTTCCACTTCCTAAAAGTATACAGGGTAGCCAAAAAAGGATTTTTAAATTTACATCTTTTTGAACTCAATTTTCTCAATTTTTTTTAAATGGAACACCCTGTATATTTTAGGACTGAAAAACGAAAATTATTTGCAGGTACATTCTTATGGCTATTTGTGACCATTTTCAATTTATTGAACAATAACTGCAAAATTCAACAATAAAAATTAAAAATGAGGGTGTTTCAAATAATTCATGAGAAGGTATTATAACAAGCGCGCTACATGATGCCCATAAAAACATCATACCAACAACAATCCAATATTTGAAGGAAAGAAAATGCTTTTAGTATCACTCCGGCAATTTTATGAACAGTGGAAACCTCATTCCAAAGATGCATAGAAATGTGTGTCTATCAAAATGGACAACATCTGAAGCATTTTTTATAATATCTTGAATTACAAAAAAAATTATATATTTTTCATTTTTATTGCTGAATTTTGCAGTTGTTCAATAAATTGAAAATGATTACAAATAGCCATAGGGAAGTACCTACAAAAAATTTTCGTTTTTCAATCCTACACCAAATCGTCTAAAAATATACAGGGTGTTCCATTTGAAAAAAACTGAGAAAATTCAGTTCAAATATTGTAAATTTAAAAAATTATTTTTGGCCGCCCTGTATACTTTTAGGAAATGAAAATGGCTGAGTGTCATCACACAAATGTCTCATAACTGATACTAACATATTTTTTCTTAAAATCGATAATTGTGACTAACGATTTTTTTAATATACACGTGTAAATGGCAAAATTTCAACAAAAAAATCATTATATCCAAGTGGATGGGACAGAGTCAATAATAATACAGGAGTGGAAGGAGGCCACAAAGAGGTTTCAAAAAATGTTCTGATATACATGGCATTCCATTTAAAAAAATGTTAATTGACCTTATTATTATTATTATTATTAATTGACCTTGTAGAATTGTCTTGGCTCACCCTGTATATTCGAAAATAATTTCCTGTTATATACTTTTATGTCTAGTTTATTTATATTTTTAAATCAAATTTCTAGCTATCATAGAACTCGACATATCGAAGTCGGACGCACTATTTCCCCACCATGTATATAGCTGTAGTTGTGTACCTATATACATGTACGTTATAGAAATGTGAAGACCTGATGTTAGTTAACGTATAAGAAGTTTAAACAGTTGTTATCACTTATGGATAATTACAAAATTCTAAACAATGTAAAATGAACCCGATTTAACTGATCAACACATTCATAAAACACAATGAAAGAATATGAATGTTCATTGCTTGTTTGTCTAATTAAAAAAACCGCACTAATATTCTACTGGCAACAAAATAGACTATTATTTTTAAGCACTATTTACGTTTTAAAAACAAACAAAACATCCTAATTTATGTATGACAATAAATTGTAGTACATACCGAATTTATGGATTTACTGATATTTCTTTTAAACAATTTCGTGGAAGAACAATGTTTTAATCCAATAACTTTAGTTTCTTTTGAAACATAGTAGTGACTGAAAAATATTAAGTTTAATTTTATAGAGATTTATTACACAAACTATAAATTATTTTACATATTGCATATATGCCTACCATAATCAGCTGAAATAATACCGTTTTGCTATAAATTTTAAAATAAATATAGGGGATAAAGAGAGATATAAATATTCACTATTTACTTTTTAAATATATCAATTATGAAAGAACTTTTTTATTATACCGAGTGTTTACAAAATTCTGTAGCTGACTTCCATCGCTAAAATAAAGAAAACAGTGTGTTTTCATAATACAGATTGTTAAATTCTAAAAAAGAGGTGTTTAAGGATTACTTATCTAGAAATGGAGATCTGGTTTGGTATAGATCAGACAGATCAGGACAACGACCTATACATCTTTGAATAAACAATCAATAATACTAAATTGCCCCACATTAAGCCAGAGAAAGTAATCAAATTTCATTCTCATTAACGATTATAAGATAAATGAGAGACCATACAGAAATATGTAATACCTTAATTTCTTCGAAAACCTATATCAAGTTTTGACAAAAATGACGTTTTAATGGATTTTGAAATGCTCTTTTTGGAAGTTACCCTTCTTCTATCATAGATATTTTTGAAAAAAATTTCAAACTAAAAACTACCAAATTTAAAATATTTTTTTAAACCTGAAAGTATCTAAATCATACATGTCTAAATTGAAAATATCACGTAATATTTTTTTAGTAGTTTCAGTATCACATAATCGTTCGAGAGATGTTGAATGTTCGTGTTTTCAAGTGAATAACAATTTAAATACTCAATCACAAAAACTTGTTGTATATTTATATACAACAATAATTCCTTATGTACAAGGTTTATCTGAAAAACTATGTCGTGTTGGTTGTAGGTTTTCATGTTAGAACAGTGTTTCAAATGTTGTTGCCCACATGCACGGCGCGGCGAAGTGCGGAGAAAAATGTTGCATAAGGATTTATTTCATGTATTCAAATATATAAATCTCAACCCAACTGCTTCTACGTGCCGTGCCGCGCATTGCTTCGCATAAATGTGCGGATCAGTATTTGAATCCATGAAATAAATCCTTTGCGGTTCGCCGCGCTGCGCCGCGCACAAGTGAGAAGCATGCATTCTACTTTGAGATTCGTTTAACAAGAATAAAACCGGTAATCTTTACGCAAAATTCAAAAAACTGTATTTACACTATTCCAATAAACATTGTGTGGGAAAGTCATCCAGACCTCTCAATGTAAGGTTAGGCGAGTATAAAAATTATATTAGGAAGGGTGAAATTGAGAAATCGAAAATTTGCCATCATGTTTCGAAAACTGGACATAAAATAAACTAGTATTTCAAGAAAGAATAAATAAAATAATTATTGGGTATTACATAAGCGTCCCTTCAAACCTAATATGATAACAAAAATAATTACCTTAGTTTTTACACTTTATACTGTCATACTTCAAATATATTTTATCGTGAACATATTAAAACAACTACTCAATCTAGAAGCAAGATTGCATTGGATTAAATAATAGTATTCTTAGTATTAGAAGCAAAAAAATATTGAGATATAAAAATATTGAAATGAAAATCGAAATAACAGTAATTGGCTACGAAGCTTTTGTATTTTATTTTGAATTTATTTAGGCCTCCTTGTATTTCACTATCTGTTTGACACTATTTTTTATTTATTTACAAACTGTGAAAAAATTACCCTTAACATTAACTTTAATCTGAAATGAAATAAGTTACATTTTATAGTTTATATGTTTGATTATAATTTTTTTTGTAGTTTCTACCATTAAAAGTTTGACGTAATAAAGATGTTGACGTAACATTATATTTGTATTGGTTTCCATGGTGACTTTAAATCTCAAGGGTATAAAAGATTGTTTCACACCCTGTCTTGAGTCAGTAAAATACTGTTTAATTCCCGTTCGTCCAAAAAAAGATTTTAAATACCCAACTTTTCCCACTTTGTAGAGCAATACTAATGAAAAAAATAATCAAACGAATCAAGTGGGAGCCATATGGACAAAACCAACTAAAGTTATGCCAGCTTCTTTTGAGCCAATCAACCACCGATGAGCATTTAAGAATAACAAGTATGAACCTTGTTGGTTTAATGGCCTCCAACCTCCCAATGAATTAAAAGACATCCTGATTTCAAGCAATGAAAATGAGGACCCCGAAAGTGACGAAAATTTTTTATTGGTAGAATCAGTTAGCGACGATGATTATGATTGAAAAATAATTTTGTGTGTTTGTAAATGTTTGTATTTTTCTGAACGTTTGTATTTCGGTTTGTATTTTGTTCATATTGCAATTGAAGCTACAAGTAGTATACAAAATTTTTCAACTTTTATATTTGCTTATTTTCCTTTCCTGTTCCTTTTTAATGTGATGTCTATAACTGTTTTGTGATATTACCACACATATTTCTGTAGGTAAATATTTTACCTAATGTAGTATAGTCACATACATGACTGTATAACAGTCTTTTTTACGGGTATACAGTGGCGGCTGGTGGATTTAGGTTATATCATTTTAAGGCACGACTATCAGTACTGAAAGAAGTTTTGCAGAAAAAAGTTACAAAAAATGCGCTTCCACCCCACATTATTTCTAGACCATTTGTAAAATATTTGCAAACTTTTTTTTTATAATCAGAAGGAAAATTTATTACCCTGTTTTTTTTTTGGTTTTGATTTTTTGTAGTTATGAGATTTTGAAATTTACACAATGAAGAACTTAAATTTCAAAATGTCATAACTTCACAAAAAATCAAAATTTTCAAAAAACCGAAAAAAACGGGGTGATAAATTTTCCTCTGATTACGAAAATAAAAAGTTTGCAAATATTTTACAAATGGTCTAGAAGTAATCTGGAGTGACAGCACATTTTTGTAACTTTTTTTCAAATTATTTTTTCCGCAAAACTTCTTCATTCAGTACTGATTGTCGTGCCTTAAAATATTGCTTGAGTTCCATGCTCCAATATTGAAATATGGTATTACCGAAATCCACCAGCCGCCACTACAGCTATACATATTTGACGTTCCTTTTAGATTATTATGTTTGGAAAATGCATATTATTTTTACGTTTTTTGTTACTCTTTTAAACCATTTTTTTTATTTGCAACGAGGTAATAAATCTATTTGTCGTTTAAAATCAGATTTTTGTTTTTGATTTATACCAACAGCAAGTATCACTAGACCTTGTCACTTTACAACCTCTACTTGGAATTACTACCGATTTTTTGTCTGCCGAGGTATTCTTTGTTTTAGCAGTAAATTATTGTTGATAAATATGGAATTCTTTCTCATTTTGACATTCGTCTAATTGAGAAATCTACCCAAAAATTGCCTGGGTGAAAATGTCATGTAAAATAGTTGTTTTTATTATTTCTTTCCTTGATAAATATTTATGTTTATCAAAATCGAATGTGCTTCGAAGTTGTTACTGATTTCTTCGTCTGCTGATGTGTTTTTTGTTTTAACATAAACGAATCAATTGCCGTGGAAACTGTTTTCGATAAATATAGTTCACCACAGTGTGATTTTTTGCTACATTGACAGGCGTTTGCTATACATATAGCTACCAAAAAATATCATCTGCTTTAATGAAAGTGTGGTCTTGAATTGTTGTATTTATCACTTCTTGTATAATTTTTCTTGATAAATGCCGTTTATCAAAACTGGACCTGTCATTTTGACAACGTCTGCTCGGAAGTTGATACCGAATTTTTCGTCTGCTGATCCATTATTTATTATGTCATAAGTAGACGAATCGATGAACGTAAAAAATTGATTTCTGATAAACATAGTGATCAAGTGTTATTACTGCCATTTTGGGAGGCGCCTGCTACACATAAAACTACCAAAAAAATCGCCTGCCTAGGTAGAATTGCCATATAAACTAGTTGTATTAGTCACTCCTGCAATATTTTTTTTGATAAATGTTGTTCACCAAAATCCTAGAACCACCCCTTTTTTAATATACCCCCAAGTTAGTTCTACCACTTTGAGACGGCAGACGACCGGGTTTGTCATATGCAAAAACCAATTGAGTCCCGTGAAAATTTTGATAATTATCGTTCACCATTTTGTCTGCCAGCTCTCCTACTATAGAGTATTACAGTATTGTATAGTACAGTATTGAAGGAAATTTATAAAGTTGCCAGTATATATAAAACATATTGTCTGGATTACAGATAAAGCTACTACTGTAAATTTTTATACAGCATTTTCTTAAATTATGTAAAACATTATAAATCAAATTACCATTTTTGTTTTAAATGGAAAATTATTACGTTACAAATTATAATTTAAAAAAGATAATGTAGGCACCAGTTTTTTAATGAATCATTAATATCTAAAAAGAGATTCCGTTGAACATTCAAAAATTATCAATAGATTTATTTAATAACTAAATTAGCTTTACATAATAACTGAAATGTCTTGTTCTCACGGTTCCGGAAATACCTATTTAAAGTTATTTAATTTTCAACGTTTAAATGTTGTTCAATAAGTAAAAACAAACTAACGAAATTTCATTTGATAAGAGTTTTTAACAATAGAAACAAAACTAACAAAAACAAAGTAAAAGTTAAATAAAATCACACTATTGTTAACTGTATTGTCTGGAATTGCAATTTTATTGCAATCACCTCTATTATTTGCATTTATATGAAGAGATCTCACGTTTTCCCTGTGTGTTAAATAAAAATAAAAATTACAGCATTGTTAATGATTTCTATGCCAGTAACATGGCTTTGTCATAATCACCTTTCTTTTGAAATAAATAAATCAATGTTGTGCTTTTGTTACAGTTACAAGAAAACTCACCTTTAGTTGTGGTCTGCTTCTTTTCTTTTGGAGAGAAAATGGTTCGTCTCGCTTTGGATTCGTTTGATGAAGATGGATGTAGAGTAGCATTTTTCTTATCTGAAATAAAAAAATACATATTTATAATAAAGCATTTTTATTTAGAATACAAAATTCTTTATTAATACTGGCTGGGATGGATGGGAACTGCATCCGAGAAATATAGCTGTGTTAATGATTAGAGATCTGTAAAAGTCCCAATGTTTTGGCAGTTAGAGCTCGTTTGAACGTTTGTATTTTTTAGATACATCTAGAATCAAAAATTTTATGGATTGTCGGGTCCCACCACATTCAATGTATTGTTTTAAACACATCGTTGCAATATTTCTTCTACCAAATGTGGTGTAATTCCAAAATTTGGAGTGGAGGACAGCGTATAAAAAATAATACAGAATTGTATAGGATACGTCAAAAGAATATACTAAGTACAAAGAAAATACAAACACAAACATTAGTAAAATTAAAAAAAAGCTTAAAAATAAATAACTCTTTACTCTACAAAATCATGATTATAATATTCAATGGGCTATAAAAGAAGGTTGAAGAAGGTTAAATGAATTTTTTTGACTAAATTAATATAATGATTATTTTTTATACTAGGTTAGCCAATGGGCGGGTGGTTTTTAGTAGGCGTTTAAATAAACAAATAAGTGACAATTAAACGTTATATGTGTCAAAAAGTGTTCAGTAATCTGCAATTTATAAAATGATGGCGCATTTTTCTTTAAACCAATGTGTTTTTACAACTAAAACGTTTCTTGATATTCGCAGCATTGTGGAAACGAAAAGAGAATACAGGCGTGAATTTCAAGTTTAGAGACGCGGAAGTATACCCACAAGAAACACAATTTTAAGTTGGGTTAGTGATTTTCGTGTTCGTGGAAGTGTTGTTTCAAAGTTCTCCGGTAATACTTGTTCGGTCCGTACTCCTGAGAACATCACCAAATACCGAAGGCGAATTTGGGTAATATATACGATAAAACAAACAATGAGAACCGAAGGTTCAGTTCGTCTTCATTTTTGTTCGCTCCGAGAGCGGTACATCAAAGAAATTTGGTGTTTAGTGTGGACGTAAACAAAATAAAATCAGTGCGAAGTCCAAATTAAGAACGGAAACTAGCAAATCAGTTATGTCAATTATTTCGAGGTATTTAATAAATATTTATTTATTTAATTAAAATACGCCGAAAAACAATGTTACGAATAGCGAACCCTGTGCAAACGCTTCAATTCGCTGTTCGTTAGCTTGATTTATTGAGATTCCGAACAGTCAACAAACAAACCACAAATATTCATAGTTCAGCATTCGGTGTTCGTTCGCTAAAGGATGAGATTAAAGGAGCACATCTTCAATTTTGTAACAAATTTTTAGAACTTTTCAATGCCAATGATAACGTACCGAATGAGCTTGTCATTTAAGTGGTTCTGTGAATAACTTTTGAAAAATAACTGCACAAAATCCTTTCAATCTACATGAAAAACCAATTACCGTTTGGTGTGGAGTTTCGACATCAGGAATTATTAATAATTTGGTCTTATTTTTTTTGAGTTGAATGACAAACTGTAACGGTTTACTCCTGTTTACATGGATATGCTACAAAACGTTTTTATGCCTGAAGTAAGAAAACTTAGTTTGAACAATGTAGTGTTTCAACAGGATTGTGCCACAGGGCATACGGCAGTACAGTTCATGAATACTCTGCGAGATCTAATCCTGGAAGAATTATTTCACGATTTGGTGACATCCAGTGATCCTAAAGATTACCGAATTTGAATGCTCCTGATTTTTTATTGTAGGGAAATCTTGTCTAATATGTAGATGAATAAGCCTCGTATAATTTAAGAACTGACGTTTTTCTGTTAAAACTGCACAGAGGAAAATATAGATAATTGTTTCTGCGGCTATCGTAGTCGTGGTAAAAATTATTCAAATGAAACAGTTAAGCTTAATAGTAGCTCTACAACATAAATAAATATCTGCAAAAGTTAATAACTTTAATTCCCTAAAAGTTATTCTACAATAGAATAGGTACCATATTATTTTATCCTACTGTGGAATTATTCATTTCTATTAATAGGTATCCCGTAATGTATACATAAAACATATCAAACTAATTTTTCTCTTACAAACAGTATTTTTGTGTTTCCATTTTAAATTAACCTGTTGCTATTGAACCAATTAAACAACTCATTATCGTAACATAAATAAAAGTTTTCATCAGCAAATATAAATATATTGCTACCATTAACACTTGGAAGATCATTCACAACAAAAGGAATAACTACAGCCAGAAACACAGCCCTGCTGTAAACCGTATTTTCATATGTTCTGATTTGTTTCCCACTATCAGCGTTCTCCCGAAAAGGTTAAGATTAACGAAACGGGCAGTAAACAATGGCTTATTTACAGGTTTATATTGGGCACCTGATAGAAAACGTCACCTTGAGTTGAATAAATAATTAATTTTTTCTCTAGTAAGTATAGTAGGTAGCTAATAATTATATAAACAAATTCCATGATTTTTAGTAAATAATAATACAAAATACAAAGACTTCATACTTCGAACTAAATATGTATGTATATAAAAAAAGAAATTTAAGTCCAGTCCAATTCTGCTTGTAAATTTAATGCTATAAGCGCCTGCTGCATATGCAACCAACATATCTCAAGAGTTGTGGTTTGGTTGGTATACTTTACAGGCTTATTTATACATTTCTATTTGCGGGATAGGAAATTATGAATTACTAAGTACTGGAAATTATTATTATATTATGAATTACGTCTAGGTATAACACTTTTAACATGGGCAATATAAATCAACACATCTATTGAAATCGAATACATAAAATATTATTTTTACAAAGCAATTTTAAATAGGTACATACATAGATAATAGTAAATATGGTGGTACATGATTAACTTAAATATGATGATTGATGAGCAAGTAACATCGTTATATATGTATAATAATTTTTTATCATAAACAATATGTATTTTTCAACGACAGTTGACCAATCGAGGTTTCCACCACACATGAATTTTGTTGGTATCAATATCCAAGGTTTTTAGCACATAGCACAATTGTGCGTTTCTCTTACCGACAAAAAAATACAATACAATATTATAGAGTGGATGAATTACATGGGTCAGGTTAGCTTATTTCAAACTTATTTGCAATATAAAAACCGTCGGCTTCTTTGAGGGCCGTAAACAGATTATAGAAGCCGATGGTTTTTATGTTGCAAATAAGTTTGAAATAAACTGTATATTCGTCCACTCGCTTAATAAATAAATTATAGAATATAATTGGAGAAACTCCTTTAGTGACG
Organism: Rhamnusium bicolor; assembly: GCA_029963845.1. Taxonomy (NCBI): domain Eukaryota; kingdom Metazoa; phylum Arthropoda; class Insecta; order Coleoptera; family Cerambycidae; genus Rhamnusium; species Rhamnusium bicolor. Next base: position 18,057 of record JANEYF010005780.1, read on the forward strand.
TGACGTGCGGGGTAAGACGCTACAGAATGCAGAGCTAGATTTATCTGTATTGCTCGCTCGTTTACTTTTTCACTGTAGGTTTTTGTACTTAGTTTAGCTAGCAACAATTTATAAATAGTAGAAAAAATTATTAACTTGAAATAAAAGTATTGAATTTAAAATATTGACTACACATACAGTAGTTACAGTATTCAAGTTCGCTTATTATAAAATTGTTACTATCAAGAACTCAAGGAGGTATGAGAATTTTTTGCCAGGAAAGGATGGGTATGAAATATTAGTATAAAATAAAGAAATTATTTAAAAAGTAACAAGAAACCTTTAAAAACAAAATAAAAACAAAAAATATACTCCTAAAATAGTAACCGAAACAAATATTTTTCTCGATAAATAAAATAAAAATAAATTCTAATAGTGAAGTTGTGAGGTACTTCGTTGCTCTACCCAAGAGCAGAAGTGTCACTTTGACGCCCAACACTACGGCAGTGCACACTGTACGGAGATCTCGGGCGCCAGTTTATGTTTAGAGTGTAGAAACACCACTTTACTCTATCGGCGGGACGATAGAGGCCGGGCAACTGCAGTGAAGATACGGCTAAGCCAGGGGTCGGGAAAAAGGGAACTTACATACTACATTTAAGGAACAGACTCTCATTCAATATATGTACATTTATTCTACACACTAATTCTTATTTACACTTTATACACACCTTAGTAACTACAACTTATACTACAACGGTCTTACCTACAAACGGTCTTATTCTACAAGCGGTCTTATACTACTACGGTCTTATACTACTACGGTCTTATACTACTACGGTCTTAACTACGGACAAGCGTGGCAGTAAGCGGGCGGTCAAGCGGTGCGATACGGTAAGCGGTGAAACGGTGAGCAGCGATGTCTTAACGACGGGCGAGCGGGGTAGTAAGCGAGCGGTCAAGCGGAGCGGTACGGTAAAGCGGTGAAACGGTAACCAGCAATAACTTAATCGGTCACGAGCAGACGGCGGACGGATACCAGGAGGGGAAGCAAGCGCCAATACAAGCAAACTATGCCTATCTAACGCGGCTACTTATTATCGCTTGGCTGATGGATGGTTCCGGTCTTATCATATGCAAACGAGTATCTCCAAAGCGCCCTGCCAAAGAAAACGGACTCAGGCGCCCTGGAGGGCACGCGGTTGAATGCGGTTACGGTAAGGGGGGGGAAGGAGTAACAAGCCTAACAGCGGCAAATTGATGATGACGGGATGGTCAAACTCCAAGACTACCCTGCAGAATTTTTACGTGCTCAGGTAGCCCGGGGGACCCGCGGTTACGGACGATACCTCCAAGTCACCCTGCAGAATTTTTACGTGCTCAGGTGGCCTGGCAGGCACGCGGTTACGGAAGTACCTCTAAGTCACCCTGCAGAATTTTTACGTGCTCAGGTGGCCTAGAGAACACGCGATGGCAACTGACAATACCTCCAAGTCACCCTGCAGAATTTTTACGTGCTCAGGTGGCCTGGAGGGCACGCGGTATAACGCGGTTCAAGTTGGAGGGGGGGGAAAGGAGTGGCAAGCCGAGCGGTTGCAAATCTAAGACGACGACGGTATGGTCAAAGCTACCAAGCTACCCTGCAGAATTTTTACGTGCTCAGGTTGCCCGGCGGACCCGCGATTACGGACGATACCTCCAAGTCACCCTGCAGAATTTTTACGTGCTCAGGTGGCCTGGCAGGCACGCGGTTACGGAAATCCCTCTAAATCACCCTGCCAAAAAACGGACGCAGGTGGCCTAGAGGACACGCGGTATCAAATGCTAGTATCTCCAAGTCACCCTGCAGAATTTTTACGTGCTCAGGTGGCCTGGAGAACACGCGGTGTAACGCGGTGGAACGCGGTTCTAATTCCAACCTTCGGCCGCTCTCCTTTCTAAGGAAGGATATGAGGCGGATACGTTTAGCGCTCGCGGTTCACTAACTCTAAAAAATAAAGCCCGGAAAGTACTCACCAGCCAAGTAATACCGATTATTTACCAAACCTTTATCAAACCTTGCTACCTACTTCCGGATCCTGTGCTGGCTTCCTCTCTGGAGCGGTCGGGGTCGGCACGTCTGGACGGTACGGGCGGCAGCAACGGACTCGGTCTCGGATACTCTGCAAAATCCTCAAGCTACTCAACTCTGCCAAAAAGCAGAAGTAGGATGAGCGCGGTAGTCATGCGCGAAATATTGCAACTACGTCACCGTTTATCGACTTAGAATAATTCGCAATTACCTTTGGATACCTATGTACCTCTATACTCACAAGTTTACTTACTATCCAAGTCGGCGTGGTGCTTCGGTTGGAGCTCAGACGGGAACTAATTAAATGATAAAATCCTCATGCTACTCAACACTGCTAAAACGCAGAAGTAGGATGAGATACGGTAGTCATGCGCGGTTTATTACAGCTACGTCACCCGTTTGTGGACTTAGAATAATTCCGCATTAAATTTAATTACCTATTTCTTTATACTCACGAATTTACTTACTATCCAAGTCGGCGTGGTGCTTCGAGTAGCGATCGGACGGAGACTAACTTGATTGTGAAAATCCTCATGCTACCAGATACGGCTAACGCAGGAGTAGGATGCGATACGGTAGTCATGCGCGGTATATTACAACTACGTCACCCGTTCATCGACTTAGAATAATTTCGCATGAAATTTAGATACCAATATATCCTTATACTCACGAGTTTACTTACTGTGCTGGCCGGCGTGGTTCCTCGTTGAGTAGCTGGACGGAAACTAATTTAATTATTTTCAGTCTCAGGCTCCTTCATGATAGCGCGGGCAGAAGAGTGCCGGGGCACGATGCGCGCTTCGTGTGTCGCGATTCGCGTACTGCCAGCTATTCGACCTATGTGGAATATTCACAAAACATATCCATACTTCCTATCTATAATTAATAATTAAACTGTTATTCTTTACAAGCGCAGTAATATAATGGACAAAATATTCTTCAAAACCGACAAATAACACTTAGCTACCTAACTTAACTTAATCAAATAAAATCACTTCGTTACAAAGTTATTGGTAGAGTTGGCATTTCGATCTGCAAATCATGGGCGGTGCCAAGTAGAGAAATACCCACGTACGTAAGCGAGACTTGTTTACTATTTTAGTCTACTGTTATGCGTCGAGGTGTCAATAACGTAATTTATTTCTCTCCGTTGTATTGTTGATAATTTTATTTTTTGTAGTTTATTCTTGATATTAATTTAATAATAAAGTATGTCAACCTACCCAAGGGTAAAAAAACGGCCATACGCTGACAAAGTGAATAAATTTATCAGTGAATTCTCGGATTTATTAATGGTGCTATAATAATTTGTAAGATGTGCGAGACTGACCTGATGTGCTGGGACAAACGTGCTTGTAAACGTCACGTAAATTTTGTGCAACATAAAACCAAAAAAAATGGCGTGCCTTCGACAACACAATTTATGATCGATATACTCTAAATGCTGATTGCCTGTGATGTTCCGCTGCACATACTCGATAAACAACCATTTCAAGAGTTCTGGAATAAATACAATCCCAAGGTGACGTTATCAAGTCGCACAACGTTGCGTAACTATGTACCAACTGTAAGCGAAGACATTGTAAATAAGATCAAATGTGTACTAAAAAAATACACGGATGTGGTTATGTGTTGATGAGACGACAGATTGTAAAAAAAATTCTATTGTAAATGTTGTAGTACTTGTACTGGACCCTCTTAAACCAACATTTCCACTGTTACTAGCTAGTAAAAGACTAACTGAGTGTACTGGCCAAACAATTATGTGCGTGGTGCTGGAGACGTTAGAAAAATTTTACTTGTCAAAAAGTCAAGTGTTGATGTTTGTGATCGATGGTGCCGCAACAATGCGTTTAGTAGGCCGTTCTCTTCAAGAACACAGTTATGTAGGTTAGTACATGTTACGTGTAAAGTGCATGCTTTACACCTTGTGGCAGAAACTATTCGATAAGGTTTTTCAGAGGTAGATGCATTAATAGCAAGTACTAAAAAAGTGTTGCTTAAATCTCCTAAACGTTTTCGCGCATTTCATAGCCAGTGTCCCGCTATTCCCGAACCACCACAGCCGATTCTTACACGTTGAGGAACATGGTTAAAGGCAGCACTTTATTATGCTGAATATTTACAACAAATAAAAGCTGTGATACTACAATTTAATCCAGACGAGGCTGCAGCTATTAAGGAAAGCCAGACAAAATTCTAAGATGTTTCTAATGAAGCAGTTTTAAAAGCTATTCACAAGAACTATAAAGGATTACATGACGCCATACAAAACTTACAAAACTGCAAATAGTGGACGAAGTAAATCGACTGCTACACTCTATAAGTGACGCAAAAAATGAGTCCGTTGAAGAAAAGTTCGCACGTGTGTTAAAGCAAGACACCGGTTTTACCAGATTAAGACAAATTTGTGATGGTACTGATGGAGCATCTGCAGATCCGTTAAGTGAGTTCAAAGATTATTTTAAGTATGCTTGTATTACATCTCAACACTTTGTGGCCATATCTCTGCTATACAGTGTCTATAATATAGGTACTTCTTCTCATAATTTTTCATTTGCAGGGCTTCCAAGAGTTGTGCTTTATTATATTTTCCTCATAATAGAGATCATGTGCCATTAAAAAAATTTGTAACTCGTTTAGTAGAACTCTTGTTCGGAATTTTATACGGTTGTCTCGAATGGTACTTCGCATTGTCAAGAACCATGGTTTTAATTTTGGAATTAGGGTATTTTCAAACCATTCCTCAAATATTTCTCCCTCCATGTTCTTGTGGTAATCCACGTTACAGTCTTCCATGTTTTTTCCGCACAGTTTCAATGCATTATCAACCCATTCATCAACTGAATCACAGTGTAATAAAATCAACCGAGTTCCTTTATTAGAGGCAATGAGATTGGTTGATATTTCCTAGATCCATCAGTCCATTCTTTTTTTACGATATCATGATTATCATCTAGATTATAAAATGGTCTATTTTCACAATTTTTAGTGTTATTAATTACTGTAATCATATTATAAATTATTGCTAAACATATATTTCTAAACATTTTATCAATACCAATTAATGTTTATTAGAAACGATATTTACTTTGAGTTACGAATAATAATTTATGCAACACAGTGAATGCCGTAATTTATTTTAATGAGTATCTAACATAACGATATAACACTCAAATCGAAATCAGACCTTTATATTACAATTCTCAGTAACAATAATCTTCAAATTTTCGCGACCTTTTAATTATTGTATTCTAATTATCTTAATATTTTATTGTAACTTCCCTTATATATTTTCTCAACATGATTACGTTCAAAAGTTGAGTGTCGACATGGAAAACCATGCAAGAACCAGAAGAAATCGTTAAAGTTGCCAGTGCGGCAGTTTTAAACTTTTCCCCGTTAAATCAAGAGAATTGTATTAGTTCAAGAAAATTGGTAAGAAGTTGACAACAATTAAAAAGAAATTATTCGGAAGTTGTTCAGTATTAAAAACTGAGTATAATGATCCAGTTTCAGATTTAACCGACAGGATAAGTATGCAAAATTATTAAAAAAAGATGCGCCGCGACCTTTCACCCAATATGCTGTGAAAACCATAACAGATTTGTCAAAATTCTATTAAGACCAAAGTTGTAGAGGACAAAATTCTTCAAAAAAAAGCCTACGGCGGTATATATTTATCTTTTATAGTTTAGCCGTAAGCCACGCTCAAAGTTATGTAATCAAAACCCATAGCGCGCAGGGCGACTGTAATGACACTCTTAGTTGTTTAATTCATTATGTACAGGGTAATCACGTGAAAATGTCCATTTTTGAAATTATTTGGTTATATTTAAAGTTAATAAAAAAAGGTGTGAAAAAGACCTTTATTAACTAATTTTTTTCACAGAATCCAAATTTTGAATCAAGGAAACAATTGCCATCGCGTTTAAGAAATATCCTATTTCACATTGTTTTCGGTGAATCGTGACCCACAAACCAATAAAGCGGGCTATTTGGGATAGGCCCTCTGTCACTATTCATACTATTTTTACACTTTGAAATTTCAAAGCTTTCAAATGCATCCAGCTGTCTGGTATTTGTTACATTCCTAATTAATCCTAAATTGCTAATATCTATTTTTTGGTTGTTCCTAAACGCATGTTGGGCAACACTAGACTTATCTGTTCTACCATCTTTGAGTTGGGCCATATGCTCTTTGAATCTGGTTTGAATTAATCGTCTAGTCCGTCCAACATATTTTTGATACAAATTTCAGATTTTCTCTTTCATTTTGAAAGGTCGAGGAATTTCGAAGCGACTCTTTAAATTTTCATTTTCTAATTATTTTATGAATTAAACTTACAGAATATCCATTACTCGCAGCTACTATATCCTTAATCAATGCCTTTTCTTTTTCAAACCTCTCCTTATTGAGGGGGAATTTTATTAGACGATGGGCTAGAAAATTAAAACTCGCCATTTTGTGGTGAGCACAATGGTGACAGTCCTTAGGGATGGTTTAATTTAGATACAAAGTTGTCAATATCAGCGTCTTCTGTATCAAACACTGCAAAAATATCATCCACATACCTAAGCCAAATTCTGCAGAAATACTCGAATTATTCTTTTGATTCTGTCTCGAATCTGTTCATGAAGAGACTGGCAATGAATGGTGACAAAGAATTACCCATTGCTGTTCCTTCATGTTGTTCAAAGAATTATCGTTGAATCGAAAACAATTGTTTTTTTTTATTTAAAATTTGGATTCTGCGAACAAAATTAGTTAAGGAAAGTCTTTACACCGTTTTGAAACCTTCAAAAATAACCAGCTTATTCCAAAAAAGGACTTTTCGCGTGATGACTGTACATTTTGTAACTATTGAAACGAGTCCAAAAAATTCATGGATGTTCTACGCATTATGGGGAACTTTTCTCCCTTAGCAGTTATTACAACTATAAAGCGTTAACGAAGGTGGGAAGTTGAAGGCTATATTGAAAATTCGATATCTACTCCCGGTCGTGGAAAAAAACTATTTTTCCATTTTTCCAAGGGAAGGAGGCCGTTTTTCGTGCTTTATATTGTGTGAATTTTGGCTCTTATTTAACACACTGTTCTATATTAAACGTTGGAAAAAAATTCCTAGTAACAGATTTATTGAGGTTGGTACTAGGAATTCCTTATTTTGTATATATCTCTAAATTTGTCCTAAATTGAAATCTATTAAATTGTAACTGTAAGCCAGTAAAACTAGAAAAATACGTTATGAGATAAAAAATACAGTAATTAATAAATGTACATTATTTTCTTGTCTGCGAAGACATCTCCACTTCTACTAATCAAAATTGATAACATACTTGACTTGATAAATTTAATTATATAATAATATCTAAAATAACATACATTGTACAATTTTTTTGTTCAATTTCCTAATTATAGTCGTGTTGCCTGAAGATGTGAAATAAATAAATATATTTTAATCACAAAACCGGTAGCAATTAAAAAATGTCTGAATTTCAGCGTTACGCACCGAATTTTCAATTAGTATTGCCAAAGAGTGTATACAATAAAAAAAGATAGATTTATTGGTGTTCAAAATACAACAAAGAAGGTTTAGTGTCATAAACCTTTTTTAGTGTATAATCTTTGGTATTGCGTAAACGGCAGCATTTCGTCCTTAAGTAAACCGATTATGTTTACTTGAACTCTTCAGCATCTGTACAGGTGATTTCCACCTGTAGTACCGTAAACCTGTTTGTTTATCATCCCATCGGGCATAGCGGTCACATCTGGTATTAGTCTCGGCGATACATATGCTAGATGCTGTGTATGGGAACTCGAGAACGGAATGATGAATGGAATGATGGATGGATCCTGCTGTGAGTGTTGCGCTATTGAATTTAGATGAAAACGACAATGATGCATTAATTAGTCACCTTAATTAATAGCTGACAAATTGTTCCTTGTTACATTGCATGTAAAATAAAATGCTTAACAAATATTTCAGTATTGGACTAAGCGCTGTCAAATTAGACTACTGATTTTTAGGCTAATATGGTATGTGGTATTCTGTGTATATTCTGTGGACCCGCAATATTGTACACCAACATGATGTGTATAATAATAATAATACTTATTTATAATAATAAATTTATTTCAACTCGACTTTCAAAGAAAATATTGGAATACAGTCAAATATAACTCTAAAACTAAGACTATCATAATATTTATATTTTATAAAACAAAATAGTAGAATAACTATTTAACTAAATTACATAAGACAAGATTTAAATATCGGTTAAAATGTAGTAAAATTAGATGATTTTATAGGCATTACTTTAGGGATTTTTTGCTACTATGGAAAAAGAATGAGACGTAATATTAAGAGAGTAATTTTCTCGAGGACTATGACCGCTACTAACAGGTATCATGTCTATTATTAAAATGATTTTTTTAAGTGCAATACAGACTGTAAAATGTATAATGAGGGAGCTGTTAAAATTACTAATTCACTTAAGAGCCGGTCTTTTCCCCTCTGGTTAAGATGCTGCTAACTAACTAGATAATTAGAATGTGAACGTTTTTCTGTGGCTGGGAAACCCTTTCCGAAGCCAATCTTCCTTCCACACACATAGAATGTAAATGTAGTCATAAATGTTGAAGTAAAACTAATTCTAATCTTCTAGTTAGCTCCCAGTAACTTACCCAGAGATGAAAAGACCGAGTGTAAAAAGCAAAATAGCACGTTATATGCCCCCTAGTAGGTATATAAGAAATACACAATTTTTCTTTGTTCCATATGTCACTGTATCATAACTTTCTCGTATATACAATGTTAAGATTAATGAAGTATTTGCATTAACAAATGCAGATTTCACCATGTAACTGCAAGCATTTAAATCAATTATGTCAGAATATTTCATATCTCTGACTCCTAGTTATTAGAAATATATAGAAAGAGAAATAAATAAACTCGAATATTTTTATACTAATAATAACAACTCTCTCACTTATTTATCTTTATTCACTTGCTCTTACTCATTGCTAGTTACTGTCCTTGACTCTTTGCTGTTTTTTGATTACGTTTTTTGTTTATTATTATTATTATTATTATTAATTTATTATGAATACTATTTGGTACATAAGTATGTTGGTTAGTTTTTGCATTCATGTACTAGAATTGAGGTTATGAAAAAAAAAGAGAAAAAAAATCATTTAGTTTTTGATTTATATATGAAGGGTATCGGGAGAAAATGAGGAATGTCCATTTTCTGCTTAAATTGATATTAACCCGCCATCTGGTAGCTTATGGGCGAAATAATTATATGGCTTTATGAGTGTGGGAGAAAACAGTTCCAAGATATTAACATATTATTTAGTCAATGTTGTTAGACGATTTAAGTATATTGAGATAACCTATCCAATCCGTGGGCCTTCCTATTTAGAATGTGATAAAAATATGGGATTAATAAACACGACAACAAGAATGGAATCTCCTAGTGACTGGGAGCAAAACCTTATCACAGCTAGGGTGAAACCAATGCCGTTTAATGTAATATCAGTTAGTCAAACACATGTTAAACAGTGGACTGACTTCTTCTCTGACAAGTACACAAAAAAGTGTCTATTTCCAATTCAGAAAATGAGAGAATTTAAAGTAACAAAAGACCACCCCCGTCTGATATTACACCGAGACACCTACAACGGCAGTTTCCTTCAATCTCCTATTATGTCCGCAAATCAATGTAAAATTTTATTGCTGAATGACGACACTCACAGCAGGCATTCTGAATTCAAGTTGCCTCAACAGTCTTATGACAGTTGGATTCCTATAGACAGTGACAAGCACAAAGATCTTATCTTCTTATCAAAATTTTGCGACTCAGATGAAACAAAAAAATTGTTTGCGAACATTCTCCACATAGTTAAACCTAAGAAGAAAAATAATCAAGAAGTCCAGGAACCAACATCATCCAAGCGGAGGACTACTTCCAGAGAAGTGGCCACTAAAAAAAAATTGCAGGGTTTAGGTAGGAAAAACAAAACCTTTTTTATTGTCGATTCGTACTTTAATTTTAGTTTTGGGTTAAAGCAAAAAAACCTACTACATCCCAAAAAAAATCCCGAGGTAGGCAGTAGAGTGACCAAGCAGACTACTGTGCCTATGTGTAGTTTGTTATATGTTCGATTTTCCGTGTGTATTATCATCGTTTATTTATAAACAATGATGTTACTCTTTACGAATTGTAGCAAAACAACTCCCTTTGGATATTAAAATCGAAAGCGCTTAACGGACATTCCTGGTTTTCATCCATAAATGATGGATGTAGCATTAGTTTTACTATATTTTTATAATAAGTTTTGTATTTTTCGGCAAGTTTGATGTAAATTTCTGTTCTTAATAAAGGTAGCAATAAAATATTACCATTTATGCTTTCTTTATTAGCCCAAAGTGTCAAATTGTCATGTACCAAAGTTTAAATTTAACTTTTCTCTAAAAGTCTCAAGGTAGACATTCTTTGTTTTCTCCCGATACCCTTCATATGTCGTAGTCTCATAGTCAAATATGTCAGTTCATGAGGAGCCTAGGCAATACATGAACTGCCGGCATGTAATGAAAATTCTTACATATACAATACATATATTCATAGGAAATATAGACTTGGGGCAATTTTCGAGTAGGTACACTAGTAAATAAGTTGATTTGTATAAGTTATCATGTAATTAGGCTTTGCCAGCCTGTTTGAGAAATAAATAAATGATACATTTTTAAAATGTAAATATTTATAAATGATCGTAACTGCCAAATAACGAAGCACTGGGTAGATAATTTGTTAATCACATGGTGATTTCCCTAATTCAATAGAGACTCTATATAAACATTGAGGAATTTAACATTATTGCTCTGACAGATAGGACCATTATCAAATTTAACAAATAGGCTATAATCAGTTTTTCTAGTTAAGAATAACATTAACAGGTTTTAAGTTATTTAATGCGAATCCCATAGAAGTACAATAGTTTTGCATAGTTGTGACAGTTGAGTTGACTTTACAGTTCAACTTCTCAATGGACTTAAAATGAACAGCGAGGTGATATCATCTGCAAAAAGTGATGTAAATGCATTTGCTAAATTACATCCAATATTATTTATGAATAGAATGAATAATAAACGGCCCAAAATACTGCTCTTCGACTCGCCAGTGGAAACCGTAACAAAGCTAGATCAAAGTCTTTAGCTAGATGTTGAAATTTTACCAGCATCTTTTATTGCAAGAAACTAAGTTATCTCATTTAGATACGACTCTATTGAATTAAGAACTGTGAAGCGAATGCCACGCAGTGTTCAAGCGTATCTAATAATAATGTATGGTTAATCGACTCAATCGTGTCGAAAGCACGGCTGAAATAAAAAACAAATAGGCAAATAGGCAGTTTTTGATTTTTCTTCGAAGTTATCAAAGAAGTGCAATACCATTGTAATTAGAAACACGAAATTTGTTTTCCTTTTTATGTATAGGTATAACTAATTTTTTTTTGGGGATTGGAAGAAAAAGTGTCCTCTGTAAAAGATAAATTAATATTCTGCAACTTGTAATAAATGAACAGGGTACCTCATCTTCACCAGATGAATTTTTTGTAGAAACAGATCGTGTAATGGTAAGCAGTTCAAGTGTAGTTAACGGGTTAAAAAAAAATGAAATATTATTGTTAGATATTATTTTTAATATTATTTAATAATGAAGACATACTGTCATTTTTAATAGATGCCAGAAGCATTAAGATACTCGGTTAATGGAAGCATTAAGTTTACATCTATTATTCGGTTAATGATAGAAGTAATGGAAAAAATGTTAAAAACATTTGCAGCTTCTTCCTGGGTATTAAGATTATTTCCATTTATATGGGCTAAATGTTTGGGAAGATTATTATTATTATTACAGGTACTATTTTTTATAATTTGCTAAGCAGCTTTTGATTTATTTTCATTTAAAAATTTAAGATTTCCTAGGATGTTTAATTTTGTAGCGATGATTTTTTATTTACTATATTGTATGGTTGATAGACTTGTTTGTCTCGTGTAGTTTTAAAATGACTTTTCGTGTGTTGAAATTTATCATGAATCATAATGAAGTATTTTATTATTGCAAATCTTTGGTGAGAAAGGACTTCTTTGATCGACTCTCTTTTTTACAGGGTGTCCTATTTTTAGGACTTGAGAGGATGACAGAACATAAAAAATAAATAGTAATTTCCTATGAATTATACAGGATGTTTGCTAAATGCATACCGAGGGAGGTGGTTTCTTATCTTATTTTAAAGAAAAGGCACATGTTTGTACACACTTCTTCCTTAAAATAGGCCAAGGAACCACCTCCTACATTTTTGTCATGTACTTAGGAAACACCCTGTATATCGGAAAAGCCCATTTTTGGACATGTGGCCTTAAAATTTCGGGAAAAAAAGAATTCCTTTTTATTTTTGTCTGCCCCAATAGGTTCTTAAACTGAAATCTGGTGTATTGCCCACTGCCATTAAACTTCATTGAAAACGCGTCGGATCCTCTACCAAGGGCGTGACTTGGAGAAGCTTGATTTTTTTTAAGATAATCTGATGATACGCCAATGACCTTTTCGACAAAATTACAACATTTTTGATGATATCGATGAATTTTGAATCACAAATTTAAATTTAATTTAATTTATAATTATTAATCACTATGAACAAGAAGAAGACAATTTAACAACTGTGAGTTTTATTTTATTTAAAGATTCATACGATAATTGCAATAAGTGCAGATCAATACCAAATTTATAGCAACTTTAATAGTTATATGGACGTTTATGGGAGTTTTATTAAACACTTTTATAACTATAGACGACTTTATTTCATAAATAGAAAACACACACAGGAGAAAACATATAAATCATAACCTCTCTATCATGAACGTTAAAAAGCGCGCCTACCTCACTCTATTCGTAAATTGTCGGCCACCTTCGGTGACCCAGAGAAGCCAATTGGAGCCAATTCTCATACCAACTTAAACCTATTTAAATTCAAATTACTTAACAATTCTCTCCACAATTTTACTTTCCAAATATATAATACACTTGAACTGCTTACCATTACACGATCTGTTTCTACAAAAAAATTCATCTGGTGAAGATGAGGTACCCTGTTCATTTATTACAAGTTGCAGAATATTAATTTATCTTTTACAGAGGACACTTTTTCTTCCAATCCCCAAAAAAAAATTAGTTATACCTATACATAAAAAGGAAAACAAATTTCGTGTTTCTAATTACAATGGTATTGCACTTCTTTGATAACTTCGAAGAAAAATCAAAAACTGCCTATTTGCTTATTTGTTTTTTATTTCAGCCGTGCTTTCGACACGATTGAGTCGATTAACCATACATTATTATTAGATACGCTTGAACACTGCGTGGCATTCGCTTCACAGTTCTTAATTCAATAGAGTCGTATCTAAATGAGATAACTTAGTTTCTTGCAATAAAAGATGCTGGTAAAATTTCAACATCTAGCTAAAGACTTTGATCTAGCTTTGTTACGGTTTCCACTGGCGAGTCGAAGAGCAGTATTTTGGGCCGTTTATTATTCATTCTATTCATAAATAATATTGGATGTAATTTAGCAAATGCATTTACATCACTTTTTGCAGATGATATCACCTCGCTGTTCATTTTAAGTCCATTGAGAAGTTGAACTGTAAAGTCAACTCAACTGTCACAACTATGCAAAACTATTGTACTTCTATGGGATTCGCATTAAATAACTTAAAACCTGTTAATGTTATTCTTAACTAGAAAAACTGATTATAGCCTATTTGTTAAATTTGATAATGGTCCTATCTGTCAGAGCAATAATGTTAAATTCCTCAATGTTTATATAGAGTCTCTATTGAATTAGGGAAATCACCATGTGATTAACAAATTATCTACCCAGTGCTTCGTTATTTGGCAGTTACGATCATTTATAAATATTTACATTTTAAAAATGTATCATTTATTTATTTCTCAAACAGGCTGGCAAAGCCTAATTACATGATAACTTATACAAATCAACTTATTTACTAGTGTACCTACTCGAAAATTGCCCCAAGTCTATATTTCCTATGAATATATGTATTGTATATGTAAGAATTTTCATTACATGCCGGCAGTTCATGTATTGCCTAGGCTCCTCATGAACTGACATATTTGACTATGAGACTACGACATATGAAGGGTATCGGGAGAAAACAAAGAATGTCTACCTTGAGACTTTTAGAGAAAAGTTAAATTTAAACTTTGGTACATGACAATTTGACACTTTGGGCTAATAAAGAAAGCATAAATGGTAATATTTTATTGCTACCTTTATTAAGAACAGAAATTTACATCAAACTTGCCGAAAAATACAAAACTTATTATAAAAATATAGTAAAACTAATGCTACATCCATCATTTATGGATGAAAACCAGGAATGTCCGTTAAGCGCTTTCGATTTTAATATCCAAAGGGAGTTGTTTTGCTACAATTCGTAAAGAGTAACATCATTGTTTATAAATAAACGATGATAATACACACGGAAAATCGAACATATAACAAACTACACATAGGCACAGTAGTCTGCTTGGTCACTCTACTGCCTACCTCGGGATTTTTTTGGGATGTAGTAGGTTTTTTTGCTTTAACCCAAAACTAAAATTAAAGTACGAATCGACAATAAAAAAAGGTTTTGTTTTTCCTACCTAAACCCTGCAATTTTTTTTAGTGGCCACTTCTCTGGAAGTAGTCCTCCGCTTGGATGATGTTGGTTCCTGGACTTCTTGATTATTTTTCTTCTTAGGTTTAACTATGTGGAGAATGTTCGCAAACAATTTTTTTGTTTCATCTGAGTCGCAAAATTTTGATAAGAAGATAAGATCTTTGTGCTTGTCACTGTCTATAGGAATCCAACTGTCATAAGACTGTTGAGGCAACTTGAATTCAGAATGCCTGCTGTGAGTGTCGTCATTCAGCAATAAAATTTTACATTGATTTGCGGACATAATAGGAGATTGAAGGAAACTGCCGTTGTAGGTGTCTCGGTGTAATATCAGACGGGGGTGGTCTTTTGTTACTTTAAATTCTCTCATTTTCTGAATTGGAAATAGACACTTTTTTGTGTACTTGTCAGAGAAGAAGTCAGTCCACTGTTTAACATGTGTTTGACTAACTGATATTACATTAAACGGCATTGGTTTCACCCTAGCTGTGATAAGGTTTTGCTCCCAGTCACTAGGAGATTCCATTCTTGTTGTCGTGTTTATTAATCCCATATTTTTATCACATTCTAAATAGGAAGGCCCACGGATTGGATAGGTTATCTCAATATACTTAAATCGTCTAACAACATTGACTAAATAATATGTTAATATCTTGGAACTGTTTTCTCCCACACTCATAAAGCCATATAATTATTTCGCCCATAAGCTACCAGATGGCGGGTTAATATCAATTTAAGCAGAAAATGGACATTCCTCATTTTCTCCCGATACCCTTCATATATAAATCAAAAACTAAATGATTTTTTTTTCTCTTTTTTTTTCATAACCTCAATTCTAGTACATGAATGCAAAAACTAACCAACATACTTATGTACCAAATAGTATTCATAATAAATTAATAATAATAATAATAATAATAAACAAAAAAACGTAATCAAAAAACAGCAAAGAGTCAAGGACAGTAACTAGCAATGAGTAAGAGCAAGTGAATAAAGATAAATAAGTGAGAGAGTTGTTATTATTAGTATAAAAATATTCGAGTTTATTTATTTCTCTTTCTATATATTTCTAATAACTAGGAGTCAGAGATATGAAATATTCTGACATAATTGATTTAAATGCTTGCAGTTACATGGTGAAATCTGCATTTGTTAATGCAAATACTTCATTAATCTTAACATTGTATATACGAGAAAGTTATGATACAGTGACATATGGAACAAAGAAAAATTGTGTATTTCTTATATACCTACTAGGGGCATATAACGTGCTATTTTGCTTTTTTACACTCGGTCTTTTCATCTCTGGGTAAGTTACTGGGAGCTAACTAGAAGATTAGAATTAGTTTTACTTCAACATTTATGACTACATTTACATTCTATGTGTGTGGAAGGAAGATTGGCTTCGGAAAGGGTTTCCCAGCCACAGAAAAACGTTCACATTCTAATTATCTAGTTAGTTAGCAGCATCTTAACCAGAGGGGAAAAGACCGGCTCTTAAGTGAATTAGTAATTTTAACAGCTCCCTCATTATACATTTTACAGTCTGTATTGCACTTAAAAAATCATTTTAATAATAGACATGATACCTGTTAGTAGCGGTCATAGTCCTCGAGAAAATTACTCTCTTAATATTACGTCTCATTCTTTTTCCATAGTAGCAAAAATCCCTAAAGTAATGCCTATAAAATCATCTAATTTTACTACATTTTAACCGATATTTAAATCTTGTCTTATGTAATTTAGTTAAATAGTTATTCTACTATTTTGTTTTATAAAATATAAATATTATGATAGTCTTAGTTTTAGAGTTATATTTGACTGTATTCCAATATTTTCTTTGAAAGTCGAGTTGAAATAAATTTATTATTATAAATAAGTATTATTATTATTATACACATCATGTTGGTGTACAATATTGCGGGTCCACAGAATATACACAGAATACCACATACCATATTAGCCTAAAAATCAGTAGTCTAATTTGACAGCGCTTAGTCCAATACTGAAATATTTGTTAAGCATTTTATTTTACATGCAATGTAACAAGGAACAATTTGTCAGCTATTAATTAAGGTGACTAATTAATGCATCATTGTCGTTTTCATCTAAATTCAATAGCGCAACACTCACAGCAGGATCCATCCATCATTCCATTCATCATTCCGTTCTCGAGTTCCCATACACAGCATCTAGCATATGTATCGCCGAGACTAATACCAGATGTGACCGCTATGCCCGATGGGATGATAAACAAACAGGTTTACGGTACTACAGGTGGAAATCACCTGTACAGATGCTGAAGAGTTCAAGTAAACATAATCGGTTTACTTAAGGACGAAATGCTGCCGTTTACGCAATACCAAAGATTATACACTAAAAAAGGTTTATGACACTAAACCTTCTTTGTTGTATTTTGAACACCAATAAATCTATCTTTTTTTATTGTATACACTCTTTGGCAATACTAATTGAAAATTCGGTGCGTAACGCTGAAATTCAGACATTTTTTAATTGCTACCGGTTTTGTGATTAAAATATATTTATTTATTTCACATCTTCAGGCAACACGACTATAATTAGGAAATTGAACAAAAAAATTGTACAATGTATGTTATTTTAGATATTATTATATAATTAAATTTATCAAGTCAAGTATGTTATCAATTTTGATTAGTAGAAGTGGAGATGTCTTCGCAGACAAGAAAATAATGTACATTTATTAATTACTGTATTTTTTATCTCATAACGTATTTTTCTAGTTTTACTGGCTTACAGTTACAATTTAATAGATTTCAATTTAGGACAAATTTAGAGATATATACAAAATAAGGAATTCCTAGTACCAACCTCAATAAATCTGTTACTAGGAATTTTTTTCCAACGTTTAATATAGAACAGTGTGTTAAATAAGAGCCAAAATTCACACAATATAAAGCACGAAAAACGGCCTCCTTCCCTTGGAAAAATGGAAAAATAGTTTTTTCCACGACCGGGAGTAGATATCGAATTTTCAATATAGCCTTCAACTTCCCACCTTCGTTAACGCTTTATAGTTGTAATAACTGCTAAGGGAGAAAAGTTCCCCATAATGCGTAGAACATCCATGAATTTTTTGGACTCGTTTCAATAGTTACAAAATGTACAGTCATCACGCGAAAAGTCCTTTTTTGGAATAAGCTGGTTATTTTTGAAGGTTTCAAAACGGTGTAAAGACTTTCCTTAACTAATTTTGTTCGCAGAATCCAAATTTTAAATAAAAAAAAACAATTGTTTTCGATTCAACGATAATTCTTTGAACAACATGAAGGAACAGCAATGGGTAATTCTTTGTCACCATTCATTGCCAGTCTCTTCATGAACAGATTCGAGACAGAATCAAAAGAATAATTCGAGTATTTCTGCAGAATTTGGCTTAGGTATGTGGATGATATTTTTGCAGTGTTTGATACAGAAGACGCTGATATTGACAACTTTGTATCTAAATTAAACCATCCCTAAGGACTGTCACCATTGTGCTCACCACAAAATGGCGAGTTTTAATTTTCTAGCCCATCGTCTAATAAAATTCCCCCTCAATAAGGAGAGGTTTGAAAAAGAAAAGGCATTGATTAAGGATATAGTAGCTGCGAGTAATGGATATTCTGTAAGTTTAATTCATAAAATAATTAGAAAATGAAAATTTAAAGAGTCGCTTCGAAATTCCTCGACCTTTCAAAATGAAAGAGAAAATCTGAAATTTGTATCAAAAATATGTTGGACGGACTAGACGATTAATTCAAACCAGATTCAAAGAGCATATGGCCCAACTCAAAGATGGTAGAACAGATAAGTCTAGTGTTGCCCAACATGCGTTTAGGAACAACCAAAAAAATAGATATTAGCAATTTAGGATTAATTAGGAATGTAACAAATACCAGACAGCTGGATGCATTTGAAAGCTTTGAAATTTCAAAGTGTAAAAATAGTATGAATAGTGACAGAGGGCCTATCCCAAATAGCCCGCTTTATTGGTTTGTGGGTCACGATTCACCGAAAACAATGTGAAATAGGATATTTCTTAAACGCGATGGCAATTGTTTCCTTGATTCAAAATTTGGATTCTGTGAAAAAAATTAGTTAATAAAGGTCTTTTTTCACACCTTTTTTTATTAACTTTAAATATAACCAAATAATTTCAAAAATGGACATTTTCACGTGATTACCCTGTACATAATGAATTAAACAACTAAGAGTGTCATTACAGTCGCCCTGCGCGCTATGGGTTTTGATTACATAACTTTGAGCGTGGCTTACGGCTAAACTATAAAAGATAAATATATACCGCCGTAGGCTTTTTTTTTTGAAGAATTTTGTCCTCTACAACTTTGGTCTTAATAGAATTTTGACAAATCTGTTATGGTTTTCACAGCATATTGGGTGAAAGGTCGCGGCGCATCTTTTTTTAATAATTTTGCATACTTATCCTGTCGGTTAAATCTGAAACTGGATCATTATACTCAGTTTTTAATACTGAACAACTTCCGAATAATTTCTTTTTAATTGTTGTCAACTTCTTACCAATTTTCTTGAACTAATACAATTCTCTTGATTTAACGGGGAAAAGTTTAAAACTGCCGCACTGGCAACTTTAACGATTTCTTCTGGTTCTTGCATGGTTTTCCATGTCGACACTCAACTTTTGAACGTAATCATGTTGAGAAAATATATAAGGGAAGTTACAATAAAATATTAAGATAATTAGAATACAATAATTAAAGGTCGCGAAAATTTGAAGATTATTGTTACTGAGAATTGTAATATAAAGGTCTGATTTCGATTTGAGTGTTATATCGTTATGTTAGATACTCATTAAAATAAATTACGGCATTCACTGTGTTGCATAAATTATTATTCGTAACTCAAAGTAAATATCGTTTCTAATAAACATTAATTGGTATTGATAAAATGTTTAGAAATATATGTTTAGCAATAATTTATAATATGATTACAGTAATTAATAACACTAAAAATTGTGAAAATAGACCATTTTATAATCTAGATGATAATCATGATATCGTAAAAAAAGAATGGACTGATGGATCTAGGAAATATCAACCAATCTCATTGCCTCTAATAAAGGAACTCGGTTGATTTTATTACACTGTGATTCAGTTGATGAATGGGTTGATAATGCATTGAAACTGTGCGGAAAAAACATGGAAGACTGTAACGTGGATTACCACAAGAACATGGAGGGAGAAATATTTGAGGAATGGTTTGAAAATACCCTAATTCCAAAATTAAAACCATGGTTCTTGACAATGCGAAGTACCATTCGAGACAACCGTATAAAATTCCGAACAAGAGTTCTACTAAACGAGTTACAAATTTTTTTAATGGCACATGATCTCTATTATGAGGAAAATATAATAAAGCACAACTCTTGGAAGCCCTGCAAATGAAAAATTATGAGAAGAAGTACCTATATTATAGACACTGTATAGCAGAGATATGGCCACAAAGTGTTGAGATGTAATACAAGCATACTTAAAATAATCTTTGAACTCACTTAACGGATCTGCAGATGCTCCATCAGTACCATCACAAATTTGTCTTAATCTGGTAAAACCGGTGTCTTGCTTTAACACACGTGCGAACTTTTCTTCAACGGACTCATTTTTTGCGTCACTTATAGAGTGTAGCAGTCGATTTACTTCGTCCACTATTTGCAGTTTTGTAAGTTTTGTATGGCGTCATGTAATCCTTTATAGTTCTTGTGAATAGCTTTTAAAACTGCTTCATTAGAAACATCTTAGAATTTTGTCTGGCTTTCCTTAATAGCTGCAGCCTCGTCTGGATTAAATTGTAGTATCACAGCTTTTATTTGTTGTAAATATTCAGCATAATAAAGTGCTGCCTTTAACCATGTTCCTCAACGTGTAAGAATCGGCTGTGGTGGTTCGGGAATAGCGGGACACTGGCTATGAAATGCGCGAAAACGTTTAGGAGATTTAAGCAACACTTTTTTTAGTACTTGCTATTAATGCATCTACCTCTGAAAAACCTTATCGAATAGTTTCTGCCACAAGGTGTAAAGCATGCACTTTACACGTAACATGTACTAACCTACATAACTGTGTTCTTGAAGAGAACGGCCTACTAAACGCATTGTTGCGGCACCATCGATCACAAACATCAACACTTGACTTTTTGACAAGTAAAATTTTTCTAACGTCTCCAGCACCACGCACATAATTGTTTGGCCAGTACACTCAGTTAGTCTTTTACTAGCTAGTAACAGTGGAAATGTTGGTTTAAGAGGGTCCAGTACAAGTACTACAACATTTACAATAGAATTTTTTTTTACAATCTGTCGTCTCATCAACACATAACCACATCCGTGTATTTTTTAGTACACATTTGATCTTATTTACAATGTCTTCGCTTACAGTTGGTACATAGTTACGCAACGTTGTGCGACTTGATAACGTCACCTTGGGATTGTATTTATTCCAGAACTCTTGAAATGGTTGTTTATCGAGTATGTGCAGCGGAACATCACAGGCAATCAGCATTTAGAGTATATCGATCATAAATTGTGTTGTCGAAGGCACGCCATTTTTTTTAGTTTTATGTTGCACAAAATTTACGTGACGTTTACAAGCACGTTTGTCCCAGCACATCAGGTCAGTCTCGCACATCTTACAAATTATTATAGCACCATTAATAAATCCGAGAATTCACTGATAAATTTATTCACTTTGTCAGCGTATGGCCGTTTTTTACCCTTGGGTAGGTTGACATACTTTATTATTAAATTAATATCAAGAATAAACTACAAAAAATAAAATTATCAACAATACAACGGAGAGAAATAAATTACGTTATTGACACCTCGACGCATAACAGTAGACTAAAATAGTAAACAAGTCTCGCTTACGTACGTGGGTATTTCTCTACTTGGCACCGCCCATGATTTGCAGATCGAAATGCCAACTCTACCAATAACTTTGTAACGAAGTGATTTTATTTGATTAAGTTAAGTTAGGTAGCTAAGTGTTATTTGTCGGTTTTGAAGAATATTTTGTCCATTATATTACTGCGCTTGTAAAGAATAACAGTTTAATTATTAATTATAGATAGGAAGTATGGATATGTTTTGTGAATATTCCACATAGGTCGAATAGCTGGCAGTACGCGAATCGCGACACACGAAGCGCGCATCGTGCCCCGGCACTCTTCTGCCCGCGCTATCATGAAGGAGCCTGAGACTGAAAATAATTAAATTAGTTTCCGTCCAGCTACTCAACGAGGAACCACGCCGGCCAGCACAGTAAGTAAACTCGTGAGTATAAGGATATATTGGTATCTAAATTTCATGCGAAATTATTCTAAGTCGATGAACGGGTGACGTAGTTGTAATATACCGCGCATGACTACCGTATCGCATCCTACTCCTGCGTTAGCCGTATCTGGTAGCATGAGGATTTTCACAATCAAGTTAGTCTCCGTCCGATCGCTACTCGAAGCACCACGCCGACTTGGATAGTAAGTAAATTCGTGAGTATAAAGAAATAGGTAATTAAATTTAATGCGGAATTATTCTAAGTCCACAAACGGGTGACGTAGCTGTAATAAACCGCGCATGACTACCGTATCTCATCCTACTTCTGCGTTTTAGCAGTGTTGAGTAGCATGAGGATTTTATCATTTAATTAGTTCCCGTCTGAGCTCCAACCGAAGCACCACGCCGACTTGGATAGTAAGTAAACTTGTGAGTATAGAGGTACATAGGTATCCAAAGGTAATTGCGAATTATTCTAAGTCGATAAACGGTGACGTAGTTGCAATATTTCGCGCATGACTACCGCGCTCATCCTACTTCTGCTTTTTGGCAGAGTTGAGTAGCTTGAGGATTTTGCAGAGTATCCGAGACCGAGTCCGTTGCTGCCGCCCGTACCGTCCAGACGTGCCGACCCCGACCGCTCCAGAGAGGAAGCCAGCACAGGATCCGGAAGTAGGTAGCAAGGTTTGATAAAGGTTTGGTAAATAATCGGTATTACTTGGCTGGTGAGTACTTTCCGGGCTTTATTTTTTAGAGTTAGTGAACCGCGAGCGCTAAACGTATCCGCCTCATATCCTTCCTTAGAAAGGGAGAGCGGCCGAAGGTTGGAATTAGAACCGCGTTCCACCGCGTTACACCGCGTGTTCTCCAGGCCACCTGAGCACGTAAAAATTCTGCAGGGTGACTTGGAGATACTAGCATTTGATACCGCGTGTCCTCTAGGCCACCTGCGTCCGTTTTTTGGCAGGGTGATTTAGAGGGATTTCCGTAACCGCGTGCCTGCCAGGCCACCTGAGCACGTAAAAATTCTGCAGGGTGACTTGGAGGTATCGTCCGTAATCGCGGGTCCGCCGGGCAACCTGAGCACGTAAAAAATTCTGCAGGGTAGCTTGGTAGCTTTGACCATACCGTCGTCGTCTTAGATTTGCAACCGCTCGGCTTGCCACTCCTTTCCCCCCCTCCAACTTGAACCGCGTTATACCGCGTGCCCTCCAGGCCACCTGAGCACGTAAAAATTCTGCAGGGTGACTTGGAGGTATTGTCAGTTGCCATCGCGTGTTCTCTAGGCCACCTGAGCACGTAAAAATTCTGCAGGGTGACTTAGAGGTACTTCCGTAACCGCGTGCCTGCCAGGCCACCTGAGCACGTAAAAATTCTGCAGGGTGACTTGGAGGTATCGTCCGTAACCGCGGGTCCCCCGGGCTACCTGAGCACGTAAAAATTCTGCAGGGTAGTCTTGGAGTTTGACCATCCCGTCATCATCAATTTGCCGCTGTTAGGCTTGTTACTCCTTCCCCCCCTTACCGTAACCGCATTCAACCGCGTGCCCTCCAGGGCGCCTGAGTCCGTTTTCTTTGGCAGGGCGCTTTGGAGATACTCGTTTGCATATGATAAGACCGGAACCATCCATCAGCCAAGCGATAATAAGTAGCCGCGTTAGATAGGCATAGTTTGCTTGTATTGGCGCTTGCTTCCCCTCCTGGTATCCGTCCGCCGTCTGCTCGTGACCGATTAAGTTATTGCTGGTTACCGTTTCACCGCTTTACCGTACCGCTCCGCTTGACCGCTCGCTTACTACCCCGCTCGCCCGTCGTTAAGACATCGCTGCTCACCGTTTCACCGCTTACCGTATCGCACCGCTTGACCGCCCGCTTACTGCCACGCTTGTCCGTAGTTAAGACCGTAGTAGTATAAGACCGTAGTAGTATAAGACCGTAGTAGTATAAGACCGCTTGTAGAATAAGACCGTTTGTAGGTAAGACCGTTGTAGTATAAGTTGTAGTTACTAAGGTGTGTATAAAGTGTAAATAAGAATTAGTGTGTAGAATAAATGTACATATATTGAATGAGAGTCTGTTCCTTAAATGTAGTATGTAAGTTCCCTTTTTCCCGACCCCTGGCTTAGCCGTATCTTCACTGCAGTTGCCCGGCCTCTATCGTCCCGCCGATAGAGTAAAGTGGTGTTTCTACACTCTAAACATAAACTGGCGCCCGAGATCTCCGTACAGTGTGCACTGCCGTAGTGTTGGGCGTCAAAGTGACACTTCTGCTCTTGGGTAGAGCAACGAAGTACCTCACAACTTCACTATTAGAATTTATTTTTATTTTATTTATCGAGAAAAAATATTTGTTTCGGTTACTATTTTAGGAGTATATTTTTTGTTTTTATTTTGTTTTTAAAGGTTTCTTGTTACTTTTTAAATAATTTCTTTATTTTATACTAATATTTCATACCCATCCTTTCCTGGCAAAAAAATTCTCATACCTCCTTGAGTTCTTGATAGTAACAATTTTATAATAAGCGAACTTGAATACTGTAACTACTGTATGTGTAGTCAATATTTTAAATTCAATACTTTTATTTCAAGTTAATAATTTTTTCTACTATTTATAAATTGTTGCTAGCTAAACTAAGTACAAAAACCTACAGTGAAAAAGTAAACGAGCGAGCAATACAGATAAATCTAGCTCTGCATTCTGTAGCGTCTTACCCCGCACGTCACGTCACTAAAGGAGTTTCTCCAATTATATTCTATAATTTATTTATTAAGCGAGTGGACGAATATACAGTTTATTTCAAACTTATTTGCAACATAAAAACCATCGGCTTCTATAATCTGTTTACGGCCCTCAAAGAAGCCGACGGTTTTTATATTGCAAATAAGTTTGAAATAAGCTAACCTGACCCATGTAATTCATCCACTCTATAATATTGTATTGTATTTTTTGTCGGTAAGAGAAACGCACAATTGTGCTATGTGCTAAAAACCTTGGATATTGATACCAACAAAATTCATGTGTGGTGGAAACCTCGATTGGTCAACTGTCGTTGAAAAATACATATTGTTTATGATAAAAAATTATTATACATATATAACGATGTTACTTGCTCATCAATCATCATATTTAAGTTAATCATGTACCACCATATTTACTATTATCTATGTATGTACCTATTTAAAATTGCTTTGTAAAAATAATATTTTATGTATTCGATTTCAATAGATGTGTTGATTTATATTGCCCATGTTAAAAGTGTTATACCTAGACGTAATTCATAATATAATAATAATTTCCAGTACTTAGTAATTCATAATTTCCTATCCCGCAAATAGAAATGTATAAATAAGCCTGTAAAGTATACCAACCAAACCACAACTCTTGAGATATGTTGGTTGCATATGCAGCAGGCGCTTATAGCATTAAATTTACAAGCAGAATTGGACTGGACTTAAATTTCTTTTTTTATATACATACATATTTAGTTCGAAGTATGAAGTCTTTGTATTTTGTATTATTATTTACTAAAAATCATGGAATTTGTTTATATAATTATTAGCTACCTACTATACTTACTAGAGAAAAAATTAATTATTTATTCAACTCAAGGTGACGTTTTCTATCAGGTGCCCAATATAAACCTGTAAATAAGCCATTGTTTACTGCCCGTTTCGTTAATCTTAACCTTTTCGGGAGAACGCTGATAGTGGGAAACAAATCAGAACATATGAAAATACGGTTTACAGCAGGGCTGTGTTTCTGGCTGTAGTTATTCCTTTTGTTGTGAATGATCTTCCAAGTGTTAATGGTAGCAATATATTTATATTTGCTGATGAAAACTTTTATTTATGTTACGATAATGAGTTGTTTAATTGGTTCAATAGCAACAGGTTAATTTAAAATGGAAACACAAAAATACTGTTTGTAAGAGAAAAATTAGTTTGATATGTTTTATGTATACATTACGGGATACCTATTAATAGAAATGAATAATTCCACAGTAGGATAAAATAATATGGTACCTATTCTATTGTAGAATAACTTTTAGGGAATTAAAGTTATTAACTTTTGCAGATATTTATTTATGTTGTAGAGCTACTATTAAGCTTAACTGTTTCATTTGAATAATTTTTACCACGACTACGATAGCCGCAGAAACAATTATCTATATTTTCCTCTGTGCAGTTTTAACAGAAAAACGTCAGTTCTTAAATTATACGAGGCTTATTCATCTACATATTAGACAAGATTTCCCTACAATAAAAAATCAGGAGCATTCAAATTCGGTAATCTTTAGGATCACTGGATGTCACCAAATCGTGAAATAATTCTTCCAGGATTAGATCTCGCAGAGTATTCATGAACTGTACTGCCGTATGCCCTGTGGCACAATCCTGTTGAAACACTACATTGTTCAAACTAAGTTTTCTTACTTCAGGCATAAAAAACGTTTTGTGGCATATCCATGTAAACAGGAGTAAACCGTTACAGTTTGTCATTCAACTCAAAAAAAATAAGACCAAATTATTAATAATTCCTGATGTCGAAACTCCACACCAAACGGTAATTGGTTTTTCATGTAGATTGAAAGGATTTTGTGCAGTTATTTTTCAAAGTTATTCACAGAACCACTTAAATGACAAGCTCATTCGGTACGTTATCATTGGCATTGAAAAGTTCTAAAAATTTGTTACAAAATTGAAGATGTGCTCCTTTAATCTCATCCTTTAGCGAACGAACACCGAATGCTGAACTATGAATATTTGTGGTTTGTTTGTTGACTGTTCGGAATCTCAATAAATCAAGCTAACGAACAGCGGAATTGAAGCGTTTGCACAGGGTTCGTTATTCGTAACATTGTTTTTCGGCGTATTTTAATTAAATAAATAAATATTTATTAAATACCTCGAAATAATTGACATAACTGATTTGCTAGTTTCCGTTCTTAATTTGACTTCGCACTGATTTTATTTTGTTTACGTCCACACTAAACACCAAATTTCTTTGATGTACCGCTCTCGGAGCGGAACAAAAATGAAGACGAACTGAACCTTCGGTTCTCATTGTTTGTTTTATCGTATATATTACCCAAATTCGCCTTCGGTATTTGGTGATGTTCTCAGGAGTACGGACCGAACAAGTATTACCGGAGAACTTTGAAACAACACTTCCACGAACACGAAAATCACTAACCCAACTTAAAATTGTGTTTCTTGTGGGTATACTTCCGCGTCTCTAAACTTGAAATTCACGCCTGTATTCTCTTTTCGTTTCCACAATGCTGCGAATATCAAGAAACGTTTTAGTTGTAAAAACACATTGGTTTAAAGAAAAATGCGCCATCATTTTATAAATTGCAGATTACTGAACACTTTTTGACACATATAACGTTTAATTGTCACTTATTTGTTTATTTAAACGCCTACTAAAAAACCACCCGCCCATTGGCTAACCTAGTATAAAAAATAATCATTATATTAATTTAGTCAAAAAAATTCATTTAACCTTCTTCAACCTTCTTTATAGCCCATTGAATATTATAATCATGATTTTGTAGAGTAAAGAGTTATTTATTTTTAAGCTTTTTTTAATTTTACTAATGTTTGTCTTTTGTATTTTCTTTGTACTTAGTATATTCTTTTGACGTATCCTATACAATTCTGTATTATTTTTTATACGCTGTCCTCCACTCCAAATTTTGGAATTACACCACATTTGGTAGAAGAAATATTGCAACGATGTATTTAAAACAATACATTGAATGTGGTGGGACCCGACAATCCATAAAATTTTTGATTCAGATGCATCTAAAAATACAAACGTTCAAACGAGCTCTAACTGCCAAAACATTGGGACTTTTACAGATCTCTAATCATTAACTCAGCTATATTTCTCGGATGCAGTTCCCATCCATCCCAGCCAGTATTAATAAAGAATTTTTTGCATTCTAAATAAAAATGCTTTATTATAAATATGTGATTTTTATTTCAGATAAGAAAAATGCTACTCTACATCCATCTTCATCAAACGAATCCAAAGCGAGACGAACCATTTTCTCTCCAAAAGAAAAGAAGCAGACCACAACTAAAGGTGAGTTTTCTTGTAACTGTAACAAAAGCACAATATTGATTTATTTATTTCAAAAAAGAAAGGTGATTACTTAGACAAAGCCATGTTACTGGCATAGAAATCACTAACAATGCTGGAATTTTTTTATTTTTATTTAACACACAGGGAAAACGTGAGATCTCTCCATATAAATGCAAATAATAGAGGTGATTGCAATAAAATTGCAATTCCAGACAATACAGTTAACAATAGTGTGATTTTATTTAACTTTTACTTTGTTTTTGTTAGTTTTGTTTCTATTGTTAAAAACTCTTATCAAATGAAATTTCGTTAGTTTGTTTTTACTTATTGAACAACATTTAAACGTTGAAAATTAAATAACTTTAAATAGGTATTTCCGGAACCGTGAGAACAAGACATTTCCAGTTATTATGTAAAGCTAATTTGGTTATTAAATAAATCTATTGATAATTTTTGAATGTTCAACGGAATCTCTTTTTAGATATTAATGATTCATTAAAAAACTGGTGCCTACATTATCTTTTTTTAAATTATAATTTGTAACGTAATAATTTTCCATTTAAAACAAAAATGGTAATTTGATTTATAATGTTTTACATAATTTAAGAAAATGCTGTATAAAAATTTACAGTAGTAGCTTTATCTGTAATCCAGACAATATGTTTTATATATACTAGCAACTTTATAAATTTCCTTCAATACTGTACTATACAATACTGTAATACTCTATAGTAGGAGAGCTGGCAGACAAAATGGTGAACGATAATTATCAAAATTTTCACGGGACTCAATTGGTTTTTGCATATGACAAACCCGGTCGTCTGCCGTCTCAAAGTGGTAGAACTAACTTGGGGTATATTAAAAAAGGGGTGGTTCTAGGATTTTGGTGAACAACATTTATCAAAAAAAATATTGCAGGAGTGACTAATACAACTAGTTTATATGGCACTTCTACCTAGGCAGGCGATTTTTTTGGTAGTTTTATGTGTAGCAGGCGCCTCCCAAAATGGCAGTAATAACACTTGATCACTATGTTTATCAGAAATCAATTTTTACGTTCATCGATTCGTCTACTTATGACATAATAAATAATGGATCAGCAGACGAAAAATTCGGTATCAACTTCCGAGCAGACGTTGTCAAAATGACAGGTCCAGTTTTGATAAACGGCATTTATCAAAAAAAAATTATACAAGAAGTGATAAATACAACAATTCAAGACCACACTTTCATTAAAGCAGATGATATTTTAGTAGCTATATGTATAGCAAACGCCTGTCAATGTAGCAAAAATCACACTGTGAGTGAACTATATTTATCGAAAACAGTTTCATTTGGCAATTGATTCGTTTATGTTAAAACAAAAAACACATCAGCAGACGAAGAAATCAGTAACAACTTCGAAGCACATTCGATTTTGATAAACATAAATATTTATCAAGGAAAGAAATAATAAAAAACAACTATTTTACATGACATTTTCACCCAGGCAATTTTTGGGTAGATTTCTCAATTAGACGAATGTCAAAATGAGAAAGAATTCCATATTTATCAACAATAATTTACTGCTAAAACAAAAGAATACCTCGGCAGACAAAAAATCGGTAGTAATTCCAAGTAGAGGTTGTAAAGTGACAAGGTCTAGTGATACTTGCTGTTGGTATAAATCAAAAACAAAAATCTGATTTTAAACGACAAATAGATTTATTACCTCGTTGCAAAATAAAAAAAATGGTTTAAAAGAGTAACAAAAAACGTAAAAATAATATGCATTTTCCAAACATAATAATCCAAAAGGAACGTCAAATATGAGCATAGCTGTAGTGGCGGCTGGTGGATTTTGGTAATACCATATTTCAATATTGGAGCATGGAACTCAAGCAATAATTTAAGGCACGACAATCAGTACTGAATGAAGAAGTTTTGCGGAAAAAATAATTTGAAAAAAAAGTTACAAAAATGTGCTGTCACTCCAGATACTTCTAGACCATTTGTAAAATATTTGCAAACTTTTTATTTTCGTAATCAGAGGAAAATTTATCACCCCGTTTTTTTCGGTTTTGAAAATTTTGATTTTTTGTGAAGTTATGACATTGAAATTTAAGTTCTTCATTGTGTAAATTTCAAAATCTCATAACTACAAAAATCAAAACCAAAAAAACAGGGTAATAAATTTTCCTTCTGATTATAAAAAAAGTTTGCAAATATTTTACAAATGGTCTAGAAATAAATGGGTGGAAGCGCTTTTGTAACTTTTTCTGTAAAGCTTTCAGTACTGATAGTCGTGCCTAATAAATGATATAACCATCTCCACCAGCCGCCACTGTATACCCGTAAAAAAGACTGTTATACAGTCATGTATGACTATACTACATTAGGTAAAAATATTTACCTACAGAAATATGTGTGGTAATATCACAAAACAGTTATGGACATCACTTAAAAAGGAACAGGAAAGGAAAATAAGCAAATATAAAAGTTGAAAAATTTTGTATACTACGTAGCTTCAATTGCAATATGAACAAAATACAAACCGAAATGCAAACGTTCAGAAAAATACAAACATTTACAAACACACAAAATTATTTTTCAATCATATTATCGTCGCTAACTGATTCTACCAATAAAAAATTTTCGTCACTTTCGGGGTCCTCATTTTCATTGCTTGAAATCAGGATGTCTTTTAATTCATTGGGAGGTTGGAGGCCATTAAACCAACAAGGTTCATACTTGTTATTCTTAAATGCTCATCGGTGGTTGATTGGCTCAAAAGAAGCTGGCATAACTTTAGTTGGTTTTGTCCATATGGCTCCCACTTGATTCGTTTGATTATTTTTTTCATTAGTATTGCTCTACAAAGTGGGAAAAGTTGGGTATTTAAAATCTTTTTTGGACGAACGGGAATTAAACAGTATTTTACTGACTCAAGACAGGGTGTGAAACAATCTTTTATACCCTTGAGATTTAAAGTCACCATGGAAACCAATACAAATATAATGTTACGTCAACATCTTTATTACGTCAAACTTTTAATGGTAGAAACTACAAAAAAATTATAATCAAACATATAAACTATAAAATGTAACTTATTTCATTTCAGATTAAAAGTTAATGTTAAGGGTAATTTTTTCACAGTTTGTAAATAAATAAAAAATAGTTTCAAACAGATAGTGAAATACAAGGAGGCCTAAATAAATTCAAAATAAAATACAAAAGCTTCGTAGCCAATTACTGTTATTTCGATTTTCATTTCAATATTTTTTATATCTCAATATTTTTTTGCTTCTAATACTAAGAATACTATTATTTAATCCAATGCAATCTTGCTTCTAGATTGAGTAGTTGTTTTAATATGTTCACGATAAAATATATTTGAAGTATGACAGTATAAAGTGTAAAAACTAAGGTAATTATTTTTGTTATCATATTAGGTTTGAAGGGACGCTTATGTAATACCCAATAATTATTTTATTTATTCTTTCTTGAAATACTAGTTTATTTTATGTCCAGTTTTCGAAACATGATGGCAAATTTTCGATTTCTCAATTTCACCCTTCCTAATATAATTTTTATACTCGCCTAACCTTACATTGAGAGGTCTGGATGACTTTCCCCACAATGTTTATTGGAATAGTGTAAATACAGTTTTTTGAATTTTGCGTAAAGATTACCGGTTTTATTCTTGTTAAACGAATCTCAAAGTAGAATGCATGCTTCTCACTTGTGCGTGGCGCAGCGCGGCGAACCGCAAAGGATTTATTTCATGGATTCAAATACTGATCCGCACATTTATGCGAAGCAATGCGCGGCACGGCACGTAGAAGCAGTTGGGTTGAGATTTATATATTTGAATACATGAAATAAATCCTTATGCAACATTTTTCTCCGCACTTCGCCGCGCCGTGCATGTGGGCAACAACATTTGAAACACTGTTCTAACATGAAAACCTACAACCAACACGACATAGTTTTTCAGATAAACCTTGTACATAAGGAATTATTGTTGTATATAAATATACAACAAGTTTTTGTGATTGAGTATTTAAATTGTTATTCACTTGAAAACACGAACATTCAACATCTCTCGAACGATTATGTGATACTGAAACTACTAAAAAAATATTACGTGATATTTTCAATTTAGACATGTATGATTTAGATACTTTCAGGTTTAAAAAAATATTTTAAATTTGGTAGTTTTTAGTTTGAAATTTTTTTCAAAAATATCTATGATAGAAGAAGGGTAACTTCCAAAAAGAGCATTTCAAAATCCATTAAAACGTCATTTTTGTCAAAACTTGATATAGGTTTTCGAAGAAATTAAGGTATTACATATTTCTGTATGGTCTCTCATTTATCTTATAATCGTTAATGAGAATGAAATTTGATTACTTTCTCTGGCTTAATGTGGGGCAATTTAGTATTATTGATTGTTTATTCAAAGATGTATAGGTCGTTGTCCTGATCTGTCTGATCTATACCAAACCAGATCTCCATTTCTAGATAAGTAATCCTTAAACACCTCTTTTTAGAATTTAACAATCTGTATTATGAAAACACACTGTTTTCTTTATTTTAGCGATGGAAGTCAGCTACAGAATTTTGTAAACACTCGGTATAATAAAAAAGTTCTTTCATAATTGATATATTTAAAAAGTAAATAGTGAATATTTATATCTCTCTTTATCCCCTATATTTATTTTAAAATTTATAGCAAAACGGTATTATTTCAGCTGATTATGGTAGGCATATATGCAATATGTAAAATAATTTATAGTTTGTGTAATAAATCTCTATAAAATTAAACTTAATATTTTTCAGTCACTACTATGTTTCAAAAGAAACTAAAGTTATTGGATTAAAACATTGTTCTTCCACGAAATTGTTTAAAAGAAATATCAGTAAATCCATAAATTCGGTATGTACTACAATTTATTGTCATACATAAATTAGGATGTTTTGTTTGTTTTTAAAACGTAAATAGTGCTTAAAAATAATAGTCTATTTTGTTGCCAGTAGAATATTAGTGCGGTTTTTTTAATTAGACAAACAAGCAATGAACATTCATATTCTTTCATTGTGTTTTATGAATGTGTTGATCAGTTAAATCGGGTTCATTTTACATTGTTTAGAATTTTGTAATTATCCATAAGTGATAACAACTGTTTAAACTTCTTATACGTTAACTAACATCAGGTCTTCACATTTCTATAACGTACATGTATATAGGTACACAACTACAGCTATATACATGGTGGGGAAATAGTGCGTCCGACTTCGATATGTCGAGTTCTATGATAGCTAGAAATTTGATTTAAAAATATAAATAAACTAGACATAAAAGTATATAACAGGAAATTATTTTCGAATATACCAGGGTGAGCCAAGACAATTCTACAAGGTCAATTAATAATAATAATAATAATAAGGTCAATTAACATTTTTTTAAATGGAATGCCATGTATATCAGAACATTTTTGAAACCTCTTTGTGGCCTCCTTCCACTCCTGTATTATTATTGACTCTGTCCCATCCACTTGGATATAATGATTTTTTTGTTGAAATTTTGCCATTTACACGTGTATATTAAAAAAATCGTTAGTCACAATTATCGATTTTAAGAAAAAATATGTTAGTATCAGTTATGAGACATTTGTGTGATGACACTCAGCCATTTTCATTTCCTAAAAGTATACAGGGCGGCCAAAAATAATTTTTTAAATTTACAATATTTGAACTGAATTTTCTCAGTTTTTTTTCAAATGGAACACCCTGTATATTTTTAGACGATTTGGTGTAAGGATTGAAAAACGAAAATTTTTTGTAGGTACTTCCCTATGGCTATTTGTAATCATTTTCAATTTATTGAACAACTGCAAAATTCAGCAATAAAAATGAAAAATATATAATTTTTTTTGTAATTCAAGATATTATAAAAAATGCTTCAGATGTTGTCCATTTTGATAGACACACATTTCTATGCATCTTTGGAATGAGGTTTCCACTGTTCATAAAATTGCCGGAGTGATACTAAAAGCATTTTCTTTCCTTCAAATATTGGATTGTTGTTGGTATGATGTTTTTATGGGCATCATGTAGCGCTTGTTATAATACCTTCTCATGAATTATTTGAAACACCCTCATTTTTAATTTTTATTGTTGAATTTTGCAGTTATTGTTCAATAAATTGAAAATGGTCACAAATAGCCATAAGAATGTACCTGCAAATAATTTTCGTTTTTCAGTCCTAAAATATACAGGGTGTTCCATTTAAAAAAATTGAGAAAATTGAGTTCAAAAAGATGTAAATTTAAAAATCCTTTTTTGGCTACCCTGTATACTTTTAGGAAGTGGAAATGGCTGAGTGTCATCACACAGATGTTTCATAACTGGTACTAACATAGTTTTCTTAAACTCGATAGTGATAGTTTTAATATACATGTGTAAATGGTATAATTTCAACAAAAAAAATCATTACATCCAAGTGGTTGGGAGAAAGTCAATACAGGAGTGAAAGGAGACCACAAAGAGGTTTCAAAAAATGTTCTGAAATACGTGGCATTCCATTTAAAAAAATGTTACTTGACCCTGTAGAATCGTCTTGGCTCACCCTGTATATTCGGAAATAAATTCCGTTTATAGACTTTTTTATCTAACTTACTTATGCTTTTAAATCAAGTTTCTAGCTATCATAGAACTCGAGATATTGAGGTCGGACGCACTATTGCTCCACCCTGTAGATAACTAGAAAAAACAATCTTTTGGTTAAATCGGCAAAAGTATCCAGAATTTTATAGTCAAACTTGATAAACGTTTAACGGGTTCAGAAAGACAGAAACTATGAAAACTCCATCTTTCTCAAAAAAATATTGAATCTCAGAAAAAATATGTATACCTTTATTTTTTCTGAGTCCATGCTATTAAGAGTGTGCTTTACGTGCGATAACCTCACTTTAAATTTACATTGGTATTGTTTTGTTATTCTAAATATAAAATATGTCATCCCACAAATTTTGTCACATTCATTTTAAAAGAATTCTGTTCTACTTATAAATTAATACAGCGCTATCTAGGTTAAATCAAATTGGTGATTTTCAATTTATTATCTGATTACAATTTAAAACCAATACATACCAAATATAAAATAGAACTAGAACATAGCACGTTGTGAAATTATGACTTTTTTTCGGAATAATTAAAGACTGTTTGTGCTTGTGTAAATTTTAAATGAAAGTCTTATGAGGTACGGAAATCATCATAAAAAGGAATATGCTAGGAATTACAAATTTTAGATGGAAACAATTTGTATTTATTTAGTTTGTTTACAGCGTTGAAATATCTGCATGTAAAGTATTATTTTTTGTTTTTGACTCCAAAAGATGCATTTCATAAATAAAAAGAATTTAAAAATATTAACCTATTCACAAAATTGAGGGAATTATTAATTTTTAGTATATATACACATACAATTTGATATATGAAAATATCACATACAATTTTCTGCTAAAACTGAGTTAAATGAGAATAAAAATTGAAATCGAAAGTAGGATGTAGTAAATTAGATTCTCGTGGTACGCATATGGAAGAAAAGAAGAAAGACAGGTTTATACATATGTATACATATAGTTTAGTTAGAGCAAGTCAACAAATGTTTGCCTCGCAAATTGATAATAACCTCATATCTCACTCTGTTTCATTTATAAATGAACTTATGAAAATAATATGCCACTGTTAAGAAAATCTTTTTCAGCAAGAAAATAAAAAACAATATATGCCATCAGAGACTTCCATGAAATTATAATTATAAATGAAAAACCAGCAGAGACAAACACATGACATCCCAACGTGACGTGCCATTCTGTAAATTAGCATAACTTATATTTTTTGGAGGAGTTAAGTTGGTACTGGTTGTTTGGCGAGTAAATTTTATTTCGCTTGTATTTACCAACTTACCAAATTTAATGAAAATATGCATTAAAAAAATGCCTTTTTTTTCCCAAGAATACTAAATGTCACCAAATTTTAAATCACATATAATCCTAAATTGATAATCATATATTGACTTTTCGTCGTATTCTTATATTATTTGCCAGTAAAATAACCTTTTTGTTTCCCAAAAATACAAAATGTTCACCAAATTTTAAACCTCACATATAATCTTAAATTGATAACCAGATATTGTCATTTTCTTAATTATCTGCCAGTAAAAAAACCTTTTTGTTTCGCTAAAATCAATAACAAAACAATGAAAACTACTTTTAATGTGTTAAAGTTTTATCCGTCATCATCATGGCGTCACGTAGTGTAATTTGACTGTATATATAATTGATTTCACGTGTTCCTTCCCTACAAGGAAAATTATTGACGTAATAGTAGTTTTTTTGACAAAGTTTAAAATAATTGAATAAATAAATATTTATTTTGGCAGTATTGTCGCATAACTTTGGTGTTCTAAATTTGGTTAATATGTAGTAAAATTGGTGGATCCTTAGTATTTAAGAAACAAGCAACAATAAAACAATAGGAACCGTTGTTATTTTAGTGACGCAAAATTCATTTTTCAATCTATCATTATTTGGTTTGTAATAAGAGTTTAACTCGGTAAGCATTTTATTTACAGCCATTTTGTTTTACATACACAATTCATTTTCCTCGAAAATTATCACTATTAAGGCAAACCATTTGCATTTTCGGAAAAAATATAAAATATTGCAACACCAATGATAACTCAGCAACCAATAGAGATAGAATATTATAGTATATCTGGCAGTCGATGGAAATGAATTTGCCAAAAAAACCTTTATTATGATAATTTCTATACTACACCTATGTATATTTTCGAAGAATTTAAATCGGTGCGAAACATTTAGCGAATCTTGATTAAGGGAACCAATTTTAGTTTTTGATATCGCGTTATTTAAGTTGCTTCACTGATTAGGAACATTAATTCCGAAACAAATAATTTTTTTTTGAGGAATATATGACGCAACAATTTCTATTTTATTCTACTCCTACTAACTGATTCTCTGTTTTGTTTGCATTTGCCAAGTGAAAACCAGCAGTGCACGCATATGGCTCAAGTGTCGACTGTTTTCATTAAAACCATAACTGGGTTGGCGCACATTGTATACTGCGTAGTGTAGTATATCGGGTGACACAGGAAACATAATATGTAACACCTTGTAACATTGTTATTTAAAAATATGAAATTTTGAAATTTGATAAAGTTGTATATTGTACGATTTTCCTTTTTTAGGCCAAACAAACATTTTCTACAAGTTCTGGTGTGACCGGAAGTAAATCAAATTTTGTCATTTTAAACGATACCCTGTACATTTTTATCCTATCTGAATCGTCTGAAAATTCCCTTTTCAACCATGTGTCGCAACATGGGCTTTGTCTGTAAAGTAACAGATAAAAAGCATTTTATTGCATTAAGTCTAGGTGGCTATGACATGAACCGTGGTAGTTATGGATACTTACTATACTGTGAAACCGTAAGAGCTCTGGGGCTCAATTCTCAAAGTTACTGGTAAATATTCCCGTGAGATATGCTTTCCAATGATAATTTCCCATGATTAAAATATTTGGATGACTTTGGGAATATCATTCTCATTGGAACATAATTCCAACTTATATGTGTGCTTAATTATTATCCATATTTTATGTCAATGTCACCAACTGTCTAGTTGCAAATGTAACTAAATGTTCAATAAGACATCCATTTCTAGAGTAATTGTTTTTATTGCCTATCAATTTTTTGCTATACCTACTAAACAATTTTTATGTACTACGAAATAATTTTTGATATTAATTTTAAAGCAAAATAGAATATGATAACAATATTTTGGATAAAAATAAAAGATAAATAAGTATTTTATAAATAGATCAAATAAAGAAATGCGACTTCTATCTTAGTTTTTATGATATACCGAGGGTTGTTTAGAGAAATTTGTTTTTAATAGGAAAAATCTAGTTAGCTTCTGCAGCTACTGATTAGGCCTAAAAAATATGAAACACAAAGTTGCGTACCAGAGCTCTTTCGATATCACAACATACTAAACATAACTGTCACGGTTTACGTCATGGCCACCTAGACTTAGATCTGGTTTTTCAATGCTCGATTAGCCAGACTATCTGTCAGTTAGTGACCCATAGAATTCACCTATTTCACACTAACCGTTGGATAATTTTGCATTGAAAAACCGTGCCTTAGTGTAAGAAAATGGTTTTTATCTGTCATTTTAAAAACAAATGCACGTTGCGATACATTGATGAAATGAGAATTTTAAGACGAATCAGATAGTGTATACCATTTAAAATTACAACATTTTCGGTTACTTTCGGTCAAACCGGATTTTTAAGAAAATGCTTGTTGGGCCTAAAAAAGGGAGAATCGTGCAATATACAACTCTCCCAAATTTCAAATTTTTTTCTTTTAAAATTAACAATGTTACAGAGTGTTACATACAGTTTTTGTTCCTGAACACTTGTGTCCGTAGCTACAAGGCTGCTTGCCCCCTTTTTTTTTTTGGTATATGGTACTAGGCCCTGTTTTATTTTTGACCCCCCTCCCAATATCACTTTCTCTATTATATTTGATATTTAATTCATATTTTCATTTTGTTTTAGAAAATAAAATTATTATTATTAGATCCAGTATAAATTTAATTATTTATAAGATTTTATTACCTACTACTTATATGTTAGAATTAAATAAAAAAACTGTATACGTTAAATTAATAATATTAATTAACAACTTTTAAAAAACTAGTTGTATTAATGACAGTATAAACTGCAATATCTAAATGTAAATTATAACACACTTCTTGCTAAATTTCTCTGATTATGAAAATGTCTAACGTTAATAGCAACATAGTGATTAAAATATTAACAATAATAAACGTGCTAACCATATGCATTTGGTTTGAATACGTTCACGTTTTTTTGGTGTTTTTTTTTTTAAATGATAATGTTTATTTTGATTGATAATGATTTGATCATTAAATAAATTTACAATTTTATTTCCACTGTCTCTCTACATCACTATCACTTTGAACGTGATCTACAGTTTATAATTAATTACAAAGAACAGCAGGTTGCCAAATATGGCGGTCAGGATTTTCTACCGCGTTTTTTTTTATAGAAAGATATTAAGTACATAATATAGCTAATTCTCACTTTTTAAAACATTATTACTCCGGATTGTCTAATATGGGCATGCAAAAACTGTATTGATTACTGCCATGTAACATTTAACTTAAACATAAATTTAGTAAATTTCCGAAATGATGATGACCTATTACATGATAATTATT
Source organism: Rhamnusium bicolor (assembly GCA_029963845.1). Classification (NCBI taxonomy): domain Eukaryota; kingdom Metazoa; phylum Arthropoda; class Insecta; order Coleoptera; family Cerambycidae; genus Rhamnusium; species Rhamnusium bicolor. The sequence goes on from JANEYF010005780.1 coordinate 57,597, forward strand.
TAAATATTCAGTTTTAAATGTTGAAACAATACATAGCGTTTCCAGAAAAAAATAAATTAATTATTTGGGTATTACATAAGCATCCTTTCAAAACCTAATATGATAACAATAAACTACCAATAGTTTTCTATATTTTACAACTATCATAAAAGTTTTAGGTATGTAATAAATTAAATACACTTTGAATACATTTTATCGCTGAAACTATTAAAACAACTACTTTTCCTAACTACATGCAAGAAGACATTGGATTAAATAAGGGTATTTTAAGGTGCCTACAGACACACGTACATGTCTTAAGACATGTTCATGTACGTGTATTCAAGCAGCAACAAAAGACATGTTCGACGGACTTTTAACTGACATTTTGGCCAACATGAACGCGCGTACATGAACGTACGTTCATGTTTTAAGACATGTACGTGTGTCTGTAGGCACCTCAAACTAGTAGTATTAGAAACAAATAAATATTCAGATTAAAAAAAATGTTCTCACCAAAAAGAAAATTTACATTTAAGAAATGAATTCCTACAGTCACAATACAAAAACGAAAAACCTCTAGACTGCACGACTCATTCTTTCATAACTCATTGGGGGATTCAAAAACGCGAACATTGAAAAATAGTTTAATTGTATAATGCAAAATATGATTATTTGTCGTTTTTATTTTGACATTTTAAATTGATAGATTGATTATAACTTTGGTAATCACAATGATATTTATGACATCTGACCTAACCTATATAAGCCCATTCTTTTATGTTTAAAAAAATCTGACTTTATTTTCTTCGTATTATGCATTTCTAGAAAAAATAAATTAATTATTTGGGTGTTACATAAGCATCCTTTCAAAATCTAAAAATACCAGATTTCTTAGGGAATAATAATAAGAAAATATGAATTTATTTACGAAAATGAAAAATTGACGTTGATGTCTAAATAAGGTTTCAGAGCAGGTACTTATTTAGGAGAAAATGCCCTTTTTAACACTCTTTTATTAGCTTCACCTGTATGTTTGTTTGTTTGTTTGTAACCGACTCTTTGGACTCGATTTTGACCCACTTTAAACGGACAGATTTAATTGAAACTTTGTACACATACGAAGAACCGGTAACAATACAATAACTTGATAAGTTTATATCATTATCCTGATCAGGATCGCCAGTCCTTTCCTCACGTATCCTCTGCGTGAGAGCAAGAGGCTTAATATTGTAAGTATATTCCGTGATTCTCAGTTCGGTCGTTGGCCGAGCGGGCAAGTCTTAGTCGACGCGAACCGACGGACTCCTCGGGCGTGAGTTCAAATCCCATGGCTGAAATAAAAAAATATTTTTTTTCCAGAAATATCTGTTGGATCGTAATATGTTATAATATCAGCATCAATAAGCAATATAAATATAGTTTAAAAAAACTACAAAACACGCTTTCATAGCACATCAAACTAAAAAGTGAAAAATAAATATAGTTTCAAAAACTAAAAAAACACGCTTTTAAAGCACAACAAACTAAAAAGTGAAAAATAATTATTAATATAAACTGAAAACAATAATGAACGAAAAATACTAGTATTATTGTGAAAAAAACGTGGGGCGCTTTGTGCCATATTTTTCGTATATCGAGCAACCCACGCTTTTTTCACAATAATACTAGTATTTTTCGTTCATTATTGTTTTCAGTTTATATTAATAATTATTTTTCACTTTTTTAGTTTGATGTGCTTTAAAAGCGTGTTTTTTAGTTTTTTTAAACTATATTTATTTAAAATATGAAATAGAAAACTAGAGTTCAAAAGCCCTGGTTTCCTAGCATAGTCCGTGATGGACGACCGACAGTTGGTTGACCGCCGCGTATTACCACCGTCGAAATCAAAAGCATGTATTCAATTGCCGCTGATTTCTTAGAACGGCCGCGGACAGGACGGAACAAAACGTTTCTAAACATTTTGAAAAGTTGATTGAAGATTACGTTACTTTGTGAAAATCAATTGTGAAATTAAATAATTACAAAAACACTGTTTTTTATTTGCCTAATTTTTACTTTTTATTTTTAACTTTAGGTATAAATTGAACAGCAAATAAATTTATGGTTGGTGTTTCTGTGTACAGATGTTGTCTTAAAAGCATAGAGGGTTAGGTAGTAAATTTATATTTTGGGTTGTATCATAACAGCAATAAGTAATTTTTATTTTTTTTAACTTATTTATTTTCAAAGATTCTAGTATGTTAAGTTTTTTACCTTTTTCACAAATATGTAATATTTTTGGCATATGATTATTAGTTATAGGCCTGAATATACTAAATGTTTATAAAAGTTTAAGTGTTGTTTTTGTGTGTGCATATGCTCTCTATATCTTATATCAAATGATCTACCTGTTTGACCTATATATGCTGCATTACATTCTGGACAATCTAACTGATATACCCCACACTTTTTGTACATTTTAGTTTTTTTCTTCTGTGTTGTACAAAAATCTGCCTACATTTTTGTTTGAACTAAATGATGTTTTTATATTGAATTTTGAGAAGGTATTGCTGATCGAATTAGAGAGGTGTCCTACATATAGTATTGAAATATATGTTTTATCTTTTTTTTACGTTATTAATCGGGTAATTTCCTTTAGGAGAATGTTATTTTGTTTTTGAAAATTAATTTATTTATTGTACCGGGTGCCCCATTATATTTTGACCCTTTTTAAACCTATATAACTTTTGAACTAGTTGAGATAATGAAATGCAGTTTTCGCCAGTCTTCTTCTAATTTTGATAAGTTTTTTCCTGAGTATCCGTCTTTTTTTTGCTCACTTCCGGTTTAACCAAAAATGACATAGCGTATTTTCGAGGAAAGGGCAACTTTGTTATTTCAAATGGAGCACCCTGTATATTTTTTCAAAGTTAGAAAACCCATTGTTTTCTCTTTCCGAAAATTTCGTATTTGTCATGGAAATTATACAGAGTGATGGTTTTATAAGTTTTTAAAGTGAATACTGCGTTTTATGCTACAAAAAAAATAATGATTCACAAAGTAGACTATGGAAATAAAAGACAACATCACTTGTAAACGTCAAATTAGTATATTAACAACTCGGGTACTTGAGTTACTTTAAAATGTTTACTTTAAGTAAAAAAAGCTAAGTGTGTAATCTTTTTTTGCTGACACTAAATCTTACAAAACAACACAAAGAACATTTGAACTATGTTTAACATGGAACCTCCAACAAAAAATTCAATTATTAGAAAATGGTATAGAAACTTTTGGAATTCGGGTTGTATTGACCGTAAAAATGAACTCCAAATAATGAAAATAGGCTTAATAATGCAAATGAAATTTTGGAAATGACACAAAATGATCCTTCCTCTTCTACAAGAAAAATTTCTTCCGCAACAGGTATTGCGAAAACTAATGTTCATACTAATTTTTCATATTATTAAACATCTAAAATTGAATGGTTATAAAATTCAGATTCATCAAGAATTAAAGGAAACTGATTTTCCAAAACGAATATAATTTTGTAGAAAAATTCTTAATTTACGTAGAAGAGATAGGCATTTTCTTGATAAGTTAATCATGTCAGACGAAGCATCATTTCACTTAAATGGCAAGGTGAATAAGCATTGCAATTGTAGAGTTTGGTCATCAGAAAATCCCAGAAATTTCCATCAGTATGTTAGATCCTCTCCAAAATTTACAGTTTGGTGTGAGGTATTAAAACAAAAAATTCACGGTCCTTTTTTTTAACAATCAAATTGTCAATGCCCCGTCATATTTGGACATGTTAGAACATTTCTTTTATCCGCAACTTGAACAGGATAATTTGTTGAGGACAGCATATTTCCAACAAGACGGTGCTACGCCTCATAATGCTATAACTAGAGATTCTCCCTGAATGCCACCTCTGGAAATCGTTGGATAGAGAGGGGAGGTCCTACAGCATGGCCCCCTCGATCCCCATAACTCACGTTCCAGATTTTATCGTATGGGGGTATGTGAAAGACAGGTGTTATATCCCTATGCCACAACATTTAGAAAACTTAAAGAAAACATTTGAAATGCCTTTAACAACATTACCCCGAACAGTTAAGTAGATGGCTATGACAACTTTGTAAAGCGAATAAATAAATGTATCCAAGTTGATGAGCATTTTGAACATATTTTATAACTAATGTGTATTATTTTGTTTATTTCTTATTTGTTTAATAAATATCCTGTTATACTTTGTTATATCAGGTTTCATGTGTACATTTTCAATATTAATAATTGAAGTAAGATGCAATTGTTAGGAAACTAATTTGACGTTTACAAGTGATGTTGTCTTTTATTTCCATAGTCTACTTTGTGATGCATTATTTTTTTCGTAGCATTTCGATAAAACGCTGTATTCACTTTAAAAGCTTATAGAACTATTACTGTATAATTTCCATGGAATTTTCGGAAAGGGGAAACAATGGGCTTTCCAACTGTGAAAAAATATATATCGTGTTCCATTTGAAATAACAAAGTTGCCCTATCCCCGAAAATACGATATGTCATTTCCGGTTAAATCGGAAGTGAACAAAAAAGACGGATACTCAGGAAAAAATTCATCAAAATTAGAAGAAGGCTGGCGAATACCGTATTTCATTATCTCAACTAGTTCAAAAGTTATATAGGTTTAAAGAAAGAGAATATATCGGATAATGGGGAATTAGGGAACGTATTTGACACATCAAAGTATACCAATTTTATGCAGTTATGGTTAATATTCAGCAGGTTTTAATTTTTTTGTTAAGTCTAGAGCATTAATTAAGTACTGTGTTTTTCGGTTTAAATTTTGTGATAGATTTAAATTCGTTATTAAGTAGTTCAGGTAACTTATGCATCGGTGCGTTTAAATAAGATACTAAGGGCCTGACAGGGTAGTTTTCTTTGTGTCATTTTACCAAACCATATAATTTTGGAGCCTCGCAATCATAGGTGTAAGTCTTCGTTTTTTAATTTCTGTGTGGCACAAATATTCTAAACTTTTTATGAAGATTTTCGTTTCTTTTGCAAACTTTTTTTGTGGGGTCTATCTTTGTTTTTCCAAATTTTCTTCTTCTAGGAATTGTCGAATTTTATTTTTGTATTCTATTTCTGGGAGTACTGTGGTATTACCATTGTCTGCAAAAGTAGATTATGATAGAAAATCAAGCCTTTATATGAAAGTTTGTCATTATAAATTGACGGAATGATGGGATATGTTGAAATGATTACTTTTGATTAATCATGAGTACTGATTACTTTCGGTTTGAGTAATCGTTACTTTGTATTCATTACTTTAATTACTTTGATTTGTAGTAGTTTTATATTTTGAATTTGAATTGTCCGCCAAAGTTAGGAATATCAGTTAGGGAAATGGTAAGGTTGGTATTATCTCGGGTATTACTCAAGGATCCTAGCGTGGCACTTGGTTGCGCAGAGAGAGAAGAAAATATTGCTAGTGTGGGACAGACACACGTTAACTATTTTAAATTGAAAGAGCGAGGTTTAGATGCATCGAAGCCCAAGTGCCAAGCTAGGATATTTGAGTAGTACTTATGTTGATTGTTATCAAATAAGCAAAATTGGCGAATATTTTTTTTGGGCGACTAATCGTTACTTCGGATCCGATCGAGTAACGACTACTCATATAACGAATAGATACTTTTTCAAAATCTCTAATATGGGTTGTAGGTATGTTTTGTTCTTCTGTTCTTTGGTGTGATACCTAATAATCCACTGGAATGTCAATAATACATCTGTAATATACAAAATCCATATTGAATCATTAAATTGAGACTCTGTTGGAAATCGTCGTTTTAATTATAACTAATACACCATAACTATATATTTTAAATGACATGAAAACCTTTCTGAACAGACCTGAAGTAAATTCGACGGATTCAAGTATTTTCTTCCTTTTACAAAGGAGCCGGGTCATTAGTAACGTTGTTAAGAGACGAGACTTGTTTCGTACAGTAATATTTTTTACAACTTTCACTTTTTAAAGTTCATTTGTCACGACTGCAAAATATATTAGTCAATCCGTGGCTCCCGATGATATGACTTTTGATATTATCCACTAAATAAAATAATATTAGATGTAATTATAATTTTCTAGCACTGATTAGGGTAATTTATTATTATTTTACCCATGAAACCAATTTTTTTTCTGTTTTACATAAATGCTTATACATTTTTAAATTTTCAAAAACTATTGTCCTCTATATTATGTATAATTCGGCTCTTTCTACTAATTACTCTAATAACTCTGTGTAACTGCAGGATTTATAGTATTTATGGTTACTATTACTCCGTTCTACAGATCTCATGTTGTTGGTACTTAAGATAAACCTGATTTTGGGTCGCCTTTCTATATATATTTCATATGTGCATTCCACTTATAATCAAATCTGAAGTGATGAAAATTGTTTATTCATGTATTTAGAGGCTTCTATTATTTAGGCAAAAATTGAATTACAAACAGCTGAATATTATAAACAAAGTGACCATTTTTAAAAATCACCGTCGCTGAATGTATCTAGTGTCTTATTGACTTGATATTTAGTTTTTCTCCGTAAAAATAAGTTTTTCACCTATCACAGTCTGATTCTGTTAACAATGAAAACATATCATCCCCACAGTCAACTAATTTCAATGATTAAATTTCATTAAAATTTCTTTGGCTTTTTTCCAATCAATAATGAGAAAATTGTCCTGTTATAATATTGAAATGATATAAATACAATATGGCGTGTAAACATTAAAATTTCTCCTGTTATAACATGTGTATATATGTAATTTAAATTAATATTTTCTTATAACTGTAATTTAATATTAAATAGTTCCTATAAAACCAGGTTTCAATTTAATAATTAATTGCTAATATGCTAATTACTAATTACGTTTACATATTGCATGCATCATTGGATACAAAATTAATGTCACAAATATCAAAATAACTTTAGATCTTTGGTAAAATATTTCTGACTAAATAGTAGTTCATAAAGTTCATAATTTTTTGCACACGAACAAGTACACGTTTTCATTTTCTATTTCCATAGGATAACAAATTGTTTTGAAATTTATTAGTGTAGCAATTTTTATATTTTTTGATGAAGCATGAGTCCAAATTGTTCGTAACTTTTATTCTCTTTTGGTGAATATTTTAGTCTGTCTAAGACATAATAAGAACATAAGCTACTCAAAACCGCTTATACAGGGTGTTTCAGAAAAACATAAAACATTCCTTCTGCAGATTGTACATAAAAAAATACGCGATATTTGCTTAATAAACATATGTCCTAATATGAGCAGTTTTCGAGATACTCAGTGTTGAAATTTAATTTTTTTGACACTTTTTTTTTACAATATCAAAACTACAACAGATATCGGATTGAAATTAGGTTTGGATATGGTTTAGAGGTCGCCAAATACGATGAAGATGTGACATCTCATGGAGAGCGCCACACAACTGTCATTCTTTCCTAATTATTGTAAGGTTAGGTTTTTTTGGCGCCGCTCCAAAAAAATATCCTTTAATTTTACATGAAAAGGTGCTCTTGTAAGTTGCTAAAATACTCCCTTTTCGAGTTATTTGAGACTAAAGATTGCAATACACAATTAAATTTCAATAGAGTATCTCGAAAATTGTTCACATTAAGACATATGTTTATTAAGCAAACTCCGCTTATTTTATGATATACTACCAGCCTTAGAGATGTTGGTAAATTTTTTTGTAATAATAAGAAATTAAGAAACGGAATACAAGAAATTATATTTTATTCCACGGCCAAGGTTTAAAGATACTGAAATATAATGTTACATAAACATTATTAATTTATTATTATGAGTGATTCTAAGTTTTTACAATAACACCCTGTATATTACATGTTTAAATGTTATCGAATTAACTAAAACTGACAACTGACATTACATAGGTTTTAATTAAACTTCGGAATAACGTGACTGGTAGACACGACTTGATCCCCGATTTTTTTAGAGATTGCTCTGGTGTTTTGATATGATATAATCATTGCTGATCTTCAATAATTTTCAATTACCATTTGTATTTTTCCAGATTGTTGGAAATTGGCCAGAGTAAGAACTTCAATAGTCATAACTAGAGCATTTAAAATGTACTTTTGAAAGCATTTTAAGAATACCTACCCCAGCTCTGGTTACAATATCATTTTTTGCCTGATATTCTATTTAGTCATAGAAGTTATAAATATTCAAAATATAGAATTATAGCATAAATGTTATTTATCAAGCTGATCATTCAGAAATTGGCTAATTTTATATAATCATATTTTGTGAAATTTATAATCACTACCTCATACACCTACGCATATAATCACTTAATTCAGAAAGTTGCCGACTAATGTAGAGAACGGTTTGAGTATATTATGTGAAAAATATCTAGGTCATATATATATATATTTTTTTTGGTTAAATAATGTTATATTGTAAGTGCAGTACATATTCATTACTTTACTTATATATATTACACAGAGGAAGGTGTGTCAATTATCGATTATACTTATGTTTAACTTTACGTGCTTCTAAACATACGAATTTTACAATATGTTGTTTCTATCCAATCAGTAAAGTTAAATTAATTACTGTAGGTTGCATGTTTATCAACATATTCTCTGTATTGCGTGTTTATTATACAGGTTGGTGTACTTATACTTTGTTGTTTGGATCTTTGCACGTCTCAATTAGTAGCCGTATGAATCAAATAATCAACAATAAATAACATTCTTATTCGTTGCTCCTGTCTGCATTTAGCAGGTCGGCTTTATTCCTATCCCACTCATATCTTTCCAGAAAAAGGATGTTGAAGGTTAGCTCGCAGATATATACCAATCGGTATGTAGGTGTGATTTGTCCAAGCGAATGTACGGTGTGCATTAATTGTATGTCCAACAATGTCGAATTATTTTCCAAACACAAACGTTTGTAAAACATTTTCATTTCAGCTTGACTGTCCATCTATCCATCTTCATCTTGTAACGGTCCGCTTCTTTAGATTAATAATTTGGACTACATTCCTCATAAACTGTATGGATAACATTTGAATTATAAGGTGAATAAAATTTGAATAAAATAACTTTAATAAACGTTATTGTACTACGCAGTGCGACGCTACTGTGCAGTCGGACAGAATTGGTTACTGCTAGGATCCGTCGCGCGCACGTAAGAAAAATTGCCTCTGTGTTTTAACGCGAGAACCAGAACAAGGTCGGCTAACGGCACAGAAAGTCGCTGTGTGTAAAATGCTGATGATCTGAGATGGTGTTTTTAAATTGTTAACTTTGTGCGTTAGTAAAGCGCACAAAAGGTGATGCTGATTTATGGAAACGGCCAATGTGGTTCTTCAACTGTAAAGCCAAGACTCTAAGAGACTAAGAATGTTTCATTATATTGACCTCTCGACGACAAAAGAAATATATAAATTCTGCAAAATTAACTTCGAACCCCTAGGTACCTAGGCACTACCCATTAACTTTTCAGAATTTGAGTGCCTTGCGAGTGAACAATGAATTTTTATAAGATTTGCAATTCTGCCCAGTGCCTTTAAATTGAATTCGTCTAACGTACTTTACATGCATTTGTGGTTAATTGTCATTGACTGTTTAAATAACTACCTATTTTCCATCTTTTAAAGGTAGCCAGTTGTTTGTTAGTTACGGAGAATTATTGTATATTTTAACTTAGAAAAAAGATATGGTGGCGCCCAATAACAACTAATTAAGTTGGTTTGATATTTTTTGTGTGATTTAAATTGGCGACTGCTGTGTAAGTCTTTGTTTTTTTTATTCATTTAGTCCTAAGTTTTATTTGATTTATCTGGTTAACTACTCTGCTTACCCACCCAAAGAAGAGAGTCATAAATCTTGCTTATTTTGAATAAATGTATTTTGCTATTAAGATTTTTGTTTCATTCAATAAAGTTTGATTTAACTATTTTAATGATAGGATCAACCCCGTTATAATCTTTTTTGATGAAATATTTTATTACAAAATGGCAGCGTTATTGGTAGGAGGACACTTATATACTTATCTATAAGAGAAACTAGTTTTTAAATGAAATCTGGGTCTAAGAATCAGATAAGATCATAAGATATAACATTATTAGATTTGAGGCGATTAAGAATATAGAGAGGGTGGAAATATTTGGTGAAAATAAACAATACATGATCATATTTTATCAAATCAAATGAAACGACAGCAAGAAACTTATTCGTTTATTATATTACATTGTAATAAAAATTCATGTTCTGTTAAAAACCAAATAATTAATATGGGATAATACTGTAACAAAATATCAAACAAAATATGTAAGGAATAATTGTCAATGCTGAACCCTGTCGACCAAAGCAGATGATGCCTCCAAGCGTTATCAGGAGCAACGATCGATGGACATGTTTTGTGGTGGCTCGTGCTCTGCGCTAGGTGCTCAGCTGTAAAGTTGTTGCAAGATGACCGACATTAACTTGTTGACTAATATAAGGGGCAAGCTTTATATTGTTGTACGTACCCGATAGTTTGATGATATATTTGAAACGTCAATGAAACATGTTTATTTATATCTGCCTTAAAAGTTGTTTATTTAAATAGCAGTATAGTTTGTCAAATGAGTAGAGTTTACCAACGGTAGCCGTTTCCAGTAACGTCACATGTGCGTTACATATAATTCATTTAGGCTGCTGCAGATGAAAAACAAAAAAATAACTGCATTACCTACAGGTAAATAAGCTGCCTATCTTTTACATGTCACGTACCGAGGACAATGGCTGGGATTGCACATCAGCGAAGATATGCATGAGTAACACAGTTTTCTGTTGAAAAACGTCTCCTTCGTTGGGTAAACACACTTCTGTAAGGCGAAAATGATCGTTCAACATCTACCGAAGTAATATTTGCAAACTTGAAGCTTTTCAAATTACTTGTAATAAAGTAATAAATTATTATTCTTATAACGATTGTAAATGTATACTGAATTTTCTCCGCATTATATTTATTAATATTTTCACATGATTAATTTTTTATTACCAATTTTGCCGTAAATGAACTAAAATTATTATTATAATTTGAAAAAAGAGTACTTTTAATAATAATAAATAATAATAAACACTACAGAAATTAGACAACCCCTGGAACCAAAACTGAATCTGTCTAGAAGAGGATTACACTTAGAAAATGTGGACGTATAACCATACCCGGATGGCGGGATTCGAACCCGCAGCTACGATAGATAGATTTCTAGGGACACTTTGCCATCGCACTCTCTAGCCAACTACACCACCAAGCCGGTGTTTTCTTCACATATTGTTACTCCATAGCCCGACCCTCAACCTATGTGTTGTGCCAAATTTTGTGATCTCAGGCGCCTGACAGACAATTACCCTGTAGAAAACTCGATTTGATGATGTAATAAAATTGTTCATATTTATGGCCCACAAAGCTTATATTATTCTGTTTTGGTTGCTACACTTGGTATTTGATCTACTGATATTGTAAGGTGATTTATTATAATTAGAGGTTTTCTCCACCAGACACTATCGTCACCGATGCATGCGAAACACGAACAAAAAACACTAATTATGATGGTTTATCGCATCGATACTTCTAGACTAAGTTAGCTCCAAGGCACGAATTTACAAAGGAGAAAACAAACTGCACTGTATAGTCTTCACTCCTACAAATTAAATGTTGGTAAAACTAAAAAAAAAAACAAAGTTTTTTTTATCAGCATTGTTCACGTAGAATGTTTGTCGGGTTCAAACTATAGTGGCGAATTTTAGGAGTCGGAAGATTCTGAATCTTCTAATCGCAGTTCTGACAAACCACTGTAGACTTAGGAAACATCTATCATTGATAGGTACCTATTGATGAAGACCCTACATATCCGGGATGCGGGAGTGATGAAGAAACGTCCTACCACTTCCTGTGAATCGTTCGAGTGTCTGAGATATAGTATCTTTGACGGGGGAGTAAGAGTAGTACATGGCTGAGGAGATAACTAGGTGTTGGTAAAAAGAGTCCGTCTGTGGCCTCCCCCACCATTACCATTACCATTAGTGCATATTTTTAGAGACGATGCGGAATTCTGTAATCTACGATTCAGCTACAAAAGTAGATACTTTCTTTATTCATGTCTAATATATAGAAATATAAACACAATAAAGATAAATATATAGGGATTCAAAAATAAAAACAACTAGAGACATGTGTTGCAGAGTATTGGTCCTCATCGGTGTAGCGTAGCTAAGGAATTGGATCTAGGATGGAATAGATCAAGAACAAAAACTAACATAAGGCTGGAAAGTACAGTACACGATATTCAATTAGTGCCTTCATGTTCCCATGTGTCATATTTGGGGCCTCGATGGGTGGTATTTAAAATATTAAAAAAATAGTATCATAGAATTCAATGTAAACAGAGATGCAATTTAGAAGATTTAAAGAGATAATTCGACGGGAGGTTTCTCAGATAAATCCTGTTGCCATTGCTAATGTTCAAAGAGAGTTTATTAGTCGATGATGATAACATTTTCAGGATTTAAATGGAGCAAATTTTGAACATTTAACTTACCTTAAATTAATTTTAAAAGGTACCAGATATTATAATTTTTGATGTACATGTATAAAGAAAGTGCTCTTTCACATGGTACTAACAAAATTGTGGGATGCCATTTAAAAAAATTGTCGATGAAGTCATACTTTTTAAAAACCTTTTAGAAAAGGGTTTTTTTTATATATGAAAAAAATAGGAAAATGTATTTAAAAGCCGACCTGTCCATGTCCGAACGATTTTTTGTTATTTGCATTGTATCGATTTTATACGTTACTTTACGAACACACTAGTATCATATAATTGTGTCAAAATGATTAAATAATTTTATTTTGCTGACCAACAAATGTATTAATTACTTTTGTTTGTGTTTTAGCAAATATCAAAACATTACTGTCACAAAACATGTTATATTCATGTTATGCATTTTAAAACTGTAATTACGAAGTTTATAAGTTATAATAACAAAATAATAACATAACATAATCATTGTGCTGGAGTAAGAAATATCAAATACATAATTATATTTTTAAAGGCCGATGTAGTAAATATACCGGGTCTTCAAAAGTGATTGTCGTTATCAAAACTGCGTTCCCACTCCACCAGTTGAATGTATTGTTGAGGCAATTAAACGTCAATTAGTTTACCGACAATTTTGTTTACAACGGCACCTCGGTCACAAGTCAAAGTGAATCCCTTTCGAAAGTCGGTTCCGCGAGAAGAAATGCAATAATTAATTAATTAGGTTAAAATTCTGGTAAAACCATAGGCGGGTAATAAATGAAGGATATAAATAATTATTTTATATATATATATATATATATATATATATATATATATATATATATATATATATATATATAAAATAGCATTCATCAGTTTTTTCTTTATAATTTAATTTTCTTAAAAAGTTACTGTTTACCTATTAAAGAATACAGTTAAAAATATAAGATATTGGTTATGTTTGAAGAGAGAAACTTCTTGGAAACAAAAGACATTATGATGACCAGGCCTAAGTACCGTTGACGGAGATGTATTATTTAGACTTTGCACATACAGTAATTAAAAAAGAAAACGCGTCCCGTCAAAGAGGGATTGTCTTTCGTAAACTGTTGCTTGGCATCCCAGTAAATCATTTTGACTGAATAAGTTAAATATTTATTGGGAATTTAAGCCTTCACGTCGCCTCTTAATGGCTTAAAATCGTCAATGATGAAACGATTAATGTTTTTGTTTACATTCGTTTGCTCACATTTGTATTGTTTGACATATTTGTATTATTATTTATACACTTTGTTTTACTATCGTTTATTTTATTTCATTAACATTTATTCCACAGTATACGAAAGAAAACAGTGCATAATACGAATTGTTGTGTGTACAATTGTCACTTTAGGACAAATGTTGATAGAACAATCCACTTTCATTATTTTCCCAAGAAGGACGCGGGGTTTGATTAATTACCAGTGGCTGTGGTATCGTAGAAAAAAAAAGAGAAGAAAAGCATGGGGGAAATCATAATTGATGGCAATGCGTGTCCATTTCAAGCCAGAGGACTATAATACAAAAAGTATATAAAGTTGTAATAGCGAAATTTTTAGGTTAAGTATTCCCACAAATTAGCAAAAATAATGCCAAATAGGTTAAACTTACCGAATGTACTTACTAACATATATTTTTCTACCTGAGAAAGAACCTACAAAAGCAAATAAAATAAATGTAAACAAACCAAGAATCAGCTGATTTTTAATCGTCTGATCGCAGTGCCATATGTGTCTTGGTGATTGCAAAGTTTTCGTAGCAGATGAGTTAATATATGGTTTTGCAAAAGTAACGAATGATCTCTGTAACTTTTCCAGTAATTTTTTTTAAAATTTCTTCAAGGGATATAGCGATTTTTATATTTTCTCACACATGGGTGCCATTTACATTTTATTGGTTATCGGTTTCTAAGATGACATCAAAATTTTTTTAAACGGCAACCCATCTTTTTCTTTCGTTTTTCTGATTCATGTTTTAGAAAGAGAAATTTATAAATCAATCATTAACAATTTTGGTGCAGTGGACACCGTCGGATATAGGCAGCGTACATGTTTTATATGTACGCTGGATATTAAGCTTCAACCGAGTCTAGCCTGTTCATTTCGCGACATTCTCGTATACTGATGATGTCTCGTTGTGCTCCATACGTGTATGAATTAAACCGTATAATAGCAAATTATCCAGAACTTACTACAAACGGGAGTACCGTATACTACTACAGGTTAGCAGCTCTTATAGTGTGACATTCGAGATAGTATAAACGACATTATATATCTGATAGAAGCTATAGAGAAACTAGAATGCTCAACTTTGTGTGTTGCAAACGTTCGCAATCATCGATAACGTGCAGGCAGCATTTCAAAAATTGACAGATACATCTGGCAAGTTAGTATACCAAAAACTCATTTCTTTGATGCATAAAAATCCCGATTATGTGAAACTGCGCTATATGTGTTACATCCGGAAGCTGTGTGAACAATATTTACAATATTTTTACAAGTTCGTGAATATTACTTTTGTTGATGTTGAACGATCCTTCTCCCGTTAGAAGAATATCTTCACAGGAAGAAGCAGACGCCTAATAAAAAAAATAATAGAAAGCTTGCTCGTGTTACAAATGTGTGTTGGAATTTTAAAACTTCCATGCCATTAGCCCAGTGGGGTTAGAGTGTTAGATGACAAGCATAGTTGATTTTACTGACTGCAGACTCTCGGGTTCAAACCGGCTTCGATTGTGACAAATTCGAAAAGAGTGGATGTGTGTCCGCGTTTTTTCATCAGTGTAACCATTTATATGATGTTTATGTATGTTCCGAGGGCGTATCCCTTTTTGTAAGGCAAGTTTCTATGCATACTACTGAATCCACCGAAACTGCCACTAACTGCTCATAATTCTATACACATCTTATTTCAATGAACTGGTGTATAACAATTTCATTTTAAATTATGATTTTAGATAAAAATATAAATAAACACTGAATTTTAGATAATCCCATCATTATAATTAATTATATATATAAATCTAGGTAATTTCTTTTCGTATTTGCTATTTACATAACATTGTATCATTTGCGATTAATGACCTCTCGTAATATAAATGGACAGGCTTAAAAATATCGTCGTTGTGATGGAGCGGGTTCGTAGAAAGTAAAAGCAAAAAATTAACATAAATTTAAATAATACTAACGAATACAAGCAAATATTATGCCAACGCGACATTAATTTAGATATCATCCAGTAGTAAATTACCGTAAGTTAACGGAACAAGAATCTAAATTCACGTTCATTGTTTGTTCCATCTAGGGTTACGTAAGGTTTAAGTAAGTTGTCGTGTTTCCCATTGCACCAATGTTTTTGCAACAATCACTGAAGAGATCTCAAATAGAAGTTTATTATCTGGTACAAATCAAGAACAAATATACTACGAAGAGCATGCAGCAAGAAGATAACAATCTGGTTTCGCAAGTCTAACAAAGTACGAGTACAAAAAGTAATATCAAACGTCTTTATGAAAACAGATTTTATTTTATTATTTTCATGTGTACTGGGTCATCACGCGAAAATGTCCTTTTTTTGTAATAACTTTGCTATTTTTAAAGCTAATAAAAAAGATAAAGACCTTATTTAATTATTTTTTTCGCAGAATCCAAATTTTTAAAAACAATTGCGGACTGCATTTAAGAAATATGCCATTTAACATATTTGTTTAATTAGAAAATCCTGTATGTTTTAAGATATTTCGATACTCCTTATTTTTCTGATGTTGTCAAAAATATCAATATGAGTCATGTTATCTCAAAAGGGTTTTGAGATATTTGGATTTTGATATTAGAACATCGCTAATGATTTTGTTAGATGTAGTTGACTTTGAAAAAAAGAAGAAGAATTAACCATGACAGGTACTGATTTTTGAAGAACATTACTTTGACGAGTAAATTGCATCTTTATTTCAGAAACGCTGCTATTTTGATTTCAAAGGCAACTACGTTTAACAAAATCATTAACGATATTTTAATACCAAAATCTAATTATCTCAAAAACTTTTTGAGATAACATGACATGTATGGTATTTTAGTAATCAGAAAAATGAGGAAATTATTTTAAAATATACAGAGTGTTCTATTAAAAAAACAAAATAAGACGTCGTATTTCTCAAATACGAAGCGCTATTATTTTTTTATACAAAATTTAGATTCTGCTTACAAAAGTAGTTAAGAAGGTCTTTACACCTTTTTTGATAACCTCAAAAATAACCAAGTTATTTCAAAAAAGGACATTTTCGCGTTATGACCCTGTACAGAGTTAATCAAAAGGGAGTATAATTAGATACAAAAATTGGAACAACCATTTTCTGTCTGGGTCTCCTGGAATAGAAAATTCAAACATACCAAAAAATTAAAGTAGGTACTAATAATAACAACTATTTAAAAATTTTTTACTGTTAACTCACCACGAGTTTCTTTACAAGCAGTAACTCATCATCCTCCTAAGGACATAGCCTATGTCCATCCTCGTCCTCTTAAGAATTTTTCCAATGCTGTTGAATCTGTGCTTGAAGTTGATCCAGGATTACAGGGGCTTGATGTAATATTAGTGGTTTCCTGTCAATTCTGTGCCATACATAAATAGCCTCTGTTTTATATTATTCCATCAACCGACTTAATGGCAGTAAGCTACCCCCACTGGATCTAGAATAAGAGGTAAACCCAAAATGGAAGAAAACTACAACCATATTGTCTGCTTAATCCGCAATGGTCTAAGTCCAAAATTTCAAATTTTACACAAGAGAGATGAAAAACAGGAAAATGGAAAACGTTGCAACTCCACTGTCGTTTGATTTATTCTCAAAATAAGAAATATCGCAATTTCAATACCTTTTAAAGTGACTAAAAGTCTATTCCACTTTTTAAAATGCATTATGCTTATTTTTAATTAGTACTTAACAATGCGTTACAGCATTGGTTGATTGCGAAAGTATTTTTTAATAAATAAAACAGCACATCTTTTGTAACTGACATCTGACTTTCGTTAAACTTCAACCTATATATATGTGACATACTAAAAATCATTTTACTTGTTTAAGATTTTACAAGACACGTGTAGAGTTACTACGATTGGAACAAGCCTAGTTTTAATTTTTTTTGCAACAGATGACACCAAAATCTCAGTTTTGGAAAAAATTATACTGGTTTCAATCTTATACGAGTACGCGTTTACATTTACGATTTTGTTTACGAGTAGATATCATTTATTAAAATACATATAATTCATAATACATAAATATACAAATAATTAATGAGATAAATTGATAAACTGAAAGGAAGTACATATAAACTATAAGCAATAAGAAATTATTTTTTAAATAGTAAATCATATTTAAAAAATTATTTCCGCTTTCTAAAATATCCAGTCTAACACACATACGATCATTGTCTATTCTATCAATGATTCAATATATTCTCGGTTTCAGATTTATTTCATTTTCTATGATCTAAATACTGTTTAGTAAAACTGACTTGCCTACAAATTCAATACAAATATTTCTTGTTCTACTGATAAAACAATTAATTTAAATGAGAACAGTAGTTGAATTAGTTTTCTCTACATTTAAATTTTTTATATTAATTTTAATTAAAATAAAAGAAATTGTTCGCAAATTATTTTCTGAGGTAATATGAATTTAGGTGTTTAAATTAGATTACTTAAATTTTGCATGGTAACTATTTTTAGACCGTATGTCGAGGGATTTTATTCAAAATTGTTTGTACGAAAACAGTTGATTTAAAGCAAAATTTTTTATATAAGGAAACTTGGTCCAGGAAATTTATAATACGAGAAGTATATATTACATCTAAGGCCGGTACTTTCAGTCTCAGTTAACACTAATCGGATGATAATATGCAAGGAAACTATTGATGTAACAATGAGAGAAAGAGAGAGAGAGACATGATCATCCGATTAGTGTTAGCCGAGACAAATTACTTATTGGCCCTAAGACTTAATTTGACATTTTATTTGCTTCGTATTTATGCATTTTTAGAACAAGTAATAAAAGAATTATTGGGAAATACATAAGCATCCTTTCAAACCTAATATGATAACGATAATAAATAAATACCTGTTGGTTCTTACATTTATTACTGCCATTCTTATCTAAATGCGCTAGTACCTAAAACTTTTATACTAGCGCATTCAGATAAGAATGACAGTATAAAATGTAAAAAACTGGAAGGTATTTATTATTGTTATCATATTAGGTTTGAAAGAATACTTATGTAAATACCCAATAATTATTCTATTATTTTTTTCTAAAAAATTGAAAACCATGTACTCTTATATTGCTTTATATTCAATAAACTAAAACATAGACATATTGGTTCAGTCTGGGTATATTTCCCTGTGGCCATTTATCAGTTATCATTTTATTTTGACCTACGCAGTTATAACTGCATGTACTATTTTTTTACTTTCTCATACCTAATATAAGGAAGTATAGTAATCGTGATTTTTTTCGACCTCGATATTTTGATTGATATATACGTTTTGAACCCTTCTGAATCCATTCTGACTATTTTCCGAATGATGTCTGTCGATGCGTGTGTGTGGATGTGTATGTGGATGTGTGTGTGTATGTGTATATCCGCGATAACTCAAAAAATACTAATGGGAGACTTTCCAAATTTGGCAGTTAAGATTGTCAACAATATTTTAGGTGACGCATTAAATTTGGTGAATGTGGTGCCACCAGAAGAGACATAATGAATGAAAGATGAAAAAAGGTAGAATTTCGGAAAAAAAATTTAAATTTTTTTTATATCATTTCTGGACGAATCTCAACGAATTATAATGAAAAAACATAACTTTATGAAAAAAAATTTGTCCGCATGTCTGTAGCATCGCGATAGCAGCCACAGTTTTTGAGATAAAGCTTTTAAATTTGGTACAGTTGTTCTAAAAGCCAAAGACAATGAAAAATTCGGTGATGAGCAAAATTGGCCAGCTGAAAGGGGGTCCACGGGACCCAAATTTTTTTGTATTTGACTACAAAAAAAATATATTCTCAGTGAAAGATTATAAATCATGTCTAATATAACAAGCGAATAAAATATATTTTCCAAGTACTTAAATAAAACTGATGTAAACTGAAATATTTTACACATTTGACCTCATAAAATGGGGTTAGGATAAATTTAACAGTTTGACGTCTAATTTAGTTACAAAAATGTCAATGTCAACAACAAAAAATTATTAAAATATATGACATGAATTCTGGAGTGGGTTGGAACCTTTGATGTGGAGATAACACTGACGTAGTTTTCCACGAAACACCAAAACACTATACACTGCACACGACGCGCGTTTCGCCAACCAAGTTGGCATCATCTGGAGATGACTAACACTGGTTTTAGTCATCTCCAGATGATGCATACTTGGTTGGCGAAACGCACGTCGAGTGCAGTGTATAGTGTTTTGATGTTTCGTGGAGAACTACGTCAGTGTTATGACATGAATTATTACTGACAGTATCGAATGACGCAGTCATCAATTATTAAAAAATTTTAATGAAACATTCAAGGTACGCTATTAAAATTTAATTGAGGTAAGTGAAGAATTAAACAATGATTTTTTTACATCAGGATGATATATACTGGTATAAGAAAGTTATGTGCTGACCACATCAGATGTTTTAGAGTAATATTTACGATAATGCATTTCGTTCCCACCAGTTCCTGATACAATTTATCACATATACAGCCCCTTTATATCTAATATATTGCACGATTCTCGTTTCTAAACGTTTTCTTTTGTTTTTTGTATTCTCTGTTCCCTTTTTTCTTCGTTTATTACTACCAGACACGTTTTAAAATGGTAAAGCACACATAGCGTCATCTTTTATAGAATAACCGAAGTTTTAAACTTGGCATTGCATTTGGATCATTTTGTAAAAAAAAATATATTAGGCTCATAGTGAATTAATAACTAATATATTGGTATTTTGGCACCTAGTCCCTAGAATTTCAATTTATAAAAAAAAAACGTGATAAAATCGAGTATTCTGATTGGAAAGATTTATTACGAAGAATAATCATACTAATAATAAACCATCCCAAAAAAAAAAAAAACGAAGGAGATCCAGTTTCACTATATTGATCATAAAAAAGAAATGAAATCTTGTTTATTTTATATTCATACGAATTCTATAAATGGTTAATGTATGTGCTAATGAGTTTACATTATGATTGAAATTGTCAGCGGTCTAAAAATAATCACCAAAAATATAATATAACAGAAAATTGTACTACTGAATATCAATATAATGGATTCGGACAAAATATACGCCAGCTGCTACTATATAATAATCATCAAGAGAGTATCTTAGGAAATATCTTAAGCAGAGCGCGCACAAAGTGTGATAGTGATATAGATATGAAATGGTAGGTGGCATGGGAGAGGTAGAAACGTGATATGGTAATGGAGTGGTATCAAAGTGGTTTAACGCGCACTGAAATGGCAATCAACGCTATTCGCACCATTGATTTACCCCGTGATTTGTTCAGTCAAAATGTAGTCGTCAGAGGATGAGTGACGAAAACGGCACTTGCCACTCGAGATTAAACTTGTCAGTGGCGACGGACTGGCACCACGCCTCTTGCAAGACATCACAACCACCGCAACTCCACCTCGAAGCGCGCTGCCGCATTTGTTTCGATGGGTTTAAATAATTCCATCTGCCACATGGTCACCACGCCACTACTACGACAGCTACTGGCCACTAGTGATGGGCTAAATGGTGATTTTTAAATCACACTGTGAACTGCTACTGTGATTTCAAAATCACAGTGATTATAATCCGTGACTGTGATCACAACTTCGGAGCAATCGCAGCGGAGTAGTGCCAGTAGCCAGCGTATAGTAAATTATTTCCGAGTGTGCCAAAGCTTGAGCCGTGATTATTGCGACTGGGAATACTACCAGTTACCTGTGATCAGTGCGATCTGCGATCTGCACTGCGATTGGCCTACTGACTGCGGCAATGATTCTGCACAGTATTGTGTATACCGATACTGTACCTTGAAAGTGTAAAATTCACAGTTAACGTTTTGGTAGCAGTTGAGTCACAGTGACTGACTGTGATTGCTCAATCACAGTGAAAAAATGACGGACTGTGAAATATCGCTCATTTCTACCTACCACTTCAGTGTGCGCCCTACTTTAGGTTTCTCTTGTTGGCCGTTTCTGAAAAGCCTCAGAGGGGTAATTTTTTTTAATTACTAGTATTTTTTATCGGAAAGTATAACTATTTTTCAAAAATATCGAGATAACAAAATTAAAGAGAATACAGTTTTCTATCGAATAATATATTGCGGGAATCTGTAGCTTTCACTATTAGGGCTCTAGGAATTTTTGAAATATGATTCAATTATCGGAATTTAAGGTAATTTTTTCTGGAGATATGTTTAAAACTCAAGAAAAATTTAACTTTTCACATGAGTGCTAGATCATTTTTTATAATTTTTCGTAAAATTAATATATTTGAGGTAGATAGAGTGGAAAATATCGGCATTCAGTAGCGTAAGCAGACCTTGATTGGGGGGGCCCCCCACTCAAAAAATGTATTGGGATTTTGACTTATAATAATTATATCATTATAAAATCAAGGATGCTAGTTAACGCAGCGCATTGAAAGAAAAAATTTGATTCGATAGAATAATTGCATCAAGGTACGACAGAAGATTTGTTTGTCATAAATATGATTTCATGTGTCTTTTTAGAACATCTGTAAAATGTTCATGAGGACGTATAATATTGAACTTACTAATGTGATTCTAAATATACCCTAGAAGAAAACTCAAATATCATGAATTATGAATTTATTATATGTTATAAATAAATTTAACATTTACCCATTGATTGTCTTACAGTGACTATCTCGGAGTAGTGCAATTTAATAATACACCCACTGGACGTCCGTAAAATGTCCATGGACATTTGGACTTAAAAAAGACCTGAAACTGACATCCACAGAACGTCCATATAGCAGTATGTATATTGCAAAAAAAAAACAATACCTACTGTATTTACATATGACTTGGAAAACGTACAAAAACCAAAACAATGCATTTTCAAATACAGCTGTATATAAAAACATAAAAAATTATGTAAGAGACAAGTCATTAGCGTAAAAGAAAACTAGAATTACATCGGAATAAAAATTCTTACAATAATGATGTAACAATGATAAAATTTCGACAAATTATAGCCTTCTTAATTGTGAGTACATGTTGGAACAATCAGGGGCTGACCCAGGACACCGCGCTGACATACACATATAAAGATATGATAAATGATATATTACCTTTTAATTGGCGATTTTGTAATGTACAAAATAAGAGGAACAATAAATATTTCACTGAACACATAACACTACACAATAGTAATTTCTAGAGTTCCAGTAAATTAGCACCATCAGTTCTAGATGGTCAGGAGTTAACTTTTGACACTCCTGTTGCTCAAAATACATATACCTACAAATACATAAATAGTTTTTATAATAAAACTCAAAATTAGAGAATTACTTCTACTACATACTTTTAAAGTCTTTGGTCATTATTAATAATTATTATTCACGACGAGAATACGCAGATTGTATCCGACTTCACTTCTTAAAAAATGTGTTTGAAATTGATTTTTCGTCCAATTACTAGTTTCAATGATTCCCTACATCGAAGTTTTCATAAAGGGTAACTTGTGATGAACGTTTTATGAATGAATATAAATTGATATTATACACTAGGGCCCCTATGGCACACTTTTAATGTTCTCTGAGTCTGTGTAAAGGGAAACGATTAATCGAAGTGTGTGTATACAACCTGCTTTGAGACTCTCTTCAGTGGCACTATATGCATGCAATTGTCAATGAAACGGTCATTGCATACAGTTGATTATAGAAGTATGGTGCTGCATGCACCGGATAACGGCTATCACTGCCCAGGCGGGCAACACCTGCAGAACCACAACCGTGACCGTACCGTCCGACACAGCAATATCCGAGAATCTATTCTTTACTTCTCTCTCAAAATACTTTTGACGTGGAAAATGTAAACTAAAGACCTTCACCAGCTTCGAACAAAGTATGCAATAAATCATATTTCCAGACGAGACATTCGCTATTAAATATTAAATTATCTGATTCATTACGGTGCTTATTTTTTTGTTGTACCACTTGCCAAATTTGAAGACAAGTTTCGCTATGATTACAATTTGTAGCCTTTTTACTCCTATTGTTCTCGTCTATTCACGAATGATTTGGGTCAACTCAAAATTATCACAATTGAAAAACTTGGAACACTTATTATTAACGATAAACGACCAAGTACCCACATTATTGACAGGGGCGTAACAGCGGGTAGCGCAGGCAATATAATATTATTATATCTACGTAAAAGTCGTCTCTGGATTTTATTGTTACCTTCCGATTTCTACATTAAAGTGCAAAATAATATCAATTTTAAAATAAACAGATATAGGGAATAAAAAAGAGGACCTTTTTATCTAGGCCAAGTTAAGAGTGCGTTTTCACCAAGTATTAAACTTAAATCTATAATTCGCTGTTAAAATTTTTCTGTTAGAAATATTAAAAAACAAAAACAAATAATTCATCCTAAATACCATATAGATCTAATATATAAAATTACATGCAATACTGATCTGGATTTTTTTATTAATAGGAAATACGATTACTTTGATAAAAGATATCAAATAATATACACGTATTTTTTATTCTTATTAATGAAAAAAATTGCGCATCAGTATTACCTGTAATATTATATATTAAATCATCATATGATATTTAAGATGAATTTTTATTTGTTTTAATTTTTTGTTCTCCAATAGAAAAATTTTAACAAAGATTTTAAGTTTTATGTTGGTAATCCTGGCGACGAGGTCGTGCTAACGTAGACTTTAATGCTGTTCCATCCGCACCTATTTTAACGTCCGGTCTAAAGTACGCTACAAGTCTAATCTAATTCCAGTAGTCAACCCGTGAACGTCGCGGGTGCAGTATGTATACTTTTTAACACGGTTTTATATTAGCTTCACTTGTATGTTTGTGAGTTTGTTTGTTTGTAACCGACTCTTTGGACTCGATTTTGACCCACTTTAAACGGACAGATTTAATTGAAACTTTGTACACTTACGAAGAACCGGTAACAATACAATAATTTGATAAGTTTATATCATTATCCTGATCAGGATCGCCAGTCCTTTCCTCACGTATCCTCTGCGTGAGAGCAAGAGGCTTAATATTGTAAGTATATTCCGTGATTGTCAGGTCGGTCGTTGGCAGAGCGGGCAAGTCTTAGTCGACGCGAAACGACGGATCCCTTGGGCGTGAGTTCCAATCCCATGGCTGAAATATAAAAATATTTTTTTTTTCAGAAATATCTGTTGGATCGTAATATGTTATAATATCAGCATCAATAAGTAATATAAATTAAAAAAACTACAAAACACGCTTTCATAGCACATCAAACTAAAAAGTGAAAAATAAATATAGTTTAAAAAAACTAAAAAACACGCTTTTAAAGCACATCAAACTAAAAAAGTGAAAAATAATTATTAATATAAACTGAAAACAATATTGAACGAAAAATACTAGTATTATTGTGAAAAAAGCGTGGGGCGCTTTGTGCCATATTTTTCGTATATCGAGCAACCCACGCTTTTTTCACAATAATACTAGTATTTTTCGTTCATTATTGTTTTCAGTTTATATTAATAATTATTTTTCACTTTTTAGTTTGATGTGCTTTAAAAGCGTGTTTTTTAGTTTTTTTAAACTATATTTATTACACTTATAATAGTGTACATTTTTAACACCACAGTTTGTAAACTGATACTAAATTGACGTTTATAATATATTTTCATATAATTTAGTTAATGTACACTTATATTGTGTTAAAAATAACACTGTAGACATTTACGATTACCATTTTACATTTTTTTTCTGTGTAGGTCTAAAAGTATTTAATATACTTACTGATTTTCTTTCTGTAGTTATAGTTTAAATAGAAGTACGGGTATACATGAATTTTTTAATAACTTCTACATTTACCCCTTACTTGTTTACGATGCTTTTTACGCCACTGATTAAAGAGTCTTTAGTATACATACTTACTAACAACGTTTAGAATGATTAATTAGTTGTCATTTCATTAAACTGTATAGATACAAATCTTTACTTAGATAGACTGTAATCTGCAATTAAGTAAATTTTTTTAGTTTTGATTAATCTTAGGTTAAAAAAATGTTACAGCATTGTAATTAAGATAAATTTATATGGAATACTCATATTGACAAAAACGAAAATCATCGGCGAATGGTCGAGTGTAGAAAGTCTATTATTCCTCACTTCAAACGAAGAAAGTTGTACGGTTTGTTAACGTTACCGGCTAGCAGACAGTCTGTCGTTGGTTCGGCTAGACTCAGGTTAGTTAGTTAATTATTTAGTGCGCCTAGATAAATATTAGTTTCATGGGCCCCCTACATAGACTGTCGTCGTTCTTTAGTGCTAGTGTTATTGACGTGAATAACAATAAAATGGGGGTCAAAGGGAAGAAAAGCAAGTTCACTAGTGAAATTGATATATTCGGGCATGAAGGTGATAGGATTAAGACAAAGACTTACGTTTGGGCCACCCTCAAGGCGCCGAAGAAAAATAAAGGTAAGGTGACTATACTTTTATTTTACAGGATTTTTTTCTAGTTATATTTATATATTATATACAGGGTGTTTCTAAGATAGTTGACCTAAAATCATCAGATTTATATCACATAAATGCGAGTACCAAAACGTGAGCTAAGGAAAAGTTATTTGGTTCTCATTCTATACAATTTTTTACGTGGATATATGTGCAGTGCTTAAGAAAATGTGTGGCAAATATTTATTAGACCCCAAATAGGTAAAATAAGACATTCGAACTACAGTTTTACTAATGCATACAATCATTTAAATATGTAGATTCAAAAAACTTGCCTTTAAAAATAACAAAATAATTTAACTGGGTCATTGATAAATTTAAATATATATAAATAATGTAATGAAATGAAAAATGCATATTCGCAAATACAATATGTAATTATAAATATTTGTAAAATGCATTTACTGGTATTAAAATTGAAATTATTAAATATGTATAGATGGATATTCATAAGTTTCTTTGTACCATCCCGAAGACTTGGGTTGAGCTGGATAAATGATGATTTGTTTGAACTTCTTTTAGTTATTCTGCTAAAGCGACAATTCTCGGATTTGCAAGAGTTAACTAGAATTAATTTACAAAACTATTTTTAAAATGTCTTTGAAATAATAATTTCTAACATTAATTTATTATTTATTTATATATTAACAAACACGTAAAATGATTAGTAAAGCCCGAATTCGAATGTACATTGAGAATATTGTTGTAGAACATTTTGAGAATTTCGCGCAAATTTCGCGTCCACTTCCCTTTCGAAATATAATGTAGAACGATGGATAAACGATTTTCCGGAGTTAGAGTTTGATGGTGCAGAAGTTCAGTGCAAAATTTGTAAGAAAATATTGTAATGTAACTTTCGGATCCGGGCTCTAATGATTAGGTAAAATACTCTATCGTAGTCTATTGAAGTTTTACATAGGAATAAATAATAATTCAACCGCAAGAAAACCCTTTATCAATTATTACTTGCAAAGAATACTATTTTTATTAGTTGGATAAATATATCTAGAACTGCAAACACCTTTTTCTGTGCTATAAACATTACGAAATATATTTTAAGACAAATAACACAGTTCCAACTTTTTCACCAGTAATATTTATGTATACGAATTTTTTAAAACTAGTATTTCTTTCGGAAAAAAAAAATAAATTCCAAAAATTGGTATCGAAGCCGTATCATCTTTTTATGCTAAACGTGTTCTTGCCTATTATATACCAATTTCCAATCCAATTTAAAACATTTATTATAATATACCGGTTATTTGCATCTCCAGCTACTAACGATTTTTTTGTGTGAAGACTTTAAGAGGATGTCATTTCCATGGTTATTAAGTGTGAGTAGTGTTTATATATTATTTTATTTTTTGTGGGATATAATTTACCTACCAAGACGTGTTTGCTTTTTCTAAGAGTAATTGACGTTCTAAATAAGGCTAGCTAGCTAGAGGCATAATTCAGTTGCAATTTTAATATGCAGGTTATTTGGAAAAAATGTGTCCTCCAGAAATCGAATACATTAAGTTCCATATATAGGTAGTTCTTCGAGCGGGAGATTAAAAATAAAGTGCTATTTCCTCAATGATACGAAACATTTTTGAAATAACCCACGTGTTTACTTTATATACCAACGTTCCAAACCAGTGCAAATTAAAAAATTGCCAAATTGACTTGGAATAGAATAGAAATTTATTTGACCTTAATGGTTACAACATTTTTTATTTAGGCAAATCAGGTATTACAAAATAATTAAAAAAAAAAACTAATACATACTATCTTCATAAAAAAATACATACTATCTACATTAAAACAGTGCTTATACAATTTAAAAAAAATTCATGTTAAACACAAAATAATGCCGACTAGAACTAGTCCATAACAGAATACTTCTTTTATGTCATAGTAACTTTTATTTTAATTTCTTTTTTGGGAACATCCTTAGCGGGTTATACAGACTGAGCAAAATTCAATTTTGGTATCCTACATTAAACAATAAGTTTGAGGAGCCGATACAATGCCGGCAATTAAAAGTATAAAATAAGGACAGAAATGTCCACACCCTCCGCCAATTGAGATATAAATATGTGGGTCGTGACCGTTTCTATCCTTATCCCATATCTGCAATAATTGTCGACATTGTGGTGTCTTCCTCGCATTCACTACCAAAGGCAAGGATATCAAAGCGAAAATATGCTCAATCTGTATATTTTTATTAATACAAATGTGGTCCGTGCAGCCTTATATACAGGATGGGGCAATAGTGCGTCGGACTTCGATATCTCGAGTTCTACGATAGCTAGAAATTAAAAAAAAATACAAGTAAACTACATAAAAAAGTCTATAACCGGACATTATTTTTGAATATACAGCGCGAGCCAAGACGAAATTACGGGATCAAGTGCCTTTTTTTCAAATAGAATGCTGTGTATATCAGTACATTTTTTTGAAGCCTCTTTCTAAACTCTATTCATTCCTATATTATTATTGATTATATCCCAACCACTTGGATGTAATGAATTTTTTTGTTGAAATAATGACTTATGCATATTGAAAACATCACCAAAGTCACAATTAGAGGTTTTAAGAAAAACCTATGTGAATACTAGTTACGAGACATCTAATTAATGTTTTTGATCCATTTTTACTTCCTAAAAATGTACAGGTGGCCAAAAAATTATTTTTCAATTAAAACTTTTTAAATTATATTCTCATTTTTTTTTCAAATGGAACACCCTGTATATTTTTCGACGATGTGATGTAGAAATGAAAACCGAACATTTTTTGTAAGTACTTCCCTATGGCTAATTGCAACCATTTTCGTTTTATTTGGCATTAATTCCAAATTCAAGAATAAACTAAAAATAACTTCCTCACTTTGAGGGGTGATTCTCAACTGTTGCCAGCACCACAGAAAACTCATTCGTTTACAACACGTTTTATTCTTTCACTTTTTTTATATTCGACATTTTCAGTTTCACAAATCTATCGAAAAGGTTTTGGAAGCTGCTAACATCAGGAATCCTTCTTTCAGGATACCTTTGCTTATAAATCCTATTGGCAAGCAAACAATTTCTGCCTGACTCGCCCAAAACAAAAGTCATATCTACAAGTTCCACTTTATTAAAATTCATTTTGTAAAACTCGAAATATTTTAAATTTAATACAAATAATAACTGACCACCGATAGGTGCGATAAATGTTCATTTGTACAAGACAAGTTATACTAAACTGAGGTTTTATTGCTTGTCGGATAACGAAAACAGCTAACAAATTTACAAAAAAAAAACTATTACAGTAAGGGACCAGTTAAATACTATTTACCCACTTCTATGGATTGGAAGAAATGGTCCCACTAAATGGCCTCATTTCAAAAGCGCGTTGAGACGTGTGTCAATCAAAATGGGCAACATGTGGAGCACTTATTATAATTTTTTCTAATGAATTATTTGAAGGGACCTCTATTTTTAAGTTTATTCTTGAATTATATACTTATTGCCCAATAAAACGAAAATGGTTGCAGTTAGGGAAGTACTCACAAAAAATGTTCGTTTTTCATTTCTACATCACATCTTCGAAAAATATACAGGGTGTTCCATTTGAAAAAATTGAGATAATTCAATTTAAAAGTTCTTAATTGAAAATAATTTTTTGGCCACCCTATACATTTTTAGTAAGTAAAAATGATTCAAAAACATTAATTAGATGTTTCGTAACTAGTATTCACATAGGTTTATCTTAAAACCCATAATTGTGACTTTGGTGATGTTTTCAATATGCATCCGCAGATGACATTATTTCAACAAAAAAAATTCATTACATCCAAGTGGTTGGGAGATTATCAATAATAATATAGGAGTGAATAGAGGCGAAGTTTGACACACTATTGCCCCATCCTGTAGATTTACCTTTGGTAACCACAACATGGTATTTATGAATTATGAATGTGAGATTCGTTTCAATATTTACTTTTATTTTTATGGATAAAGGTGATAAATAGCCTCTGTTATATATACATGGCAATGTAAGAATTCCCATTGCCAGATAATATGCTGTTTTCAGAACCTCGTTCAATACCATACTCTTAATCTAACACAAAACCTGCCTTGAATATCTTTATACGTAATTCCTCAATACGTAATTTCCACTTTAAGTTGTTATCTAATTGAAAACCTAATCGGACTCTTAAATTCCCCTCTATAGCTGTATTTGACTTTTTAAAGGTAATTATTTGTGTTTTTTCTTATTTACGGACCACATATTTTAGTTGAACTAGTCGTCAGGTCTAGACAATGTCTCACTCAATATGTTATCTGGTTGTTCAATATCTTTATTTTGTAATTGAAAAATTGCAGCGCATCGTCAGCTTATAAAAACACATTACTATAGCTATATTCATATAGATGGGTAAATCGTTTTTATGTAATAAAGAACGGAGGTCCCAATGCTGACCCCTGTGGTACACCATGCTTCATATTTTATGAAATCGGATGTGTACTGACGCCTATTTTGAAGAACATATTGTATTCAATTTAACACAGAGCACCGAGCTCCATATTTCTCTAGATTTTTAAATAGAATATCGTGAAACACATTGTCAAAACCTTTCAACAAGTCACACAAATTGCATATATACGTGTGTTTACGTCTTGGTAATTTGCTATTGAGTGTATAATTTCTAGGACAGCCTGAGAGGTGATGACCATCCTAAAGAAAGTTAGGTCTCTTATCTTTTATTAAAATTTCAATGATTTTTTAAATAATAATTGGAGATGTAGTTATTAATTTGTAGTTGTCACAATTACTTGAATCTCCTTTCTTGAAAATAGGGGTTACTCGATTCTATTTCGGGAAGGATGGAAACACCCCATTTTCGATTAGGGATGGTAAATCGACGGGTTATTTTGATAATAACTTTTTAATCCTTAATTTTTTCACATATTCCCTGTTGCTTTTACTACAAAGAAGGTCTTGTTGTGGCTCCGACCAACCGTTTACGAGACAATTGATCTATGATGGTTTATGTGTTTGTTACAAAAGTAGCTATAAGTTTTTCTTCATTAGTTTTAAACAATTTTCATTTAAGGTTTACTTTAGGAATCACTTTACAGATTTATCTTAATAACCCGTTTTTCTACAAAACTAATATAAAAAATTGTCTTGCAGAAAATTTAAATTATAGATTTGTACAAAATGTCTGCCATTAGCTTTACGACAAACCTGTATTCTACGAATTAGATTTTGACTGACACCTTGAGAATTCTTGGGATATTCCTGATTGTCTGAAATCCCTTTATTATTCGCTATCTAAGAACGTCAATATCATTTATTGGGTGCGAATAAACCGGTGTTTAAATGTCCTCATAAGTAGAAGTAGAGGTTGATCAGGTTTAAATCAGGCGATCGTGCTGGTCATGGTGTAGGCTCCCTATGACCTATTCATCACTTTTGGTAAGTGTTACTTAAATATTTTCTAAACAAGGCTATAGTGCGAGGGTGAATCATCGTGCAGAAACCATATTCCCTTCTTAAATGACGTGGTCCTCAAGCAGATGTGGTACCTAACTCAGTCTCTAAAAAACTGGTATAATTTTGCTCATTTAGATGTTGCGGTGAAAAATACTCCTATTAAAAATATCCCAAAATACCTCCACCCCCTCTCTACCACACACATTTAAGTTAAACTGCTGCTGTCTTTTTTGTAGTATAAATAACTGGAATTAAAGAAATGCTTTTAAACGTAAAAAATAATTGAAAAATAAACCGACATACAGTGGACGGAAACGCCAAAAAGCTGGCCAAAAGTAAAAAAATGAAGATTTTTTTTTGAAATGGAAACGTTTTAAATCGTTGTAGTGGTACCCCTAGCATTAGAAACGACCGTTAATACCGGTCCGGGTTCACTACCTGAGCGAGGAAATTACTTATTGTGCGACCGTGCAGCGCGTCACTTCGGCAGCTCGCAACGCTTCAAAAATCGATAAATTTTGTCTGCAGTGTAAAAATTCTCAAAGTGCAGTTTTCTGTGTCATAAAAATGGATTCTGCATCAGAAAGTAAGTACAATTAAAATATCTCAGTATCAGATGAGTTTATTTATATGGTAATTAGTAAATAGTTATCGAAGTGGAGTGCATTTTTGTACATGCAACGATTCATAAACTCCACAAAAAAAGCCATAAGTTACGCGGTTGGTGATGGTTGGTCTTGAAACTTATTGGAATGTGTTCAATGAACATTTTTTCGAAAGTGTATAAAAAATTAGCTGCATCTTTTTGCATCTTTGCGAGATATTGACCAAATTGTGCGCGAATGCACGGATGCATGCACATTCGTGCACCATAAAGTGGGCTCCTTTTGAATGCAACGATGAATGTAATTCAGATAGTAATTGAATAAAATTAATTTTTAAAGTCATTACACATTTTTATTCCATTCCCCAGATCCTATTTTCCCGAAATAAATGACACACATGAATTCGCTTCAATTCAATAATAATTTTTGAACTATGTATATATTTTTGACCGTAATTTTTTTTGAAATTCTATATGGGATTCTTCATCAGCGACCCAAAAAAACTGTATACAAAGTTTTGTAAAAATGCAGCGATAATTGGCGATTTTTGGTATGTTTTGGGGGGATTTCATGGCCGCCATTTTGTTTTTTTCAAAATTCAACTTCGGATTCTTGATCAGCGACACAAAAAAAACCTGTATGCACAATTTCAATAAAATAGCTCAATGCCTTTATATTTTGGCCAGCTTTTCGGCGTTTCCGTCCACTGTGGACAATCTAACCTACCCAAAATATTAACTTTTATTAACAATGCCTATTCCCCTCGCTGTTCCCAAAGTTTTCTGTCCTTGAGAGGATGGGGTTTACTTTTGAGTTATCCTGTATACCTATAGTTGTTTCAGCAAGTCAGTAAAGTTATTAAAGTTTTCCAAGTTTGACCTATATATAAGACCATAAACAATCATTATTAGATCCGTTATTTGATATTTATTTCAATTATTTAACTAATTTAGTTATTTCAGTCAAATGGGATGAGGTATGGACATCCGTTTAATTTCCGATATTCGATCAGTGAAGTTAAGCAGCACTGATCGAGTCCGGCAATTGGATGGATGAACGATAGCTCGCCTAACAGTCGGTAGGCTGTCAACAGACTTGGGAAGGCCGCTAGCCTGATGCAGGCGGGAGAGGTGAGCCCGGGTGGAGGGTCGAAGAGACCTACCCAGGAGGTTTGCCACTCTGCTAGCGGTGCAGGCGGGCAGGCCCAGGCGGTGGGTTAGTTGACAGTCGAGGACCGTGGTTCGGAGTCCACGCTAAACTGTAGGTCCTTAGGTAAAAAAGAGCCCATTGTGGCCTACTTGCCTAGTAAAATAAGTAGCTACTACTACTACTACTACCACTATTTCAGTCAAATATGTACATAATCTGGTATTGCATATTTTTCCTACACTCAACAACATATCTCACACTCTTCCGTATACTGAAATAATTAGATTCATGTAATATGTAATCTATTCTAATTCTGAAATAATCTTTGGCAGTTCATTATTTCATGTAAGTAAATAATTGGAAAAAAAAAACGTATGGCTAAGAATTATTAAGGTAAACAAATATTTCGCAGTCATTCGCTTATCATATTATGAGAAATTTATGATGCATGAAAAATACTATGAATGAAAATATATAATGCAATTATATAATGATTAAATCACAAATATGTAAACATACAGTCATTGTTCCAAATGATAATTAATATCTCACCTATCAGAATAAATGTTTAAATTTTGCACTCAGTATTTTTATCAGGGACAATTTCCAAAAGAAAATTATGTATCCCCAACTATTAAAAAAAAAAAAAATGAAAGTCATGAAATTAGTTTCTTTGCTTATAATAATTGATTTCTGGGAGTATGTAAAATAAACATACATATAGCTTTCTATTTTATTTTACAATATAATCATAAAAATATTTTCGTCTTCTTGAAACTTTCATTAAGTTTTTTTTTAAATGCCAACAATCATTTACAATATAATATAATATAATAATAAAAATATTGTCAACATTGGATAAAAAAGCCAGCCAATTTGGGAATCAAAGCTTCCTCACCGAATGGCAAAATGACGCGCGACGTGGTAACATGTTTGAAATTCAATTCATTGTTTTGTTTGTTAATTTTTCTCGTTATATCGGTTATAATAGGGAACATACATTGTTGCCTGTTTATACATATACCAAGTGACAACACCCGGTAGTACATAAAGAATTTAGAGAAAAATAAACAATAGGTCCAATAAGTGAACATATTTTGGTCATGACATTTTTTTCTTGCCATTAAACAGCTACTAAACATCGTGGCCATGTATCAAATATAATTACTAATAATAACTTTTCGGTGTTTTTCAACCCAACAAATTTTTATTTTGGAAACCTTGTATTTATAATAAAATTTGGATCAATATTTTAATAGACGTATATTTAGACACCAGATTTAGGACATTTTTTTTAATCAACAATCGATTTATATAAAAATATAGATGACGATTAATTTCTTCAACATTGTTATGGTACATGTTTTAAAAAGTGCTATTTTAATTTTAAATACCAACAGCTTGTGACCCAATTACTAATTCATTCTCGTATATATTTACTAAAATTTGATACGTTTATTATTTTTACCTTATTGTTTGTTAATGTTATCACTGACATATATTTAACCTGTCAACGTATCTTATATTGATGTTAAACAATGGTTACAAATAAATTTTGTTTATTTTAGGTACATAGCTAATTTGAATATAAGAAAGTGTAACTAATTTAAAAAATATATGTAAGTGGATATTATCACCATGTTTGTCTATTTAGTTTCATTTAAAAAATATTTTGATTGGAGGTCATTTTTACTGTGTTTGCTACTTTTCGTGTAATTTAACTTCATCAGAGAAGTCGAAATTGCACGTCAAGGAAAATTTTTAGTGATTTGCATGATTAATACATTTCAGTGAAGAAATCTTTGTATGTATAGTTTATTACAGAAATACTCCCAGGTAACACTAATGCTCTTATTAAGATCTCCAAGGTCGCTTTAAAATTATACAATAAAACTTCGAATAAAACCAAATGATCTTCAAGACAAGCTTAGGATCACCATAAAGCAGCTTCTAGCCAAAAAGGGCCCATCCTAAAAGGGTCTTGAAGACTAAATTTTAAAACTATATTAAAAACCATTTAGTTTTAATTTCATATTCTTAAAGAGTTCTTCAAGGCAACCTTAAATTTATGTATTAAAACGTTTTGCATTTAAAATAAAATTGCAGCAGACTAAATTGCCTTGAGAATCATTATAATTAATCCTAAAAGGGTTTTATTTTGTTTTAAAGTCTGACAACTTTATGCGTGAAATAGTTAAAACAACGGCAAGTCTCTAATGGGGCAGAGTGGTAATATTTTAAACGTAACGCATATAAAAATAATATTCAAATGCAAACTATTCTGGTAAAAATTACCAACGGATGGCACTTTTCTGACAAAATAAAATAAAATACTTCTACATAACTCGAGCGCCACCAATATAATGTTTTTTTTATTATCTAAAAATTTTTTTTATAAATATCGTCAATTTTTATTTGCATCTAAACATCCAAATGCATTTTTTTTATTAAATTGCATGTTTAGACACACCGTCCTTCAGTTATTTAAGAGGATGTAAAGCGCATATATTTCAATAATATTTTTTTCTTTGGCTATTGAAAATATTCATCATGGCGGGTCTGTATTTTATATAAAAAATGGCGTGGTCTAGATAAAAACTGATTGCAAGTTAATAGAACATTTTAAATCTTACAAGACTTAAAATAGCGTTTTATTTACCACTTTAAGTACAATTACTCTCCCAGACATTTATTTACTCTTCCTTTTAAAACTGAGTTGCTTTAATATGTTCAAACTCGTGGCCTTATTGATTTAAAGGGATCTGGCGTGCGTATGAAATCCTAACCTTAAAATTGTGCCGGTTTTGTGATTGCTGGATTTAGTGACTTCGTTTTAATTTAAAATACTTGTCACTAATATTTTCCATATTAAATATGTCTTCTAGTTTTCATTCATGCATAAAGTAGGTACACGGACTGCACTGGTTCACTAAATCAGCAATCAGTTTATTGAGCAGATGGCGTGTTTTCTCCGATTATGGAGGGGATAGAATTAGTTTTAATAAAGTCATCAAAAAATCCAACAGGCATTTCTTTTAATCAAATCGACTAAATTAAAACCTTTGAACTTTAAAATATTCTTAATTTACTCTTTAAAAAGTAAAAACTATGTTTTAGGATTTAATGTGGAATTTCATTGAGCATATAGGCTTAAGATAAAATAGTTTTCTTAATGGGTTTTAATGACTACATCAAGGATACTCCATAAAACTACATTAAAACCATTTGTTCCAAAATGGATTGTTTTAAAACCAACTTGCTATTTAATTCTTTAAAAAGGCAAATTAGTTTTAAAATAGCCAATGTCAAGAGTATTATAAAACTAGTATAAGATCAATAGGGCATTAGGAGCAAACAGTTTTTTTTATTTTAATTTAAAGAGTGCATTAAATCCTTTGCATA
Organism: Rhamnusium bicolor; assembly: GCA_029963845.1. NCBI lineage: Eukaryota > Metazoa > Arthropoda > Insecta > Coleoptera > Cerambycidae > Rhamnusium > Rhamnusium bicolor. The sequence goes on from JANEYF010005780.1 coordinate 94,597, forward strand.
AGAATCAGTGGTCTTTAAGAAGTAGTAGTTTATCTTAAGGTAATTTTAAAACCACTATCATTTTATTAAACATGTTAAAGCACTTTTAAAACCTAAATAAATCAAAAGTATCTTAGAGTTGTTACTTGGACTGTGCACATAAAAAACTCAAAGGCTGCCGACTCAGCTACCGACAGTTATTTGAAGGGAGAGTGGGGCTTGCTTTATTTTTTTACACCATGTTAAATAATAAATACGATGTATTACTTAATACATAAAACATCATTATTTATTCATATATAAAGTATGTTCTGACATGATTAAAATGAGAAATTAACAGAAACATACTTATTTTAACTAAGATTCTTAAGCCATCTAATAATAGTGTGCGATTCGCCCCTATAAACAGCACACTTAATTATCTTCGCGGTCTCTTTGTTCCTTCTCTCGCATCATCCAACTTCGTGGTCGAATGGTAAGAACACTTGCCTTTCACCCTGGAATCCCGGGTTCGATCCCTGGTCGAGGAGCTAGGATTTCTTCTAACCCATAAATAATCCTAGCATACTGGGACATCGGGTGTGTCCATTGTCTCTAAATGTGTAAATATTTTAGCAGATTGTGACAACTTGAACAGTTATGTAGACGAAATTTTCCTCTGTGTTTAAGTGTATTTTATACAGTTGTGTTTTTATAAATATTTTAGCGGGCGGCGACTATTCGGGTGTTTTCCGTTTGGAAGTGCCTGTGGTAAAATAATATTGGAAACATGTTAAGGCCTTGGAATAATGCTCAACCCATCAGCAACAAAGAATGCCAGGAAGATGTGGTGGATGGTAATGTTTCACAAATTACAAAGAAAGTTTCAAAACAACATGCCAGCAGTACAAACAACTGTTTTAAATGTTTAGAGAAATATGAAAGAAAGTGAAAGAAAAACAGGAGTCGTGGAAAAAACAATATACTTAACAGAAGTTCCAGAACGAACTATTGATAAATTAATTCAGGAATAGCAATGTGAACGAAAAGCCAGGCAACAATAATAATTTGATATGCTGAATTATTAATGACGAAACTGAGCAACAAGAGAATTACATGCTAATTTTAATTTAGAATTAGATTTTAAGATAGAGTTAAACAGAGTAAGATTTTTTAATTTAACAGAAGCCGTATCAAGGCACTACTTTTAAATCTATTGTATTATTGTGTTCATTGTAATACACAAATATTTTATTTACGGCAATGTATGCCGCTAATTAGATCTTGTTGACATATGAGAGCGCTAGCTTTGAAGTTTTTATGGCAGTTTTGTAGTCTTTTTTATGTGCACAGTATTTCTGTAATAAACTATACCTGAAATTTCAAATATATTTATTTTATATTTTTTTTAGTGACGCGACAATTGTTTTTGGCTTAAAAATTGATATATACCGGGTGCCGGGTACCCACGACACCAGATACCCCCCATTTTTTTTTTTTCAAGATAAAAATTTGAAATTACGGTACAAGATATTTGACATAAAAATACATTTTTTGACATGACTAGATTCAAAAATACACTTCCGGTTTAACCAGAAGTATTAGTAACTATTTTTTTTAATTTAAATAGCACCCTGTACATTTTTTATTCATATCTGATAGAGATTTGAATTGCCTTTACCATGGTTTTATTGCAATTCAAAATAGAGGGAAAAATTACCTTGAAAAATGGAATTTACGTGATTACTGGGTGGTCATGAAAATCTTATTAAAGTTTATAATACTAAGTAAATAGCTAGGTATTAACCGTAAGGTATTTTTACACATTTTTCACCCAAAGCAAATTACCGTTTTGACAATTTAATAAATATTTTGTAAAAAAAGTAAACCGACAAAACTCACTTTTTGTTATTGGTACCCTGTATATTTTTTACGTACTTTCAGTAGAGCTTTAAATTAGCTTTCCTACGCAAGTGTTATAAACTTTAATAATATGATTTTCATGACCAGTAATCACATAAATTCTATTTTTCAAGGACTTTTCTGAATCGATTTTGATTTTGAAAAAACCATTGTAAAAATAATTCAAACCTCTATCAGATAAGAATAAAAAATATACAGGGTGCTATTTAAAACAAAAAAAGTGACTAGTTCTTCGGGTTAAACCTGGTGTATTTTTGGGTCTGGTTGGGTCAAAAAATGCCTTATTATGCCAAATATTTTATACCCTAATTTAAAATTTTTATTTTGCGAAATAGGGAAGAAAGTGGGAGGGTACTTGGTGTCGTGGATGCCCGGTATATATTGTAGATTTTTTTGTAACGCTATAAAATCTGGTCTATTATTTTCTAGAACAGAATTATACGAGTCTGCAAGTAAAGATAAGTAAAATTGTATGATTAACTGAAAAACGGAATTGAAATTTTAATGATGATTAGATTAGGGTATGGTGAATAAAAAGTCAACAGCAAGTTTGCGAATTATTCAGTGCTCAGATTTTTGAAAAAAAAAGTTTTTCCATATAAAGCTTGTACAGGAATTCTGAGAGGAGGCTCCGATTTTGTGATGAAATGATAGAGCGGTGCAATAATTTTTCTCAAAAATGCCATATTCGTTGATGAGGCTACTTTTTATATCAATGGGGCAATTAATAAACAAAGTTAACGTGCTCACATCGCAGATACACAAAATCCACATGTTTACGTCCGTTTCGAAAATCTAATATGTAGTCTGGCCGTTATATTGGATTTTTCAGCGTAGTATAGGGGTGTATTGCATATTAAATTAAAGGGTATTATGTCGCCACTGTCGCTGGAAAATTTCATGACGATTCCTTTTTATACGCAAAAATGATAGGCCGCCAATTCCATACGCTTTGAGGAATCATCATGAAATTTTAAAGCGACCTTGGCGACATAAAAGCCATTGATTTGATATGTCAGACTCCTATACTACACTGTAGGAAAATCCAATATGGTGGCTAGACGCCATATTGGAATATCGGTAATCGATTTTATGCTCAAAAAGTACCCAATAAACGATTCCAAACGGCTTAAAAAAATAGCAGGGAGGGGGTGACTTTAGGACATCACAGTATGTATCTAAGCTTGTGACTAAATTTCGTAGTCGTAATGTAGTTAGATAACCATATAATTATTACAAATCACCATAAACCTGTGCTATTATAATAATTATTTATATAATAATCTTCGATGCTGAATAATTTACAAAACAATAGTTATACAAAGAAGCGATAATTTTATTCATATATTTACAATTTGGCCAGACTGACGCCGTTGGTATAATAATATCTTTTATAGGTTATTCAGATAATGCATTTATATTATGTTAAATACCTATACTCGTATTTCCTGAACCATTAATCATGTTATCGATATATTGAGCTAAAATAGTCAATTATTGTGAAAAATAGAAATACGAATATTCTACTAGATGATGTTGATAAATATTGTTGAGCTATTTTCGTAGAAAAATTTACGATACTCTTTAAAATATTTACAATGCATGATATCGTATACGACAGGCACGACGTTATTGTGCTGTGGTGGTGGGCTTTGCTGTGGGGCCATAGCCAGAGAGGGGCTGGCCAGGGTTAAGCCCTGGTTAAAAAAAAGTGCCATCGACCTCCTGCATTCGCGACGTTTCTAACGAAATCACTTAATCTTAACTTGTTTATGAGAAAATTTCGCAATCAAAAATATATTACAGCTTTTTTAATATATTTCTTCGTTATAATAGGTACTAACAATTTGTAGTATTCTCAACAGTTGCCGTTTTTTCTTATAGGAAGTTGTACATACCAATATATACTACAAAATAGAATGTTTTTCGTTTATCTTGTGTTACGAAAGAATGTTTATGTTTTTCTTTCTATGTTTTAACAATCCATCATTAAAATTTTTAAATGCAGTTTGAATTTTCTCTTAATATGAATGTATAATAAATCAGATAAACAGTATTTAGATAACGACACCTACGTTTTTGTGAAAAAACATTGACATACTCCTATTAAGTAAAAAAAAAACCAAAATGTTAGCCCTAGCAAAAAAGAAAATGTGCCCTGCCTAATGTTTAGTTCTGGCTACGACCCCGCTTTTCTGTTGTCTACTGTGGTAAAGTTAGAGTGGTAGCTTTAGCTAGCTAGCAACATTCTTTTGTATGACTAAATCTTGTTTATTATTAGGCAATTTTTAGCAGTATCTTCTAGAAAAAGTAAATTATTATTTAAGTTAAAACAAAACTGTCAATTCCGTAAAATTTATGTAGATATGTTAGAAAATTATTATGGGAAATAATCACAGCTAGTTGTTACAGGTTTAGAGAGGACTAAGTAATAAGATTAGAATATGGCCGAATGAAATTTAAAATTTAAAGGAGGTACCTATGCATTTTACAATTTTTGTCTTTTTTTTACAGGTGAGTTTAACCTCTCCAACATCATCAGCTCTCCTAAACTTTGTGAGTATATCAAATATTCTTCGTTTTTTTAATGGAGTTCGTCAATTAGGCATTTAGCCAGCTTACATCAGGTTTTATTCAAAATATTTTTTCCTGTTTAATTCGATTAAAAGGAGTTTCGTACCTATCTAAGGCAAAAATAAACAATATTTTACAAAAATGTTGGTGTTGATTAAACCAAAACCCTTTATTATTTAAATAGAAATTTCGTGTATAAGATATTTTTGAAAATAAAAGAAGTCCCTTCACAACTTATATTTTTTATAGTTTTTCATTCAAAATGTAAGACTTCCATTTTCGATCATTTTTCAATTCACACGATGTATATACCTGAAGTGGGTTGGAACTTTTGATATGAAGTTAACACTGACGTGGTTTTCCACATAACACCATATAGTGCACGCGACGCGTGTTTCGTCAACCAAGTTGACATCATCTGGAGCTGATTAAAACTAAGCATATGCTACAATGCATTTATACCTAAACTATTGTTATGGTTCGGTGAACAGTGACTAATTAACCAATAGAACGGACTCTATGGGCTTAGCCTTCTGTCACTATTCATACAATGCATACACTTTGCAATTTCCAAGCTTTCAAATGCATCCATCTATCTAGTATTTATTACATTCTTAATTAATCTTAAATTGCTACTATTACTACTTATTTTATGGTTGTTCTCAAACGCATGTTGAGCAACACTAGACATCTGTTCTACCATATTTGATATGAGCCATATGCTCTTTGAATCTAGTTTGAATTGATCGTCTAGTTTCTCCAACATACTTTTGATTCCAATCCCTAATGATAATTTCGTAAATTCCCGACTTTTTGGTTGTTTCAATTTTGTCGTTTGGATTGGATTTGAATTTGTTGTAGTTTATTTCTTGACGAATGAACCACTGTCATACCTATATCTTTAAAAATCCTACCAATACCACGGGTAAATTGAGGAACATATGAAATCGATACAAGTGTTTTGTGGAAAACCACGTCAGTGTCAAAAGTATCAGATAAATGCCAGAAAAAATATAAAATAAAATTGAAAATATTTTTCTTGTTGAATTAATAATTCAATTATTTGGAACCGGTGACTTATTGTGATTTATAACAGTTATAAATTTGCCGGGTTTATCGGAACCAAATCAATATGACCTTCTTTAAAAAAGTATAGCAGTATATCATAATATACGCATGAATGAGTTCTATAAATTTATGAATAATTAAATGCTATCTTGAAACTTTCTATTGTGAATTAAATCGTACTGAAGACGGATGAAGAGGCGTTACCAAATAAAGATTAGATATTTTTAATACATGCTATTTGTTACTTTTATTACATTGTTATTTTATTTTTTTACGTTTATGGTTTCCTATTTTTAACTTTCCTTTTTAGTTGTAGAATAAATGTAAAGCAATATAAGAAAATTAAAGATTAAAATTTTTTTTTACATCGACCTATTTCCGCAACTAAAGCGATTCTGACACCAAGAAATAATCCCATCAGTGCACATTTAAACACTGGTTCCCCTAACCTGTAAATTTTGCCGAACTTCCACTGTCTTGAGGTGGGGATCTTTAACGTATAGATATACGGAACCTACAGTTTTATTACCCTTTCAAAAAAGGCGAGCAAGTCTGCTTATCCACTCTGCGTCTGCCATCACACGTGGGCAAATTTCGATGTTTGTATAGGGTAACTCGGTAACTGTAAGAGATACAAAAAAATGGAAGGCACATTCTCTCTTTTTTAAGACAAATTCACTGGTGAAAACAAAAATTTGCTATCGTCTTTTGTTTTCGAGTTATAAACAAAAGTTTAATTTTTTCTACTTTTAGACACGTTAGTATCTTGGTTGTTTGTAAAGTTATGAAAAAACAACTTTTACATTATTCAGGAACTTTTTCTGTATAATACAGTGGCGTCAAGAAAATTTAGGAAAAGGGTGCAGTTACGAGTTATGGCATAAAGTTGTATTTTATTAAATGGACCATAGTTGGCTATAGTTTAGTTAAAAAGAACATTTTTTTCCTTTTTCAAACTATACATCATATGCGGGGTCGCTTTTGATGTGTAAGTATTTAATATTGAAAATAATCTTTTAGTAGGCTACTTTTTGCATTTTTTTTATATTTATTCCAAGTAGGCGTGTGCCATCTATGACAGTGTTTATCCGTTTGTCAGTAAATTACATATTAATAATTTTGTTTCCGTTATAATTACACCCCATTTAACCGTAAAAGTGAGATGTCTTACGAAAATTACGAGAAATATGATATGCTAGAATGCTTTATTCAAAGTAATAACAATTGTGCTATTGCATCCGAAATATATTTCAATCGCTATCCAGAAAGAAGACAACCTAATAAACTTATTTTTAAGAGGTTAAAAGAAAATCTCATTAATTGTGGATTCTTCAACAAGCCAAGACCAAAAAATTTCAACGATGAAGATGCTGAAGAAAGTTCTATAATTGTAATTGGAATGGCGGTTGCAAATCCTTCAATTTCAAGTCGTCAAATTGAAGCTGATTCTAGGATTTCAAGACGTCGAGCTTTGGATATTTTGAAGACACACAAATTCAGACCGTATACAATAAGGAAACAACATCACGTGCAGCCAAGTAATTTTCAGCGACGATTGGAGTTTTGCATATGGTATCGTCAAAAAGTCAACAAGATCCATTCTTCTCTAGAAATGTAGTTTGGACAGATGAAGCCTACGTTAGCAGTGCATGAATTTTTAATAGGCATAACGAGCACTATTGATCTGATATGAATCCTCACCGGACCGTTGACGTGCGATCTAAGGGACGCTTTGGTTTTAGTATAATGGACTTTACGTGGCAACTAATTTATAAAAAATAATTGCTGAAATAATTCTATTATAAAACATATTGTTCTATAATATGGAAGATTTATTTAAGAGACACTGGTTTTAATTAAAAAAAAACTCAAATATACAATAAACAATGCTTTCAGTTTGACAATTGGCATGCAAATAGGTTACCTATGTTTATCGTTTACACTCTAAACTGAAAGTCACGTGACTGATGTAGATGCTCTATAACACATTGACTAGGTCCGACCGGAATTTGAACGGATGCACGCGACACTGTCCTTAACAGTACTATGTCCTATATCCATTGTTGAATAACAGAATAGGGAAAAATTAAAATTCACTATACTGAAGTACTCTTTTATCAAATTGAAAATTATTGCCAAGAATCCAGGTTTTTGTCGTCATTTTTCAAGATGACAGCCTTTAATCTCTCTACACGTTTTTTCGTATAGGACACCATTTTGCTAAAAAATTCGAAAAACTACAAAAATCCACTTTTTTGAGTGGGTAGGAGGGGTGAACCGTGTCCTTTAGGGGTGAGAAATTAACTAGTCTTCAATTTTCACCTACATTCTGAACGTGACACTAAAATTTCAAGACTATTAATTTTTTCTTCTAAAATATCTAATTTCCATACACTGTAGATAGATAAAGAAGTAATAAAAATGATAATAAAAATTAGATTGTAGAAACATCGGATTTTAGAATTTCATTTTAAAAACGGTGGTTAAATTTAAAAAAAATATATGTATTTGAAAGTCATTTCTTTACAAAAAATCCCGAAACGTAATACGGAAAAGTCCGAGGGGTCAAACAAAAAGGGGTGAGATAGGGGATGTTATACAGGCCTGCGTCGTACAAAAGTGCAAAGTCGTGCGTTGCACGACGGCGCCAACGCATTGGGGACGCTAAAAGGCGAAAGTAAAAAAAAATAATATAGCTAGCAAATAAAATGTATAATGATAGAAAAAAAAAAACAAAAAAGGAATTGCAATCTATTATATGTATTTCACTCAGTTACTTATTTTTTATCTCTACCTTTACCCATGTATCAGCGTTATAAAGATTGGGTGCGAAATATACTAAAATTCACAAGGGCGTCAAAAGAGCTAGGCGCGGACCTGATGATATATGCCAATGCCGTTAGTAACTTTTTCCAGACTGGCACAGATGTTCCTAATAATTATTGAAGACAAACATTTACCAAATTTACATATATCTCAAGCCACTGAGCAGATACCTATAAAATAAAATTACTTTTATTTTTACCACTTTAGTACATTTTTGAATTTAAGTAAATTGAAAAGTAACATAAGAGTCCTCTTTTTGTCTTTATATTTTATACTTCAGCATTCATAACTTGAAGTTCATCCGATAAAATTTATTTAAAATTTAACAAAAATCTGCCTGTAGGTTTGCAGAACTAGATTTAATATATCTTTGCTCCATTTTTATACAATTTTCAGACCTTTTACTTTTTAAAACCACAATATATGAAATGCACACACGTTTTTTTTTTTTTTTTTAGAAGAAAGGTTTAACAGGAAAATTATTAACATTTTTAAATATAACTTTTACAGTTTATGTTTAAAGAGTTGTTTTATGACGTGAGCGTGTGATTATGGTAAACATATTCTTAATAAATACAATAAAAAAACATCAAAGTTGAAAAATGTTTAAAATTTTTTTGTATGTCCAAGTAACCATCTGTTCTACATCTAGTTTAAATTTCATATGCTCACTCTCTCAAGTAGCATTTTATCTAGAATCATTCTAAATCTGGAAGTTCTAGTGTAACTGATATGGCAGATCTGATTTTTTAAAAACTCCACTCTTTTACGTGTCCTGTAAATGACTCTTAAGCTGTTAAGAAATGACGTTTGACATTATAGACGAAAATTGGTTTATCAACATATAAAATGATAGTTTTGTAAATTCCTACTCTAATGCGTATGCGATGTCACAACAATTATTACAGTAAATGTTATACATTTTTCCACAAAATCAATTGTTTAAATGTATGTTACATGTTTACCAAAATGTGTTAAAAACTGTATGTTCTTATGTTCTCAAATACGTTACTCATCGTTTAAATTCGTCTGTTATTGTAAAGATCCATTTTCTCAGTATTTATGACCAATCGAGAAAACCAAAACATCGTTAGAAAACAAATTATAGTTATTAAGGTATCAAGGGTGTTATAAGGATAATAACGCACCGAGGTTAGCAGTGTACTTCCCGAGGGAATGTACGTCGACAGAGGGAATCATTATCCTATAACACCCGTGGTGCCATCAACGTTTAATGTCCTACTAGTCTGTTATTTAATTCGAAAATTCTTTGACATTTACGATTATTAATTTAACATCTATTATGTTCAGGATGATTTCATTTAAAAGAGAGTAATAATCAAAATTGTTTATAAACGTCGTAGCTATGCAACAGGTTTTGTTTGTCAATAATGCCATCATCATTTAGTTGGTTTGGTTGTGTTGTAGCGAAAATGTTAATGCGCTAAAAATTTATAATGCCCTAGGGCATTACTCTGAAAGTGGAAAATAGCGAATTTTATTAATAACAAATGGATTTTTTGTTAAACAATTATTGTAATTAAAATTGTTCCGATTGCATATTATACTTACAACATATATTTGCTCATTTCATTACATTTCATAACATTTTTTAACAGTATTAAAATCGAAACTAATCATTTCTTGGGTCGAAAATGCTGCAAGTCAAATAATTGTTATTAAACACTTACTGAACATAGATCATTCGAAGCAGCATGTCCTTTCTTATTCTTGAAAGGTCAATAAAACATATTCTGGTTGCGTCGCTCTAATTTTGCAAATCGAATAACCTCCAGCAATGTCTACAGTATGTCCGCGGATAGGGTTTACAAGAGGTGATATTGCTAATATTCAACTTTCGAGAAAAAGTGATTCGACATAAAAGTTTTTGCTTTCCTAAAAAAATATAATTCACGTTGAGCAACTTTATGTTTTTTATACACAGTGTTTGAAAATTACAAAAACTTGAAATTCGCTGAAAAGTAAACTGATCTTATCTTCGATTTCGATTGAATATTATTATTTTTGTAAAATACGAGTTAAAATTCATGTTCTTCAAACGTACCCTTCCTATAAGGTACCATTGTTAGGTATTTTATAAATTTAAAATTGCTTATCTGATACTTACATACAATTAGCCAAATAGAAAAAGTGGCACGAACTGACTACGTTAGTCAGTATTGACTAAAAAATTCTCTTCACGAACATTCCAATATCAGTTGAAATTTTGGATTGTGACAGGCTATGAAATTTGAAACAACTTTTTTTATTCAACATTTTATTCCAAAATTAAAGATAAAGCCAATTTACTTTTAAGCGAATTTCAAGCTTTTGTAATTTTTGAGCACCCTCTATAAGAAACATAAAATTTCTCAACGTGAATCGTATTTTTTAGGAAAGCAAAAACTTTAATGTAGAATAACTTTTTCTTGAAAAGTTGAATATTTTTGCAATTTCACCTCTCGTAAACCCCACCCGCGGACATACTATATAAGTATACATTTAACAAAAACTCCTAGAGTGCCTGGAAATAAACATATAGGTTAAATGCTTCCTTTTTTTGTACTTGTAGCTTTTTCCTGGGAGTAGTGGTATAATTGACACTGAAACGTTGGGAATCAATTCCCTATCGCAATTAGCAGGGTCAGCGTAGGGGATACGGCACGAGTTCACACCACAGGTGTTACATGTTTGATGACCGTCGTCACGCCGGCGGATAGGCTTGCGGTTTACTTTGGATAAAATAAGACATGAATATATGTTTAATTATCTTTAAACTTGTTTGTTATTTCGTACCACTACGGCAACGCCACTGGAATTAATACCAAATTTCTAGGTAGATATAATTAATGTATTTTTTACTACCCGTTAATTTATTTATCGATTTGTTTTCTTGGGTAAGGTCTCTTGTTAAAGAAAATTATATTTTTAGAAAGCCGACGCTTCGGTGTTTTATTAGATATAATAATTATCTACATTTTAAACAAAGTACCCATGACTTTCTTATTTAGATTATTTAGGCCTTCTTCTTGCTCTGCTTTAAGAGCACTCCGGAGTCACCAGGCAACCCACCATACACCTAACCCAATTTTTGCCCATAAATCTTGTAAATATAAACTCTTGGAAAATCGACAGAACTTCCTACATTTTACAACTTCATTGCCATGTGGACAAATTATTTTAAAATCAAAATTACATTTCATAAGAACGTAATTTTCAATATCCTCATTTCCAGCCAAATATAAAATTACGTTCTTATGAAATGTAATTTTGATTTTAAAATACTGTTCACATGGCAATGAAGTTGTAAAATCTCGGAAATTCTGTCGTTTTTGCATAAATTATATTTAGAAGATTAATGGGTAAAAATTGGTTAGGTGTATGGTGGGTTGCCTAGTGACCGGTTCGCTCTTGATCTATGCCTAATTTCTAGTATCTTAGGTATTTGTATACGATATTGAAGAGTTCACTCGGTGAGCTGATTCAAAAAGAATTGAACAGTTTAAGAATTTACGCGCAAGTTGCAAAGAAGTATCGTGCAACTGTGGCCAGTGCAACTCCTCGCCTCACGCGATAAAAGAGCTGATCGACTCCAACATGCATGAATACAACATACATTCCATTGCAAAACTAAAATTAATGAACGAGTACCGAGTTTTGTTCGCCAACTGCCGAACGAAACCGACTCGTTCAACCCTCTAACGTGCCAAGATTTTATCAAGAAGTAAAATTGTGAAGTTAGATGTGACCTATTTGACTGAGTAGACCCTTTGAGTTAACACATTCGTGAGTTATTGAGCTCAAATCTAAGCTAGGCGCAGAATAGATCTCATAGTCATGATGACTACTCTGCGTCGAACGTCCTGCTTAGCTCTGTTAATTTGGGGGTAAAAGACAAATACAATAATATTGGCCCTTGGCCGGGAACTCCTCTCCTGACCCAAGTTCTGACCGGGTGCTCCAGCCCCAGAGCACCCGAGCAGTCGGCGCCTATGTTCGTAAATCAGTAACACAATTTATGATTAACGCGTTTACACATCGACAAATCTAATGCCATGATATGCAATGTATGCCCAGCAAATTTACTACAGAGATACATAGATTACTATTGCTGTAAGATTTAAATCTGTTCGATATGGTTCATTACGTTTTTTAACAATAAGTACAATAAGTGCACTATGAAAGTATGTCCTATTTCGAAAGTTAAAATGTATTTGTCAACATGACGTTGATGTTGGTTAAAATTCCGCGAATTAATAGCAATGATTGTGTTAACGAAAAGTTGCGGGCAAGATTTACTACCAAAAGTGAGTACATTTTCATATGTAATGCATATTTTTATGTAGATAATGCAGATCATCATTTTATAATTTTCAGTTCAGATTTATTATTTTATTTCGTAAATATTTCTTGAAGTGGTCGACATATTAAAAATTATCTGTAACTCTCAAACCATTGCAGATATTTTCACTCACTGATTGAATTAAATAATTTGAAAGTCACACTTACGCTCTCATTTATTTAATTGTTCATACCCAAATAAGAAAGTGTTCATTAAATCTAAACGATGTGAAGACTATTTTGAGTACTGTATCATGAAAAATCGAAAGTATAACACTATCCTGAAAATAAAATTATAAAAATTGAATAATTACAAGAAGATCATTAGTTACTACTATTACACGTATTTCATTATTAATATTTCTCGTTCTACTTACTACAGCGGCCTTTTTTTCACGCTTCTTTATTTTAGACCATCTATTTTTTTATTTTCAATATATTATATCGGTGTTAGTTTCTAATAGTGTACTATGTTATCAAACGAATTTACCTTAGTGAAGTTCGATCATCATAATAATTATCAACGACCACTAATCTAATAGACACTATTTGCATTTAGAGGATTTGTTTTACTCAAATAGGGGTGCTAGTTTTACGCAGATGTTGAAGGCAATATGTATATAAAAATTTATAAATAATAATAATAGAAATACAAAGCCGAAACCGAATGGGTTAGGATTATACTTATGAAAAAAGGCGGACACACAACTATTCCCACCGACATTATGTGTCGATGGCGGAATTTGAACCCGCACGACGATGAGGAGATTGATATTGATTTATACGTTTTGAACCCTCCTGAATCGATTCTGACTATTTTCCGAATGATGTCTGTCGGTGCGTGTGTGTGTGTGTGTGTGTGTGTGTGTGTGTGTGTGTGTGTGTGTGTGTGTGTGTGTGTGTGTGTGTGTGTGTGTGTGTGTGTGTGTGTGTGTGTGTGTGTGTGTGTGTGTGTGTGTGTGTGTGTGTGTGTGTGTGTGTGTGTGTGTGTGTGTGTGTGTGTGTGTGTGTGTGTGTGTGTGTGTGTGTGTGTGTGTGTGTGTGTGTGTGTGTGTGTGTGTGTGTGTGTGTGTGTGTGTGTGTGTGTGTGTGTGTGTGTGTGTGTGTGTGTGTGTGTGTGTGTGTGTGTGTGTGTGTGTGTGTGTGTGTGTGTGTGTGTGTGTGTGTGTGTGTGTGTGTGTGTGTGTGTGTGTGTGTGTGTGTGTGTGTGTGTGTGTGTGTGTGTGTGTGTGTGTGTGTGTGTGTGTGTGTGTGTGTGTGTGTGTGTGTGTGTGTGTGTGTGTGTGTGTGTGTGTGTGTGTGTGTGTGTGTGTGTGTGTGTGTGTGTGTGTGTGTGTGTGTGTGTGTGTGTGTGTGTGTGTGTGTGTGTGTGTGTGTGTGTGTGTGTGTGTGTGTGTGTGTGTGTGTGTGTGTGTGTGTGTGTGTGTGTGTGTGTGTGTGTGTGTGTGTGTGTGTGTGTGTGTGTGTGTGTGTGTGTGTGTGTGTGTGTGTGTGTGTGTGTGTGTGTGTGTGTGTGTGTGTGTGTGTGTGTGTGTGTGTGTGTGTGTGTGTGTGTGTGTGTGTGTGTGTGTGTGTGTGTGTGTGTGTGTGTGTGTGTGTGTGTGTGTGTGTGTGTGTGTGTGTGTGTGTGTGTGTGTGTGTGTGTGTGTGTGTGTGTGTGTGTGTGTGTGTGTGTGTGTGTGTGTGTGTGTGTGTGTGTGTGTGTGTGTGTGTGTGTGTGTGTGTGTGTGTGTGTGTGTGTGTGTGTGTGTGTGTGTGTGTGTGTGTGTGTGTGTGTGTGTGTGTGTGTGTGTGTGTGTGTGTGTGTGTGTGTGTGTGTGTGTGTGTGTGTGTGTGTGTGTGTGTGTGTGTGTGTGTGTGTGTGTGTGTGTGTGTGTGTGTGTGTGTGTGTGTGTGTGTGTGTGTGTGTGTGTGTGTGTGTGTGTGTGTGTGTGTGTGTGTGTGTGTGTGTGTGTGTGTGTGTGTGTGTGTGTGTGTGTGTGTGTGTGTGTGTGTGTGTGTGTGTGTGTGTGTGTGTGTGTGTGTGTGTGTGTGTGTGTGTGTGTGTGTGTGTGTGTGTGTGTGTGTGTGTGTGTGTGTGTGTGTGTGTGTGTGTGTGTGTGTGTGTGTGTGTGTGTGTGTGTGTGTGTGTGTGTGTGTGTGTGTGTGTGTGTGTGTGTGTGTGTGTGTGTGTGTGTGTGTGTGTGTGTGTGTGTGTGTGTGTGTGTGTGTGTGTGTGTGTGTGTGTGTGTGTGTGTGTGTGTGTGTGTGTGTGTGTGTGTGTGTGTGTGTGTGTGTGTGTGTGTGTGTGTGTGTGTGTGTGTGTGTGTGTGTGTGTGTGTGTGTGTGTGTGTGTGTGTGTGTGTGTGTGTGTGTGTGTGTGTGTGTGTGTGTGTGTGTGTGTGTGTGTGTGTGTGTGTGTGTGTGTGTGTGTGTGTGTGTGTGTGTGTGTGTGTGTGTGTGTGTGTGTGTGTGTGTGTGTGTGTGTGTGTGTGTGTGTGTGTGTGTGTGTGTGTGTGTGTGTGTGTGTGTGTGTGTGTGTGTGTGTGTGTGTGTGTGTGTGTGTGTGTGTGTGTGTGTGTGTGTGTGTGTGTGTGTGTGTGTGTGTGTGTGTGTGTGTGTGTGTGTGTGTGTGTGTGTGTGTGTGTGTGTGTGTGTGTGTGTGTGTGTGTGTGTGTGTGTGTGTGTGTGTGTGTGTGTGTGTGTGTGTGTGTGTGTGTGTGTGTGTGTGTGTGTGTGTGTGTGTGTGTGTGTGTGTGTGTGTGTGTGTGTGTGTGTGTGTGTGTGTGTGTGTGTGTGTGTGTGTGTGTGTGTGTGTGTGTGTGTGTGTGTGTGTGTGTGTGTGTGTGTGTGTGTGTGTGTGTGTGTGTGTGTGTGTGTGTGTGTGTGTGTGTGTGTGTGTGTGTGTGTGTGTGTGTGTGTGTGTGTGTGTGTGTGTGTGTGTGTGTGTGTGTGTGTGTGTGTGTGTGTGTGTGTGTGTGTGTGTGTGTGTGTGTGTGTGTGTGTGTGTGTGTGTGTGTGTGTGTGTGTGTGTGTGTGTGTGTGTGTGTGTGTGTGTGTGTGTGTGTGTGTGTGTGTGTGTGTGTGTGTGTGTGTGTGTGTGTGTGTGTGTGTGTGTGTGTGTGTGTTGTTGTTATTATTGTCGTCTTCTTCTTTTTTTGTGTGTGTGTGTGTGTGTGTGTGTGTGTGTGTGTGTGTGTGTGTGTGTGTGTGTGTGTGTGTGTGTGTGTGTGTGTGTGTGTGTGTGTGTGTGTGTGTGTGTGTGTGTGTGTGTGTGTGTGTGTGTGTGTGTGTGTGTGTGTGTGTGTGTGTGTGTGTGTGTGTGTGTGTGTGTGTGTGTGTGTGTGTGTGTGTGTGTGTGTGTGTGTGTGTGTGTGTGTGTGTGTGTGTGTGTGTGTGTGTGTGTGTGTGTGTGTGTGTGTGTGTGTGTGTGTGTGTGTGTGTGTGTGTGTGTGTGTGTGTGTGTGTGTGTGTGTGTGTGTGTGTGTGTGTGTGTGTGTGTGTGTGTGTGTGTGTGTGTGTGTGTGTGTGTGTGTGTGTGTGTGTGTGTGTGTGTGTGTGTGTGTGTGTGTGTGTGTGTGTGTGTGTGTGTGTGTGTGTGTGTGTGTGTGTGTGTGTGTGTGTGTGTGTGTGTGTGTGTGTGTGTGTGTGTGTGTGTGTGTGTGTGTGTGTGTGTGTGTGTGTGTGTGTGTGTGTGTGTGTGTGTGTGTGTGTGTGTGTGTGTGTGTGTGTGTGTGTGTGTGTGTGTGTGTGTGTGTGTGTGTGTGTGTGTGTGTGTGTGTGTGTGTGTGTGTGTGTGTGTGTGTGTGTGTGTGTGTGTGTGTGTGTGTGTGTGTGTGTGTGTGTGTGTGTGTGTGTGTGTGTGTGTGTGTGTGTGTGTGTGTGTGTGTGTGTGTGTGTGTGTGTGTGTGTGTGTGTGTGTGTGTGTGTGTGTGTGTGTGTGTGTGTGTGTGTGTGTGTGTGTGTGTGTGTGTGTGTGTGTGTGTGTGTGTGTGTGTGTGTGTGTGTGTGTGTGTGTGTGTGTGTGTGTGTGTGTGTGTGTGTGTGTGTGTGTGTGTGTGTGTGTGTGTGTGTGTGTGTGTGTGTGTGTGTGTGTGTGTGTGTGTGTGTGTGTGTGTGTGTGTGTGTGTGTGTGTGTGTGTGTGTGTGTGTGTGTGTGTGTGTGTGTGTGTGTGTGTGTGTGTGTGTGTGTGTGTGTGTGTGTGTGTGTGTGTGTGTGTGTGTGTGTGTGTGTGTGTGTGTGTGTGTGTGTGTGTGTGTGTGTGTGTGTGTGTGTGTGTGTGTGTGTGTGTGTGTGTGTGTGTGTGTGTGTGTGTGTGTGTGTGTGTGTGTGTGTGTGTGTGTGTGTGTGTGTGTGTGTGTGTGTGTGTGTGTGTGTGTGTGTGTGTGTGTGTGTGTGTGTGTGTGTGTGTGTGTGTGTGTGTGTGTGTGTGTGTGTGTGTGTGTGTGTGTGTGTGTGTGTGTGTGTGTGTGTGTGTGTGTGTGTGTGTGTGTGTGTGTGTGTGTGTGTGTGTGTGTGTGTGTGTGTGTGTGTGTGTGTGTGTGTGTGTGTGTGTGTGTGTGTGTGTGTGTGTGTGTGTGTGTGTGTGTGTGTGTGTGTGTGTGTGTGTGTGTGTGTGTGTGTGTGTGTGTGTGTGTGTGTGTGTGTGTGTGTGTGTGTGTGTGTGTGTGTGTGTGTGTGTGTGTGTGTGTGTGTGTGTGTGTGTGTGTGTGTGTGTGTGTGTGTGTGTGTGTGTGTGTGTGTGTGTGTGTGTGTGTGTGTGTGTGTGTGTGTGTGTGTGTGTGTGTGTGTGTGTGTGTGTGTGTGTGTGTGTGTGTGTGTGTGTGTGTGTGTGTGTGTGTGTGTGTGTGTGTGTGTGTGTGTGTGTGTATCCGCGATAACCCAAAAATACTGAGAGACTTCCCAAATTTTAGAAGACACATTAAGTTTGGTGAATGTGGTACCACCAGAAGAGACGTAATGAATGAAAGAAGAAAAAATGTACAATTTCAGGGAAAAAAAAATTTATTGCATTTCTGGACGAATCTCGACGATATATAATGAAAATATCTGATTTGGCCAGCATATAACTTTCTTATACCAGTATATATTATCCTGATCTAAAAAAATAATTCTATTTAATTCTTCGCTTACCTCAATTAAATTTTAATAGCGTACCTTGAAATGTTTCATTAAAATTTTTAAATAATTTATTATCAGTGTTATTCGATACTGTCAATAATGTCATATATTTTAATAATTTTTTGTTATTGACATTGACATTTTTGTAACTAAATCAAACCTTTCAAACGTCAAACTGTTAAATTTATTCTAACCCCATTTTATGAGGCCAAATGTGTAAAATATTTCAGTTTAATCAGCTTTGTTTAAGTACTTGGAAAATATATTTTATTCGCTTGATATAGTAGACATGATTTATAATCTTTCGTCAAGAATATATTTTTTTTGTAAAGTCAAATACAAAAAAGTTTGGATCCCATGGACTCCCTTTCAGAAGGCCAATTTTGCTCATCACTAATTTTTTCATTATCTTTGGCCTTTAGAACAAGTGTACCAAATTTGAAACTTTTATCTCAAAACTGTGGCTGCTATCGTGATACTACAGACATGCGGACAGATTATTGTTATGCACTTAAATAAGTTTTTAAAAATGTTTTCTTTTTGATAAAATACATATTTGAGCTTGGGGAGATCTTTAAGTATTTGATATTTATTACTAACAAAGATTGTTTTGAAAATTGAAAACAACAATTAAGTCAGAATGCAAAGCCACCTCGAAATAGTGTAATCAAATATTTCTCATGTTTATCCTCGAATATCTCGGCAGATTTTTATCTAAACTCAAAAGAGTTATACATTTTTGAAATCAGCTCAAGTAGTACTACAAACCAATCAAAAAGTATACAGGATGTTCCATTTAAAAGAAAACAACTTTTCTTCCACCACACTGTATGTATTATTGGCATTAGGTAATTTTTAATATTATTTTTGAAAAATCGGAAAATTTCAGATACGGCCACATTTTAAAATTTTAAAAAATCTTCATAAATAAGGAAATAAAAGGGGTGTCAAAATTAGAGTTGACAACCTGAACAGGGTGTCCCATATTTCCAGGACGTACAAGACTATATAAACAAATGCAACATTTGCCAGATTAACAAATATGACCGAAATCCTAAATTCATGATTACACCTACTCCCACAAAACCGTTTAAAATTGTACACGTAGACGTATTCCAAACCGAAAAACAAAAATTTGTAACTTTAATCGACTCCTTTTCAAAATACGCTCAGGCATACCCAGTAGACGGAGCTTGCAGCATTAATATCATTAAAGCCCTTCTAATTTACATTAATCATCACGGCCTACCACACTTATTTGTTGCGGATAGCGGAGGTGAATTCAAAAATAAAATGATTCAGGGTTTTATGGAAACCCATAAAACTGCGATTCATTACACAACACCCGGTAACGCGCAATCGAATGGACTAATCGAAAGGTTTCATTCCACACTAATTGAACACCTACGGGTACTCAAACATGACAAAACTACTTCAGACGTTAAAGAATTAATGTTGTATGCAATTTTGGGCTACAATAATTCTATACATTCAATAACGAAACAGAAACCAATCGACGTTATAAATGGTCACCTAACAACTAGAGATCCTTTTGATATAGAACTTGATAATACCTTACTAAACAATTATAAATCTCAACATCGCGAAAAGACAAAAGAACTCTATGCGAAAGTACATAACTGTTCTCTACACAAAAAAACCACAGCCATAAATAACAAACAAAAAAAGACAAGAGCCAATTACATATAAACCCAAGCAAAAGGTTTACGTCAAAAGGTTTAGCAAAATACGAAATAAAATGTGTCCAAAATACACACCCAAAGTAGTTACAAAAGACAATAAAATAACTATCGATATACCCGGAACTACTAGACATAAAAAGATTTATAAAAAATATTCCAGCCAAACAAACTGACAAAAATGTATCCTTACAGGTTGACGCACATCCTAGTACAAGTGCAACCCCAGGAAATACGGATAAGTAATCTAGAAACTAACCCTGGAATTATCCCACTAAGACTCGGACAAGCTCGAATTCAAACAAGCCTACACGACTTTGTACATTACTATGACCTAAAACCTATATCGCGGGAAATTGAAACAATTACCCTACAATACGAATCAATAACAAAAGCAATAAATAACTGTCACCCGTACTTTTCAAATCTGCAGAATTTCGATTTAAGTCTGAAGTACCAACTTAAGAGCGCGAAACGAAAATTGGACACTATTTATCCAACTCATCGAACTAAACGTGGACTAATAAACGGATTAGGAAGCATAGTAAAAGTAATATCAGGTAACTTAGACCAGGAAGACGCCGAAAGGTATAATAGGGCAATTGAAAGTTTACAGGACATTCAAGAAAATATTGTCCAAAATCTTAACTCACATATTTCCATTACACGCGATTTAATAGAAAACTTTAATTCAACAGTTTCATTACTAAGTCGTAATCAGAATGAAATTACAGAGGAAATAAATAAAGTAAGCTCAGATTTAAAGAAATTTACGATCGATTTTAATCATTACTTGAGAGCCAGAAACGTACTTGACCAATTGAACCTAGCATTACAAACCAGCGCTTGTATTTTCTAAACATTTTGTTGAGTTCAACTTATTCTACAAATCTGGTGGCAAATCTTGTTTTTGGTGCATCGACGCTAGGCGTCGCATCGCGTTTTATATTTTTTTTCCATGGATATCTATTTTTATTGCTCAAGTATTTTAGATGACATTAATTTGAAAAAAAATTTTCTAATACGTTTTTTTCCCCAAAAATCGTTAGTTTCGAGCTATGAGCTAACAAAATGTCTCATACATAATTCCAACCCATACCTTTAACTCCTAAACAAAAAAAATTGAGACTTTCAAAAAATATTCTTTTAAGTTCAATTTATTCTACAAATCTGGTGCCAAATCATGTTTTTGTTGTATCGACTCCAGGCGTCGTCGTGACGCGTTTTATACATTTTTTCCATGATTACCTAATTTTTATTGCACAGTATTATAGATAACACTAATTTCAAAAACTTTTTCTAATATTTTTTTCCAAAAATCATTACAGCTATGGACAAACAAAATGGCTGATACATAATTCCAACAGGTTTATACAGCGATTTTATACGTAGACGGAAAAGTCAACAATAAAGCTGTATGATTTTCTTATCCAAAATTGTTTGTAATGCGCCAATGCAGTAAAAGGGATTTAGTTGTTTTTTTTACTTTTTTTTAGTCTCTTGATTGTTTTCGATTTCGTTCACTCATTAGGCAAAATTCTATGTATTAGGCTTTGTAATTTTCAATAGTAATTTTGTCAGTTCTACCATACTATATCATCGCATTTTACCATGGCTGCTTTTACGAATAAATACGATCATGTAAGCTATATTTAGTACCTTTTCTAATGTAAATTGCGTTAGTTATGTGTGCTTAATTGCCACTTCAACAATAAACTGTAAATGTATTAAAGCGCGTTCTTATCAAAATTCAAGGTGTCTGCCTTCACATTTACCATGTTTGCTTTAGATTTTATTTAATTGGTTGAAGTATAATGCATGCGTTAATTACCAGCTATTGAGTTTTTTCTGTAGATAAGAAACCATTTTTTATAATTATAAAATGCTTTCCAAGGAACCTGTCTCGAGCTAAGACTTGTTAATCAGATCCTACATATATAGAAACAAAATGTATCGCGAAAAATTTATTACATTATAATTTATGAATTTACTGTAGAAAACGGTGTAGTACTATGGTTTTACGTTGGGCGACTGTTTTTGAAAATGTTTTTTGATAGGTAAACGATTGGTCTAAAATTAATTTCTAAAATAAAATCATGAATATGTTTAAAATAGCATATATAATACTATAAAACAAAATATTTCATTTCGATGCGACTAAATTATAATATGAAATTACTAAAATTTGGAACGAATTTCAAATAGTCACTGATTGTAATGTGACTATGATCGTTACCCGCCGCTCGACATAAGCTTTCATTTCTGTATGTTAGTCAGCCATCAACAAAATTAAAATTATCTTCCTGCCACTACAGCGATTAACACGTATGAATATTGTTGCCAGATCTAATTTTATTATAAAAGCTGTTACTCATTTTTTTATATTATTTTTCACATCCTTATTTTTTGTCATTATATAGACATGCACGAGTATTTCATAAAATACTAACTTAAAATGTCTTAAGGAATGTCTATGAGAAATTTTAATGTGAAATGTTGAGGAGTTAATTTTGACAATGTTATCTGTCCAGGTTCTTCTAATATTTTTTTATATTCATTTCAATGAAAAATAAAAAACCAAGCACTTTTTAATTTAATTTTTTTTTATATTGCAATTATTTAAAATATTCGATCAGCATCTTATATACTGTGTGACATTAAAATTATAACACTCAGTAAAGAATTCAGGTGCAAATCTGGTAAACAATTGCTATTTTTTCGATACTTACTCAAAAAAAATAGTCTTTTTTAATATCGAACTCAAATAAAACTTGTAACTTGCTTTACTTTTATCTCTTTGTTTGCCATGCGAACATCATTGATAATGCATCGAGTATGACTACATATATTCAGTTTTGTGTGAAACGGAAGATAGCATTATCATATGGAAGCAGATTTCCTCTAGTCATCCTAAATAGGGACAAAAGTGCAAATGAGTACATTATGAAGGCTGCTATTGTCTAATAATTGACATCGCCAAGGAGACAAAGATGGACCCAATAAAAACAAAATTGGAATGTGGGATGGAACTCAGTTTTGTGTTAGTGTGAATCAAGATCTGCATTATACATTTATTCCAGATAGGTTAGAATTAGAAATGGAGATCATGAATCGTCCCAGTGCACCAGGATTTGTCCAACACGTTTTACCGGTGGTAAAACTATCATTGTTTTGGGTGATATCGCTCTAGGTCATCAACACCTTCAGAAGGCTATATGAAAAGACAATTGTGCAGATTCGACATAATTCATGCCACTGTTACACCTCCTTTTAGAGAGATGGGTGAAGAATTTTAATTTTTAGTGGATACCGCGCGCCCCCATTGATAGTTTATGGTCCGCAATGCTGTAAGACTTCAGAATTTCTCATTTTCCATTACCTGCGTTGTCACAGGACGACTTAATTCCACATACCATCCATTTGGGATATTCGTCAGAAGGAGCTAGATATCTATCAACACTTTAGAAATTAAGACTTGGTATAACCAAGTCTGGAACAATAATTCACAAGAAATTATTGATAACGTAATAAGAAGCATGCCACAAGGGATACAAGTCGTTTTAGAAGATAGAGGTGATTATACAAGGTATAGTTTTCAAAAATTGAAGATTATGGGATATATTTTTACTTTTTATTTTTTGTACTTTAAAATAATGTATAATGCTCATATAATGCTGGTTATAATTTTCTCATATAATATAAATATATTTTAAAAACAATTTGTTTTCCCTGCATAAAACCTCGTTTTTGTATTTCTTATATCTCTGCAATGAACCATACAATACAGTACACATACTTACAACTAGACTTTCTTTTAATTATCCTAAAATTTAACTAGTGTGCTTTCAGCTGTGATTTAATTGATTATTTACAGAACGATTTCTACAAAATAGTAATCATTATCTTTATATAGTTCATTTATTGAATGTACGAATACTTTCTATTGATAGCGTATGTGGGCGTTTACCGAATTCTGGCTGGAAAGTTTTTCAATGTAAAAGAATAATCAATGGATACATACATATTTACAATCGTGATTTATTGTCTTATGGTACCCTAGCTGTTACGTGGGAATGGGGAATATAATTTACATTTTACACTATAATTGAATAATAAATCTATTAAAAAGTAATGCATAATATAATAATCTTGTTTCTGCTATAAATTTCAACAAAAACTTAACTTTCATTTAAACCAATTTTTTTTAAGAAAAAAGTAAATTGCGTTTTTGTTAACTGAAAGTTACAAATAAATAATATTGTACACATCTTTTTTTGTTCCCCACAACCGTAGACATTTTCACTGGTATTAGTCTATGTAGCGGACAAGATGTGACTAATTTGGGAGTACTAATTTTCAATCAAGTCCCAATTCTGTCGGTGTGTGCGAAAAGGTATGAAAGCCATCTCATACGGGTATCTTTTTAAAGTGGGGGTCAATCAAAATTATGAGTCATACAGATATCATATCTTTATGACATTAACCATTTTAAGATTTTTCTAATGGAAGCTTATTAAATTTGAGATCAATTTTGTCGTATATTTAGCGGTTTTTGAAAAAAATAAGAAAGAAAGATATATTAGATTCCCGGTTATCTACGATATGTTAATATTTTATGAAAAAATTATTTAAATAGAAGAGCAACAAAATTTAATAAGATATAAATCGGTATTTTTGTGGAAGCTGTTATATAAGCGGGCATATGTGGTTTGGACATAAGGAATGGGTAATATTTTACCTGTCGATTATATAGCGAAAAATTTTAATTTTTTGCTTAATAACTGGAGTCAAATATTAATGTTTACTGAGATACAATGTGTCAAAGTTATAAAAATAATTCAGTAATGTTGTTATATTTCAGTTATTTTTTCACACAAACATAAAAGTCGTTACAATTAACTAAGATTTTAGAAAATCCTGCGAACCCTTTTTTTTTACTTTTTGCAGTGATTCTTTCCTCCTCAAAATGCATAATTTGTAATATTCTATTCGCCATTTTAACAAAAATAACTTTTAATACCAAATTATCTGAAGATGTGAGAAAAAGTGAGTATTTTTTGAATTTAAAAAATGGCGGAAATAAATTAAACAATTTAATAGATAAAATAATTATTTATCAACCTGAATAGAAAGAACGAAGTAAAAACAAAATATTTTGAAACTACAAATAAAAGTGTTACATCTCTCAGAGAACTTGTTCTACATGGCTACCACCCACCTCAATACAACGTTTTAGTCGCTTGCTCAATGATTTTCTTACAGAAAAGAAAGTAGCTAGGTTAGTTCTGATAGTAACAGCAGCTTCCTAAATTCTTCTCCACAACTCTTCGCGAGTATATATTGCTTTGGAGTAACCCCAAACATAAAAATCCATTGCGTTGATATCCGGGCTACAAGGTGGCCAAGAAAACTGACTCCCACGATCTATCCAGCGGTTTGGAAACACTTCATTCAAGTAATTTCTTACTTGTAGGGGAAAACGTGGTGGTGCTCCGTCCTGCATATACCACATGTTTATTCTTACGAATTGGTGATATATTTTCAAAAAGTTCTGGTAACTGGTTTCTTAAAAAATTTAGGTAAAGTTCTCCGTTTAAATTGGGAGGCAGCTCAATTGGACCTAAAAATTTTTCTCCCATTATGCCACACCATACATTAATCTTAAATTCATATTGAAAATGCCTTTCCCTGATTAAATGCGGATTTTCTAATTGCCAAGAATGACTATTTCGCCATTTAAAAACACCACGTGTCGTAAATGTAGCTTTTTTTTGTAAAGAGGATATTTTTCTAAAATGAACGGTCTTCATTTTGTTTTCTTCGCATTCTGCTACCAAAACTAACTCTAGTTGGGTAATCCCGTGGAAGTAAATTTTGAACGGGAGTAAAATAAAATGAGTGAAACTTTTCCTTTTTCAACAGTCTTACTATTGAAAACTGATTAATTCCAGTAGCTAATGACAGACGGCGTGTACTGGTTTCGGGATCACCAGTTACTTGAACTAAAACTTCATCTTCTTGGTCAGGTCGTGTAATTTTGGTACGTCCTGTATGGGTTTTTGGAGCAAAATTAACCTGTTTCGCCTAATCGATTGAACAAGTTTTGAAAAATCTTGTAATTAGGCTGTCTTCTACCAGGATATGTTTGTCGATATACTCTAGCTGCAGCAAAGCCAGAGAAATTTGCTTTTGCATAAACACAGATCATATCTCTCATCTCTTCATTAGTAAAATTGTTATGAATCACGGTCGCTGATATGTAAATTAGTAACTATTTATTGGGATACTATAATTACTTAGTTAATATTGCAATTATCGTGTACGATTTTTCTTTATATACATTCATTATATGGGGTGTCTCACCATGAACTACATCGATCGATATAAGGAAAAGTACGCACCAGAAAATTTTAAAATTTAGGGATTGGTCACTGCCGTTAGTAGCTCACCAAATTTTCAAAATTTTCTTACCCTATATCCATAGATGCGGTTCCTGGTGAGACGCCCTGTATAAGTTAGAAATTTTAGATAACAAAATCATCTATAATTTTCTAAACAGATTATTATATTTACTCACAAGCGAATCAAAAGAAAGATTAGGTAACATTAAATATTATTAATATACAACTGTTTCTTTTAATGCTCATCTTCGCTATATATTTCGTGTAATTCAGACATGTAACAGTTCGTAAGTTTACAAACAGATGTTTCGTTTTAGTTATTCAATAAGCAGGAGCAGGTTGGTAGTTTACAAGAACGCGAATAAGAGCAAATAAGGCACAAGACAGCCTCTGGCGCAGATAATCAGGTTACGCATTTAACAGATTTCCAAGCTCGGCAATTCTCCAACTATAAACTTGATGGGGATCTCAGGAATCTCCTCAAGACATCGTTTTTAAATTGTAGACTGGCAATTTGGTATGCTGATAAGGGTAGTATTCACATGGAGGGAGTTAAAGGGATTCAAAACTCCCTTTTTTTGCCTCGAAATATTTCGTAAAGTATCATTGACTTTTCCAGATAGTTAATTTTCAATTAAAGCAGAAAGAAACTATTTCTGGAATTGATTGAAAAGGTTTGCGGTTATAGTCTAGTTTTAACCAAGTAAAAACAAATGTACCTATAAATTCTTCTTGTTTTGATAATAAATTTAATCGTTTTCGACCTTCTATTCAACTGACTAATTCGCTATCAGCTTGAACTGAAGATAAAGCGGACAACTTTGGAGATCTTAAAGCAGATTCAAGTTTTTTTATATCGATGAGTCTAATTCAGGTTTTTCTTCCACGGTTCACTAAAATTATATTCTTATTTTCAATGTATAATAATCACGCATAAACACACAAAATCAGTACATCTGTATCATTTGTATTACATATAATATTCGTGTAATGTTCAGAGGTACGTTTGTTATTTTCAGGATGTTTTCATATGAAACCAATATAGTAAAAAAAAAATTTGATTCTAGACATTTGGATTATACGCGAAAAACGAAATGGCTGGCCGGTATGAGTTAGTCAGTCCAGAGTACCCAGTCAGTAATTACGATCACAGCACAATGATATGTACATTCCAAAATTAATATCTCAGCTTCCATAAAAGTTCTGGGAGCTTATTTAATCTTTCTTTTCTCGTTGTGGCATTTTTCCCATAAAAAAATTAACATATAGAGAATCTCGATTTAACGAATCTTCAGAATCTTCTTATTTATTTCGAAAATCGTTTAATATACGATGAAATTGATAGAAACAAAATTGATTGAAAATTTAATAATCTTTCATTGTTGAAATTAAAAAATAAGTGGCTGAGATAACACCGCTTATATGAATCGAAAATTTGATTGACCGCGATTATGAAAAGTACCTATCTGAGATAGCCATCATATTTTTTCATCGTCCTTAACTTCCAATGTAGCTGGGGTTTGAAGGAAAATAGGTATCTTCAAATTATAGTTGACCCCTAATTCCTGGCATCCTGGCACATAGACTATAAAAGTTTGTTAAAATGTATTACCATTCATTTATTTGCACAGTAAATTTTAAATAAGTGTGGCATCGATGACGTTATGCGCTATGAACGAAAATATGAACTGGGACAGCTCATGTTCAGACTATGGGGACAGTTAACTCTAACCCTAAAAATTTACCACACATTACTTACCCAGTTCAGAGTACACTGCAGGCGGGCCGCTGGTCATCCATCTGTGATGCATAACAGCGACCGACCCCCGTTACCGTGCTCTGTCTGTTGTAGTTTATATTATTAATTGTAGTTAATAATGATACACAATTACTTTATAATAGTATTATATTTGCTTATTAGTATTCTACAGCTGGTGTCGTCTTATCGGCTACCATGACATTGCTGCCAACCTCTATACCGCTAGCTACTAGTAATGGCAACCAACTTCTAGACAATCAGTATACAACATCTCCCTCTTTATACAATACAAAACTACAAGGTACTTACGAACTTAAGCAAAAAATAACTTAAAATAACTTATTACAAACAATGAAACTCAAACTTAATATAATACAAAATCATTATATTTTCTAGGTATTATTACATTTCTACCTGATTTCGTACTCACCGGTATAGGCTTAACATTTAATGTATTATTACCCACATTATCATTTATTAAGTTATTTCCTAAGTTGTGATCGGGATTTATGTTACTGTTCTGGTGTTCCCAGTTATTTACTACTGGCTCTTGATCATCAGAACAACCTTCATAAGGTTGGATTTCAATATTAGATGGTCTTAGGTGATAGGTATTTCTCCGAAGTATTTGATTCTTACTGTCTTTTACAATGAACGAACGTGGAGCTTCATAATTAGTTATTATTTTACCTGGTTCCCAATTTTTTTTGTTTTTAATCACTACATTTTGTCCTTCTCTAAATTTAATTTTTCTAGGAGCACTTCGGTCATGATATCTCTTGTATTTGCTTTGATTCATTTGTAATTTAATATGTATATTATTTTGAAGTCTTGGTATTAATTTTGTATGTGCAGTAGGCAATTTTGTTTTTAATAATCGACTCATTAAAATTTCCGATGGAGACACATTTAAACTTGGAATTGGAGTGCATCGATATTCTAATAATGAAATACTAAGGTCTTTACCTTCCTCAATTTGTTTTTTTAACATTTGTTTGCATATATGAACTGCCTTTTCTGCTAGTCCATTGCTGCGTGGATAGTTTGGACTTGAATTATTGACTTTAAAGTTCCACTGGATTGCAAATTCCTTAAACTCGTATGATCCAAATGGCATATTATCTGCTATAATTGTTTTCGGTATTCCGTGTGTTGCAAAAACATTTTTTAATTTATAGATAACTTCTTCCGAAGTTTTACACTTTAATTTCAATAATTCAATCCATTTTGAATAATAGTCTATAATCACTAAATAATCGGTGTTTTGATAACTTAAAATATCCATGGCCACTTTCTCAAATGGTAAATTTGGAATTTCATGTGGTATTAATAATTCTCTTTTATTTGATGGTTGAAATTTTTCACAGGTACGGCAGCTACTTATAAGTTGCTCTATTTCATTATACATACTAGGCCAGTACAAAATATTTTTTTGCTCTTAATTTAGTTTTTGTTATGCCTTGATGGCTTTCATGCAACAACTTCAACATTACAGGTCTTAAACTAACTGGCACCACTATCCTATTATTAAAATATACAATATTTTCTTCAACTATTAACTCATTTTTTATTTTATAATAATATTTTACATGTTCTGGGATAAATTTTTTTTCAGGCCATCCATTATGATAATATTCACAGACTTTACTAAGACATGGATCATTTATTGTAGCCTGTCGGAAGTCATACAAGTTATTACACTTATCATCAAATCTATTAATACAATGTATATTAACACCACTGTCACTCTGTTCCTGGTCATCAACCCTATTAATATAGTTACGCGATAATAAGTCTGCAATGTGCATATGTTTACCAGGTAAATAATTTAAATCAATATCATAGTTAAGAAGTTTAATTTTCATTTTTTGTAATCTCAGGGACGGAATTGCAGACACTTCCTTCTTCATAATTGATATCAAGGGTTGATGATCTGTGAATGCCGTTATTTTCCTCCCATATATGAAATAATGAAATTTGCGGCATGCAAACACTAAACTTAAAAATTCTTTTTCAATCTGAGCATAAGACTGTTCTGTGACTGTCAGACTTCTAGAAGCAAACGATATTGGTCTATTATTTTGTAGAAGACAACAACCTAGTCCATCCTTAGATGCGTCACATTGTATTACAATATCTTTATTTGGATCAAACTGACTCAAAACAGGTGGATTGGCAATTATTGTTTTCAATTTATTTAGAGTATCAGTGTGTATTTGGTTCCACACCCATATTATATCTTTTTTTAACAACTGCCTTAATGGACTGATAATTGCTGAAAAATTTGGAATAAAATCTCGTAAATAATTTGCCATTCCTAATATGCGCTGTAATTCAGTTTTGTTTTTAGGTTCTTTTAATTTTAGAATTGATTCAATATGTTCCGTTTGTGGTGTTACACCCTCTTTATTAAATATATGCCCTAGAAACTTTATTTCACTCTGTTTATATTGCAATTTATCCAAATTAAATTTGATATTCAACTGCTTAGCCCTATTCACTACCAAATTTAACAGTCTATTATGCTCTTCTTCAGTTTCAGTTGCAATTAACAAGTCATCAAAGTATATTACAATATCATTCTCACTAATGTCCCCAAAATATTTTGTAATTAATTTTATGAACGCCTCTGGAGCACATGATACTCCAAACGGTAATCTGTTAAATTTATAGTAACCAAAAGGTGTGCTAAAAGTACACAAGTTAGAAGATTCTTCGTCTAATTTTATTTGCCAAAATCCTTGTTTTAGGTCTAGTAAAGTGAATATTTTTTTATTAAGTAATTTAGGTCTAATATCGTCAAATTTTGGTATTATATAATAATCACGTCTAATAATTTTATTTAGTTCAGATGGATCTAAGCATATCCGTAAGGATTTATTAGGTTTTTCTATAATAACTAAATTGCTAGCCCAATTTTTTGGTTCATTTACTTTGGATACTACCTTCTCAGACTCTAATCTATTAAGTTCAATCTTAAGCTCCTTTGTGAGGGTCTGAGGTAACCTTCGAGGTGGTTTAATTACACCTTTATTTACATCCGTGATTTTAATCTTATATATATCCGGAAAGATACCTACACCCTCAAATATTATTTTATTTTGTTCAATAAATCTTTGCTTTTCATTCTCTACTACATTTACACATTTATTATTAGTAATCTTATTTCTTTCAATTAATTTTAAGTGTATACAACTTAAAATGCCTAAAATTGGCTTACACTTAATGTCAACTACCAAAAATTCCAACATTTTACTTATGTTTTTAACCTTACATTCCAAGTTAATTTTACATAAAGGCTTTATTTTTGAGCCCCCAAACCCTTTCAATATAGTATTCGTTTTTTTCTTGAGTGATATTTTTAAATTTACAGATTTTTTCAAAAATAGAAATAGGCATTACATTTACTTCTGCACCAGTATCTAATTTAAAAAGGATATGTAATTTATCTTCAATTAAAATTTCTTGATCCCACGACTCTTCTAGTAAATTTACTTCTTTATATTCAGTTTCTATTGCTCTTACTTGAAATAATTCTTGCACTAATAATTCATCACACGAGGAGTTAGAATTTTCTTCCTGATTTACTTCACTAACGCGTCGTAAAGGTCTTTTCATAAATTTGCATCCCACAGCAAAGTGGTTGGGCCCATTACATTTTTTACATACTTTTCCATATGCTGGACAGCTTCTTACACCATGAGTAGTGTTGCATTTTTTACACAGATAAAATTTTTTTTCAAAATTAGGATAAGACGCTTCGGCTTTGATGTCTTTATTAACTATATTAGCAACATTTATTTCTTTTCCATTATGTAGGTTTTTCATTTGATTTTTACTGATTTCCGCTGCTCTGCAAATATTAACTGCCATAGTTAAAGTTAAATCTGAATTTCTTAATAATCTCTCCTGAATTTCTTTGGAATTAATGCCTAGCACTATTCTATCTCTAATCATTTCATCTACATCGGTATATTCACAGGTTTTAATCAACTTTTTTATGTCTTTCAGAAACGAATCAAACTCTTCATTTTCATTTTGAAATCTCGACCAGAACATATATCTTTCGTAAATTACGTTTTTTCTCGGTTTTAAATATTCTTCAAATGCTTTTTTCACTTTCGTCACACTTTTTTGGTCATCTGCTGACAAATTAAAACTATTAAACAAATCCAAAGCATCCTCCCCAATCAAGTATAAAAACATAGCGGCTCTTATATCCTCATCTTTTGCATCGAATCCTGTTGCCTTCATATATATATCAAAACTTTGGACAAATCGATTCCAATTTTCAACGGCATTTTCAATGATATTAAGATTTTTTTGGCGGTTTAAAATGTTCCATTTTATTTCCTGTATAGATGCACGTGTGTCAACTTTTAAATAGGGGTCGATTATTAGTTGTCTTGTTCACAATCACTTTAAGTAATTAGTCCACTTCGCAGCGCCATGTTGTAGTTTATATTATTAATTGTAGTTAATAATGATACACAATTACTTTATAATAGTATTATATTTGCTTATTAGTATTCTACAGCTGGTGTCGTCTTATCGGCTACCATGACATTGCTGCCAACCTCTATACCGCTAGCTACTAGTAATGGCAACCAACTTCTAGACAATCAGTATACAACACTGTCCCTGGTAACCAACCTCAAGTAGGTCGAACAAAGAATTTACCATCGATAAACATCATTAGAGCTTGCAGATTTAAATACTGGTCAACATTCAAAACGTAATCCTGCATAATTTCGAAACTAGGTCTTGAAGTACTAATTTTTTCTCAAAACATTACATTTTTCGGAGGTCCAGTTCGCATCAAGTCAAAATCACAGAAATTTTGGCGTATGCGTTTTTCGAAATAGTCAAAGTACTGTCTTTTACGAAAATAAATTAAGAAAACATTTCAAACAGATCACAAGAAAATTTAATACCCATAAACTCACTCGCATCAGAGATGTGCCAGGCTTTGTGGTTATGCTGCTACAAATGAAATTCTTGAAATTTTCCACAATTTCATTTCCCACAATTTCATTTCCCATTATTATTTATTTTAGAGTTTTTCGGGGAAACAAATCTGATGGTTAGATACCCAATGTAATGAGCTTTGAGAAACTGAAAATATTTTTGATTATAGTATTCGAAAGTTACGCTATTTCAAAGTCGAACAAAATTATGGGGAGTTACTTTTCAAATATTGATCAGTTTAGTTTGAGTAATGTATTAATTTAGATTTTATATTCAGTTTAATCGCTATTATTGTGTAAACCAATTTTTTGTTAATTAACTACCTATTGTTCTTTTCAATTTTCTTAGCTTGCTAACCAACCGTCTTCCTATGATTTTTTGTATCTCTGGGGAATAAAAATTGAATTAATAATCGTATCTTTTACATTATTCACCCTGTAAGATTTAAGCAGAGTACTGGTTTTGAACAGAAATTAGAGCGTCCAAATTGAAATTTACATCTGGTATACGTAAAATTAGAACGGTACTTACGAATGTATTTAAATGCAAATTAAATGGTTTCCAAACGGCAAATTAAGTAGAAATCTGCATTACTTTCAGTGAAGTAGTCTAACAAATAATTTACAAATAAGCCATGTGCTTTCTAACCATATACAAAATGGCAATTAGGAGAACGTGCTTGAAAAATAAAAGTAAATTGTTTTCATTGTACGTAAATGTTTATAAGGCAATAAATTCTGTTTGGACGTGTGAATGAGTCGATTTGTTTTCATTATAAATTAATTGACAAGATAAAAGAAGTGCATTTCTGGTTGGTATTAAATCAATTAGCATTTAATTGAAGCAGAAAACTGTATGGTGCAAAAACAACAAATAATAGTGTTCAAAACTATTATCGAGAATATTTAATCGGTTTTATACTCATTTATTATTTTTTTTTTTTAATTTTCTACCTCATTAAGTCTGTCTTTTTGTTGAATTGTGGGTAGACATATTGCATTTGTTGCTAAAAATTTAAAATTTTAGTTCTTTGGGTATTGTCTAATTATGGCCTTTAAAGTGTTATTTTTTACTTACTTATTTTTGCTTTTTTCTCTTAAGTGTGGAAGGTACACTTGATTTAAAAAAAAACTGGTACAACTCTTGTAATCGAAAATCTTAATAGTTTAGTTGTGTGCATATGTCTGTAAATAGGGCTGGCCAGGCATGTCGAGAGGGGGGTGGAGTAGAGGTGATTTTACCCCGGACCTGAGTTTTTTGGAGGAGATCGTTTTTCTTTGTGTTTTTAAACTTATTAAACCTTTCTCTTTTATTTTATTCAAATGGAATTTTAAAAAATAATTAGAAAATAACTTTTTTCAAAACATTTTCAAGCCTGCCATATTATTGTTTAAAAAAATAATATTTGTTACGGATAACTCTACTAATAGTTGTAATTAAAATACTAACTGAATAATGATAATCCTATTTTTAAAATAAGAACACAAAAATACCACTTGAGATTAAAAAAAATGTAAACAATGCAAACTGAACATAAAAATACAATAAAAAAAATAAAATAAATGAACTTCAATTACGTAATACAGAATTAACTAATATTTTGTCATTGCTCCATTAGCGTCTAAAACTGCCTGAAGTCTTGCAGGCATGGACAAAATCAGATTTCTTGCAAGGTCAACTTCTTGCGACAAGTTCTCCCAAGCGTGTTCAATTATCCCTTCCAATTCTTGGGCATTATTTGGATGGTTATTTAATTTTCTTATATGTTTCACCATTAGTCCCGATACATTTTCAATTGGATTTAAATCCGGACTTTTAGATAGCCACGGTAACAACTCTATGTTTTTATTAAGAAACCATTGCCTGACACGATGGGCCGTATGTATGGAGCAGTTGTCTTGTTGGAAAATAAAATTATTTTCCGGAAACACCTCTATTAGTGACGGCAACATAATATTGTCTAATATTTCAATATATTTAATGGAATTGAGATGACCACCACTGTTCCAACACACACCTAACCCATTTAGGCTCATCCAAGCCCAGACATTGATTGAAAACCTTCCTGATATTTGTGGATCGAAAGTATATTTTTCGTCGTATCTAGTGGAAGGAGGCCTATATACGCGAACATGTCCATCGTTACAGGATTTAAAAACCTTTTCGTCAGAAAAGACAACTTGTGCCCAGAAGTTTTCATCATTGATTATATGGTTGAGTGCAAAAATAATCCTACCCTGCTTCTTTTCTTCTGAAAGTTTGTATTTTTTAGCCGCTGAACAACTCTTCAAGTCGCTTTGTAGTTTTATTCTTCTGCAAGCAGTAGATACCGAAGCAGGGAAATTTGTCTCTGAAATTGCATTTACTGCAGTCTGAAAAGGGTTTTCTATTAGGTAATTTATAAGATTTTCATCTTCTTGATTATTGTTCTTTCTGGGCCTACCGGAACCAACTTTACGGGATACCGTGTGGTTGGTTTCCCATTGTTTTTTAACACTCATTATCGTGGTTTTACTCACATTGTTTTCAGCAGCAAGTCTTCTTATGGACCAACCATCTTCAATTTTAGAAACAATTCGAAATTTTTGAATATCTATTAGATGTCGAACCATTTTTAATAATGACGCCACTGATTAACGTCAAAGTGACATTTGTAAGATTATTAATATCAATCAAAGAACGAATGATTTACATAGCTAAAAGAAAGTGTACCAGTTTTTATTGAAATCAAGTGTACATACCTATTCGTGAAAAAGTTTTTGTTGCATTTCTAGATAATTTTCAACGAATTATGACGAAAAAGCATAATTTCAGAAAAAAATTGCGATAGCAGTCACAGAGATAAAACTTTCAAATTTGGTACACACGTTCTAGAGGCCCAAGGAAAAGGATGAGTTAATTGACAAACAAAATAGACCTGTTGAATCTTTTAATTTTAACTTTACAAAAAATATATTCTTGATTAAAGATTATAAATCAGAAAAGTAGTCTTTTTTTCTCAATGAAGTAGATGAAATATTTTATCAGTAGTAATATAATAAGTGCAGTGAAAATTATCCATAATTTGAGAAATATGTATGAATGCAAGTTAATGCGAAAAGCACGAGTGCGCACACAATTTTCAATGCACGAATTATATTTTATCAAAAAATGTCATGATCCCACAGAACATTTTCAAGAAATATCACGATAACAGTTTATAATAATTGTGTGATCAATTGTAAAAATTTTAATATTGCTTAAACAAATATTAAAATTTTTGACTATTTGAAATACTGTTATTTTGTACACATAAAAGATACTTAATACCTGACTTGATAAGCTTGACAAGAAATGTCAAAAAGATCGGTAATTTTCGAAAATTTGTACTAGTGCAAAATTATCACTTATAATATCACTTACCTAATTTATTTCCGGAAATTTTTTTCTAGGTCACGAATATTAAAAATGTATTTATTATTTTATTATTTTAATTTTCTTAAAATAATATTCGTGATCAAGAAAAAATTTCCAGAAATAATTTATGCACGTGTGGTAATCGGTAAGAAAATTTCACACCTCTGTTTTTTAACCAATAAAATGTGTTTTCTCTAGTGTTACCATGGCAACCCAGGTATTTTTTTGTAAATTTTTGTACTGGGGTATCCTGGAGAGAATAATTATAGTGGCAATTTTTTAACATAATCATATAATAATTTTTTTGATCATAAGTGTGACATGATTAATAATTACAATTAACCAGTGTTTAATTGCTTTATAAGTCTAACATATTTGAACAGAAGTGAACAAATACCTAATAAAATTATTTATTTCTATTACATAAAAAAATATTATAATTTCAAATGTTTTATTCAAACCCTTCCTTCAATATTATACTCACAAAGTAAAAATATATGCTGGCATTATTTAATTAAATGCAACTTAGTGTGAAATTTTCTTACCGAATACCACTAGAGGTTAGATTAAAAACCGAAAAATGTTTCTCGCCTGCAGCTCGGGATAATTGTTAAAGGATTTGTGACCTCGAACAAATTTTCGGAAATAATTTAACCTCTAGTGGGTATTACATGTGAAAATTTCACACCTAAATTATGAATAAAATTAAAAATTAAACCTGACATTTTGAATTAAAATCGCTGGAATCAAATTTGTAAAGAAGGCCATGCCCATGCCAGTAATGCGGATTTGTCATTTTTATTTAAACAGTTCTGTCACATTGACGTTAATTGTTTAGTTGACGCGAAACTACGTAAAATTTATTGTAGTGTTTTAAAATGTTTGGTTTTGGGAAAGAAGATCAACAAATATTTGAATTTCACTGATACTGCTTTGAATTACCTAGTTGTAAAAAAAAAATACATTTCTACCACTTTTAGTGGAATAAAATTTTACGAAAACGATACGTTCTGCTATTTCCAGCCGACTTTTATTATTTTGTGTAACTAAAGTTGGTAATTTGTTTTAAACACATATATTTGAATTTCATTGATACTGCTTTAAATTAGTTGTAAAATAAATACATTTCTACCACCTTTAGTGAAATAAAATTGTACGAGAACAATAGATTCGGCTACTACCACCTGCTTTTATTATTTTGTGTAATTAAAGTTGAAAATTTGTACTATTTATTATTTTTCTTTCTCTTTTTTTGGGACTTATTACCACATGAATAATTCTTCGTTATCTAAAAAATATAGTTAGTTACCCAGTATGTTACAGGAAAAATAAACCTCTGCGCTTGAGACATTACGTCAAAAGATTAGTCAGAGGTTGTTTTTTTGACAACTGAGACACAAAAATAATAATAATATAATTCCCTAACTTTTCGGAAAACGAATCTGTTTCCTATTTTTCTTTCTCTTTTTTGGGACTTATTACCACATGAATAATTTTCGTTATCTAAAAAATATAGTTAGTTACCCAGTATGTTACAGGAAAAATAAACCTCTGCGCTTGAGACATTACGTCAAAAGATTAGTCAGAGGTTGTTTTTTGACAACCAATATGGGACACAAAAATAATAATAATATAATTCCCTAACGTTTCGGAAAACAAATCTGTTTCCTTTTTCAAAGTTATTTATCTTTTTTTTTTAAATATGTCAAGCGTGAAACTTGACACTATATTATTTGTTTATGTAATATCCATAGATCCTTACATAGAACTGTTGATACTTAAAAATTATACAATATTAATTTTGTTCAATTCTTCTTTTAGCATTGGTAACCACGATGTACCAAAATCTACAGAGCAATGGGATAAACAATTTTCAGTATTCAATAATCTTATTGCCGATTCCTTAATTTCTATTTTTTTTGCTGTCCTCTTCTTTCATTAAAATTTTTGCAGAATCCCAGATTATTCTATGTCTATTTTCCCAAGCATGTTCGCAAATGTTCGATTTATCAATTTACCCCTTTCTAATGTAACTTTTATGCTCACCTAACCTTACATTGGGAGGTCTGGATCTCTCCCAGATAATGTTTTTTACACACACGCAATACTGTAAATACGGTTTTTTGAATTTTGCTCACAATTTAACGGTTTTGTTATTGTTAAAATGGATCTCAAAGTATTGCTCGTTTGAAATACTGTCCTAACATGAAACTTATCTCCGACACGATGTAGTTTTTCTGATAAACCTTGTATATAAGGAATTATTGTTGTACATTGGTATTCAGGTTTTTGTTGTACCGGATTGTTAAGTTTATTCTCAATATTTATTAGAGTCCTATCAACAAAGAATTCGGGATAATCATTAGTTATTAATAAGTACCTCTTTAATAAATTTTTTCTCATTTAATATTTGATCATTAGATGAAATTATTTTTGCTCTGTCATACAAACATTTAACAACACCCCTTTTAACACTAATTGCCTGGTTAGATTTAAAATTTAAATCTATTAGTATGAGTTACTTT
The DNA here is from genome assembly GCA_029963845.1 of Rhamnusium bicolor. Lineage (NCBI taxonomy): Eukaryota > Metazoa > Arthropoda > Insecta > Coleoptera > Cerambycidae > Rhamnusium > Rhamnusium bicolor. Next base: position 133,137 of record JANEYF010005780.1, read on the forward strand.
TCTGTATACACTAGTTTCAAATGTTAGGTGAGCATAAAGGTTATATTAGAATGGGGAAATTGAAAAATCAAAAATTTGCGAACATGCTTGGAAAAATAGACATAGAATAAACTGGAATTCAGCAAAAATTTTAATGGAAGAAGCGGACAGCAAAAAAGAAAAAAGCAATCGGCAATAATATTACTGAATGAAGAAACATTTTTTTAACACGCTTTTATTAGCTTCACCTGTATGTTTGTTTGTTTGTTTGTTTGTTTGTTTGTTTGTAACCGACTCTTTGGACTCGATTTTGACCCACTTTAAACGGACAGATTTCATTGAAACTTTGTACACTTACGAAGAACCGGTAACAATACAATAATTTGATAAGTTTATATCATTATCCTGATCAGGATCGCCAGTCCTTTCCTCACGTATCCTCTGCGTGAGAGCAAGAGGCTTAATATTGTAAGTATATTCCCTGATTCTCAGTTCGGTCGTTGGCCGAGCGGGCAAGTCTTAGTCGACGCGAAACGACGGACTCCTCGGACGTGAGTTCAAATCCCATGGCTGAAATAAAAAAATATTTTTTTTCAGAAATATCTGTTGGATCGTAATATGTTATAATATCAGCATCAATAAGCAATATAAATATAGTTTAAAAAAACTACAAAACACGCTTTCATAGCACATCAAACTAAAAAGTGAAAAATAAATATAGTTTAAAAAAACTAAAAAACACGCTTTTAAAGCACATCAAACTAAAAAGTGAAAAATAATTATTAATATAAACTGAAAACAATAATGAACGAAAAATACTAGTATTACTGTGAAAAAAGCGTGGGGCGCTTTGTGCCATATTTTTCGTATATCGAGCAACCCACGCTTTTTTCACAATAATACTAGTATTTTTCGTTCATTATTGTTTTCAGTTTATAATAATAATTATTTTTCACTTTTTAGTTTGATGTGCTTTAAAAGCGTGTTTTTTAGTTTTTTTAAACTATATTTATTTTTCCTATTGCACTGTAGATTTTGGTACAACGTGATTACCGATGCTAAAAGAAGAATTGAACAAAATTAATATTGTATAATTTTTAAATATCAACAGTTCTATGTAAGGATCTATGGATATTACATAAATGCGTAAATTCAAAATAGAGATGCATGATTGGTCAAACATTCAAATTTGACAGTTGAATGAAATTTTCTAAATAACTATATAAAGCTGTAAATGGAAATTGTGTATACACTGACATGAATTTGGGATCAATTTAAAAATTTTAAACTCAAAAATTATGTACTAAAATTACGCTACTGTATAAATTACGTAACCATTTCAAGATATGGCAAATTCAATTTAAAAATCGTGTCCGAGCAAAAATACACTATTTCGGAATATATTTCGTGTGTTCCAGACTTTCTGTCCACGCTGTATGTAACACATGGGTTTGTTTCGCTTAAAAATTAGAAATTGATTTGAATTTGTAAAAAGGATTCTTAACGCTGAATTTGCCACAAGAAACTGTAATTTGGTATCGAATGTTATTAACATCTTGTAGAAAGAAACCGTACCAATAGTAAACCCGTAGAAACCTAATATTTACTTTACCGTTTTGTTATAAAAACAATGAACTAAGTATTATTTACGGGATAGAATGAAAAGTATAAAATATCATGTTGCGGATGTTAAATATGAACGTAAAACGGATATTGCCATTGCCGTACAGAAATAATTTAAATTATTTTTCTGAAATAATTATGAAAATACTTAAGGCGAGAAATGGATTAAAAAACAACCGAAAACTAGTTTTTTTTAATTATTACATTTTCCATGTTATATTCCCATTTCAAAAAAGTATACCGTGGTATCTCAAATTTTTTATATTGGTTTTTCTATAATTTTCTGTCAAGCAGTGATAAATTTTATTTCAAAAACTTATAAATTTATATAACTATTTTTTCGAGCTAAGCTACTTGGCATTTTATGTTTTTTTGTGATACACAGTTTTAAAAAAAAAAGACTATGCTTTATACCCTAAAATGGAAACAAAGAGGCAGCTACGAACAGCTATGTTTTGGATTCATTGTTCCTACTCAGCACAGCGTAGCCTATGGGATGGGATTTAGAATGGGATAGATTTAGAACAAAAATTGATATTAATTACATGGAATAATTGATACAGAATTTGTTCAGAATAACAGAATAATGTTTACGAGATTGTGGTTCAAATTTGTTCTCCTGAACATAAAATTTACAAACAAGTGCGGGGATACAATGATTTGAACTGCCAATCAATTATTTATTGTTATAGTTTTTCCAATCACAGTGTGAACACTACAAAACGCCCGACTTCACTCATAATCACATCCATGCCATGGATGTCTAACAAACGGATATCGTTTATTATATTGAACGATTTCCGTGTTATTCCATCGCAGGCAGGCTTTGTAATTAGATGATTACGTGATGGCAGCGGTTCAGAAGGACTGTTTACACTGAGATTGGAAAGACTATACCTTGTTATACTATTTTAGATCAGTCACTTTATACTTTTTCTTCGACAAAATTCCCATGCATGATTTTTGGATTTACATTTTAGTGTTAGAAACAATATGTCAACACTTATATTGAATCTGAGCCGTGCTCGCCATACTACGCGTCGAACAAGGTACAAAAAACGGGTTCTTGAGTTAACTCGGTAAATATCACTCTTACGATAAAAATATTTATTGTAAAAATGAAAGCAATTAATTACATTTTTTACAAAAAAGATTCTATGCAATTTTTCGTAGGGGTGATAGTTTTAACGCAGCAATGGTCTTAAGTTGGGAGAAAAAAGTTTGCGTGTCCAATTTGCCTGTGTGCACGAGATATTTTGGACGGCCTATAGATGGCAGTTAATGCGATCTGGTTTCACAGATTCTGCTCATTGACATCTTGGAATCGTAGTTTTCCATAGTTTTTGCACAAAAATGCTTTTCGAGTGCGATTGTGATAAAAATTAATGAAAACTGTTTACTCTGTGTGAAACAAGTCTCAACCCTATACGGTACATCGGTATCTCTAATATCTCTTGCCGATTACTGTTTCAAATGTTTTACAATATCTGTTAGAAAAAGTAGGGCAAGTAATTTAGCGTCTCTGCCACCATCGAGAAACGCTGCTATGGAACATTGCTCAGGGTGTACCATCAGATACAGAAATGTAGAGGGGAAGAATGTTTGGGAAGGTACTTAAAAAACTCTCAAAATTTCCATCTTTCGACGCTATTTTAAAAATATTCTTCAACTGTGCGAAAGGATGCTGTTCAGAATGTAGTTGCCGGAAACCAGTGTTCTACTATTTGTGATAACTGCAGCGGTTCCTCTAGCCTGAATGCCCCACCAACCGAGAATTTCGTTGAAACTCTGGTGGACGAGCTCGCTCTTGCCACAGAGGACAAAAAAGATGAGGACTTTACCGAAGGCGAGTGGTAGCATTCGTTTTATCGTTTTCATATATTTAAGATCACTGCTACATCAAAACTATCGCCGCTACGGAAAAAAATTCATAGAACCTTTTTTGTAAATAATTTAATTGGTTTTCATTTTTATAAAAACCTTTTTATTATGGAGTCATATTTACAGAATTATCTCCCAATACCTGTTTTTAACACATTCTTCAACATACTGTACAGGGAGTGCGGCTCGAATCCAGTAGAACTTTTGATATGTTTCTCTGGGATTTTTTCCGAAGATATGCCCTATTTTAGCTTAGTGACTGGCCTATTTACAATAAACAAAAATTCATTACACATGTCGTCACATGAAAATTATATGATTCTAAGCAACAATTCACTGTTTTTACAGGAGAACGAATTTAAAATTACAGTCTCTAGAAAAGTCCTTTTGGTTTCATTTTTATATGTGGAATGTATGGAACGAAGTAATTTATCCAAAATTATAGGAATTATAGGAAAATTAACTAACCTTTGCATTTGTACTTAGAACCATATGCATCTGTAAAGCATACTTTAGTATAAAAAATGCAAATTGTAGCATAAATTTTAGTAATTTTAATTCATTAGAAACGGTAGAAGACGTGTAAAAATAAAGTCTTTATTTGTGATTTCAAAATAAATGGCAACGAAAAAAATTGATTGTAGCAAATAGTTATTTAGGATTATATGAAAATGAAGTTTATGGCACCATATTTCATTCAATAGTGAAATTTCCTAGCCAGGAAGATGCAGAAAAAATATTAGCAATAGGTTGTAATGAAAATCTCCGTTTTGAGCAAAATGTCGCTTAGAACCTTATGGTTCTAAGTAACAGTCTACTGTTTTTACTGGAGAACGAATTAAAGATTATAATCTCTAGAAAAGTCACTTTGGTCGCATTTCTATATGTGGAACGTAACGTATGGAACAAGGTAATCCCGTAGTTGCCTGACATGGTACATGTAGAATGGTTTAAATTTACCCAAATTTGTAGGATTTATAGGAAAATTAACTAAGTAACCTTTGCATTAGTATTTAGAACCATATGACTTTGTAAAGTATACTTTAATATAAAAAATGGCAATACACTGTAAATTTTAGTAACTTTTATTCATTAAATAGATGGCAAAAAACTATAAAAATAAATATTTTAAATATATGAAAGAAATTTGCTTTTTAATGTTTCAAAAATATTTTATTAGAAACTCTACACGTGTTTCGGCTTTTTAGGCCTTTGTCAAGAGTACGGGGAATACTGAACAGTAAAATTTGTGTTCATTGCTTATATAACCACATCTGGTACCTACTATAAAACTATTGTAAAATCTGTTTTTATAAGTTGAATATTACTCTATTTCGGAATTATTTTATTTAAAATATGGTGGCTGGTAAAAATTTGTTCATTCGTTAAATTTTTGTTATTTTTAACAGCCTTACTTATTTCTAATTGTTCTAATAAATCAAGTTTCTTTCCTTTCTTTTCCGAAAGGGACATTATTTAAATCTATAAAATGAGTGTTTTCTATACAATGTGCCCGTACTATATACATTGTTTACAAAATAGATTTCCTGTGTTCGTCAAATCGCTTTTTTTACATTTCGTCCAGTTTGTCCAATGTATATAGCATCACAATCATTACATTTTAACACATATACTCCTGTTTTTTGTAGCTTTTCAGTTTTGTCTTTATTATTAATAATTAACATTTTACCTACATTATTTTTATTTACTGAAATTGTTCTACATCCCAGTTTATTCAGTTTATTACTAACTCTGTTGCTCAGCTTAGTCCTATAATTAATAAATTTATATCTCTTATTGTAATCCTGAGAAGAACCGGCATAAAACTCTACGTAAATTTTTCTTTTGTTTGTTTTTTATTAAATTATCTATTAGGTTTTCTTTATAGCCATTATTTTTCGCAATTTCCTTGATTACGTTAACTTCTTTTTAAAATTCTCTTCGCTTAATGTAAATGTTAATAGGCGATGTATGTAGCTGTGGAATGGTGCCATTTTTATTTGCAATGATTGTTTAGATTTATTATGAATTATTGTATCTGTGCAAGTAGGTTTACGATAAATGTCAAAGTCTAAGCTATTATTGATATTTTTATATTAATGTCTAAAAAGTTTAAACCCTCGTCATTTTCCATTTCTAATATGAATTGAATTTTCTGATTAAGTGAATTTAGAAGACCTAAGAATTTATTTAACTGCCTTTCCGTACCTTTCCAAATGCAAAACATATCATCTACATAACGGATCCAGAAAAATATGTTTTCAACTAAAACTGTTGTTGTATTAAAGAGTACATTTTCTAAATCGGACATACAAATTTCAGCTAGTAGGGGAGATATGGGTGAACCCATTGGTAATCCGTCCAGTTCGGTGTATTAAAAATTAATAATCTTCAGTTTGTGATTTCTAAGAGCAAAGAAAAATATAAATTGTAGCAAATAGTTACATGATTCTAATTAGGATCATGTGGTAATTAAGTCTATGGCTCTGTTTTTCATTCAATTGTGAAATTTCCAAGAAAAAAAAGATGCAGAAACATATTTACAGTAGATTGTAACAGAAATCTTAGTTTTGAGCAAATTGTCACCTAGAACCTTATCGTTCTCATGCGACGATATACTTTTTCGTTATTAATTAACCATTGCTTCAGCACATAATTAGGGTATTACAATTCCTTTATTAAATACCGATTTCTGATTTTTTCTTGTTCGTTTCAGGTAAGTTGCCGAATTTCACCACTACATTAGTCAAACACAGTAAGTACAATTTTAAATTTCATGGTATGCTCGCAAACAATACTCTTAACAAAATATATTTCCTCATGCCATTCTAGGACCATTTGTTATATAATATGATGTTATCATTTGACTCTCAAAATTAGGTAATATTTGTAGCAGTTTGAATATGAGCTCGTTAAGCACTTCATTTTTCATTGTTTAAATAAATATTCTCTGCGGCATTGATTGTAATTGAATGAGTTACGACATTTTTGCACACCATTAATTTAATTCCCCATCACATAACCTGAATTAGGGTACGAAGATAATAAATGTTCTTGTATATTTTATGATTTTTTGTCATGGCTTAATTTATGCTTCTGAAACATTAATTTATTTATTACATGTTCATATAACATTTTATTCCCCAAAATTAATTATATTTAGAATTTCTCTGATAGCGGCTTTTTAACGTGGAAAATGGCCGAATTCGTCTAACGTATCCATCCAGTATTACGAAAATTGATTTTTAAGATTATTAAAAAACTTTAACCGAACACGGTAGCGCAGTTGGCTAGAGCACGCTATGTCACAAGTTTAACTAGTCACCTGTGTATCCTCTCCTAGTTTGATTCTTAGCTCCTGCAGATGGGAATATCTGAAGCAATGGTTGTGTGTCCACGTTTTTCCTAAATGTAAAACCCTCCTATATAGATTCTGCTTATAATAACAGTAAATATCACTTTTAAAAAGACAGTATAGTTCATTGAAATATTCTGCAGTCATTTAATGTACATGCTTCATTAACAGAACAAAACCACATATCATAATCAAACTTCACCAATATTTGTGTCGACAATGGCTTGCTAACTCAAAATTTGATCGTACCTCCGTTTGATACAGATAATTTTTTTAAACGCACATCACAACAACTTGGCGCTCAGGAATTAATATATCCCTTCTAATGAATTTTTACTTTTCTTTTAAAAATTACACGTTTCAATAATTCTATGCGCGTTACCTGTCGTTTTTGTTCGTTTTAGTCTTAACTTTCAATAGATAAAGCATTAGAGATTTAATACAACCTGCAAAACGTAACGATTTTAAACGGCATTCCATACTGTTATGAAGTTATAGATAATGAAAGTCCCAGGTAACATATTGCAGTTAATACCCAGGAGGCTCACCTAAGAATGGTGATATAATTGACTACGAGGCATTTGTATAGTTTGTCAGGGTTTGACTATCGTTTTCTTTTATTCTACAATATGCCAAAGAAAACAGTGCCTAATACGAATTGTTGTTTATACAATTGTCACTAAGGGAAAATTGTAGATAGGACAATCCACTGTCACTATTTTCCCAAGAAAGACGTGGGGTTTGTTTATATCATCAATAGCTGTGTTATCGTGGAAAAATAAATAGAAGAAAAGTATAGGAAAAAGCATAATTGATGAAAAAAGCATTAACTGCGGCAATGCGTGTCCATTAGGGCTGGGCGATTGTCAAAAGTCATAATCGATTATCGATTATTGAAAAATAATCGATTATTTCGATTAATCGATTATAATCGAATAATCAAATAATCGATTAATCAAATAATCGATTAATCAAATGATCGCTTAATCGATTATTTGATTAATCGATTAATCAAATAATCGTATAATCGAAAATCAGTTATAATCTATTAATCGTAAAAGCTATTAATCGATTATAGTCGATTTTAACCGGCCTTAATCGATTATTCGATTCTCTTGCCCACCCCTAATTTACGGAGCTGTAGGATTCATCTTAGGGTTATTTTCAATTTTATTTACATATTGTTTATTTATATGACTATAATACTATAATAATTGTATTAAGTAAAAAAATAGAAAATGAGTATGTAGGGCTGGGCGGTTGTCAAAAGTCATAATCGATTATCGATTATTGTAAGAATCGATTATTTAGAATAATCGATTATAATCTATTAATCGAATAATCGATTAATTGATTAATCAAATAATCGATTAATCAAATGGTCGATTAATCGATTAATCAAATGATCGATTAATCGATTATATAAGAAGAAATAATCAAATGATCGATTAAACGATTATTTTTCGATTAATCGCTTATTTGTCCCAGCCCCAGTGTCCATTTCAGACCAGAGGACAAAAAGTATATAAAGGTATATAAAGTTATAATAGTGACATTTTAGGAAAAATACTCCCACAAATTAGCAAAAGTTTGTGCAAAATAGGTTAAACTTATTTAATTTACTTACTACTTTCGAATAATGTAAAAATATATACAGGTGGGGCAATAGTGCGTCCGACTTGGATATGTCGAGTTCTATGATAACTAGAAACTTGATTTAAAAACATAAATAAACCAGACAAAAAAGTCTATAACCGGAAATTATTTTCGAATATACAGGGTAAGCCAAGACGATTCTACAGGGTCAAATAAATTTCTTTTTTAAATGGAATACTGTGTGTATCAGAACATTTTTTTGAAACCTCTTTGTGGCCTTCTTCCACTCACCACCATTATTGACCCACTCTCAACCACTTGGATGTGTAGATTTTTTTTGTTGATATTATGCCATTTACACGTGTATATTAAAAAAAATCACTGCAGTCACAATTATCGATTTTAAGAAAAAATATGTTAGTACCAGTTATGACACATCTCTGTGATGACACTCAGCCATTTTCACTTTCTAAAAGTATACAGGGTGGCCAAAAATAATTTTTAAATAGCATAGCATAGCTGCTTCAGCTGCAATCTGTTTTTTAGTATTTCATTGGTTATTTAGGAATTATTATTGGCAATGACGAGGATTATTTAGTCGCTGTTGATCAGAGTATTATTGAATTATATTGATTAATGATTAAATATGCATATAATCTTGTAATAAACAGCATTTCATTTAATTTGAGTAGCCAAATGCAATTGCACTATACTCTGCTTACTTGAGAGCGAGGATTGACGGTTTGTTTAATCACGGCAATACTGTTGAAAATCCGGGCAAGAAATTTCATTTTAATAAAACGATCTGTATCTTGAATGTGTTGACCAAAATAAAGCAAACGGCTAAAATTGGGTATTTTTATTATGGAAAAAATATTTTAGATAAGTACTTTCAAGGAAGATATTAGAGAATGTGTAGCTGGTAGTCACTGGCCCAGATCCAAGCTCAGTTCCCATCCTAATCAGTCGCAGAGTGTAGACAGACGCATTTCTCACCTAAAATTATGAATGTGTTTATTAATGTATCACCAAACAAACTTGATATGCACATTATATTGGTAATGTGCACATCACGTTTGTTCGGTGACTCCAGTATATTATTAATTTCTAGAAGAGAAATGAGTGTTTGAAGTACGTCACTGGCGCTAGCACTTAATCTGGATATATAATCTGCTTAAACAGACTGGCTGTATAATATTCACAACAATGAATGGCGTGTGCAAAGTCGATTTGTGACTAGTTTTTAATGTACAAGTTCATGTAAGCTACTTTCATTCCATTCATAAGTGAATGGAAAATATCATCATGAAGTTCAAGCGTATGCCTACAACTGTATAATTTCTTACAAAGTACAATTAACAGGTTTCACATTCTTCCAATTCAAATGCATGAATATTAAATGTGTATGTAAAAAGAGAGAACTAGCCATTTATAATTGATATCACTTAGGTAAATTTATAGTATGTGCATTAACATTTTAACAACTGTGAACCTTTTTATAGCACAATAATGTTTGTCTTATTTATTTCTCCCTCCTGTAGAATCTGTCATAATGTAGCCCAGACGATGTCAATTGAGGAGTTTAACCGCTAAATAGTCTTAATTGTATACTGCCGTGCTAAGGCTAATGGGCGTATCTGACATTGTATCGAAATTCGGTTTATGGGATTTTTACATAGGCAAGCATGTATTTGACTTTATTACTAAAGTAAAAGCGCGTATCTGTATTCTAAATTATCTAAAAATCTTTTTAAAATATCGGATATCTCCACCGCATAGTAATATTGCAAAGCCGAATGGCCGTGTCTAACATTTTCTTAGCCAAAAAAATCAAATATGCAGTGTATTACAGACAGATATACTGCCGTCCTTATGCTAAAGGGCGTATCTGCAAAAACATAGTTTTGAGATAATTAAGGTTTTTGTATTTTTCTATATGCCAACTGTTTGTGATACACCTAGTCGTATCTGCTAATATTAATGCATATAAGACTAATTGGCTTAGTGAATATTAGCCCAAAAATTAATAATATGACCTATATCTGTAATACACTGCATATTCGATTTTTTTTGGCTAAGAAAATGTTAGACGCCCATTTGGCTTTGCAATATTACTATGCGGTGGAGATATCCGATATTTTAAAAAGATTTTTAGATAATTTAGAATACAGATATGCGCTTTTACTTTAGTAATAAGGTCAAATACATGCTTGCCTATGTAAAAATCCCATAAACCGAATTTCGATACAATGTCAGATACGCCCATTAGCCTTAGCACGGCAGTATAGGTCATATCAGTAATCTTTGGGCTAATATTCACTAAGCCAATTAGTGTTATATGCATTAATATTAGTAGATACGACTAGATGTATCACAAACAGTTGGCTATAGAAAAATACAAAACCTTAATTATCTCAAAACTATGTTTTTGCAGATACGCCCTTTAGCATAAGGACGGCAGTATATCTTTGTAAAGACTAAGTGCCACTGATCAGTAATAAAATTTAATTGAGTATTGGAGTTTACATTTTTATTATTGTCGTTGTTGTTACACGAGTAGGCTTTTAAACAAATTAATTTTTCTACGATTGTGTTGAAAGTAAAATTTTCTAACTTCAAAATGACTGCAGTAAATGACACTTTGCCACACGCCTTGATTGCATCTTCACACACCGGAATAAAAGAGTGCGTTTACTTTAAAGAATTATATTATTTAACTGGTAATAACAATTAAATTCTATAAATGTACATTAATTACACAGGAATTGCAATTACTTAAATTAATGCTTGGAAAAACTGGACATTTACATTGTTAGAAATACTAGAAATATTTACATCTAGACCAATGATTATGGCAATTTAGTTGTCGCCCATTATTTTCTTGGAGACACTTATTTTGTTGTTAACACTATCTTCTATATATGCTGCTGTTGTTGAAGAACGCCACCCACCGTGTCTCTTCAAATTGGTAAGATCCGTTCCAACGTCAACCAAAAGAGTCGCTGGCGTTCGGCGAAAGCAGTACCTAGTAAAACTCAGGTTTAGGAAGTTTTAAATATTCTGCAATTTTTTTTGACATGTGTCCAAACGTGTTTATCTCTACCACTTGAACTGTACTCTTGCCGTGTTTGTATTGAATGAAGAATCGTTTATGTCTTATGGATGCAGGTCTAAGTTGAACATATCAACGATAAAAATCCAACCAATTATCTCCTTTTGTAACCGAAAACGTTCTAGATTTATGAGTTTTAGAATCTGGAATCATTATGAGCAAAAATTCTCCATTATCCTGAATGTCATTTATGGTAATATTCATCAACTCATCCCTTCTGAGGGCACCAGCCACTCCAATAATTAACACTACCTAAAATAATGTCTTATTATAACAGATTGAAAAAAACTGAAATTTGTATTACCTTTAGAAGTAAAAATGTGTCATCAGGAGCGTTAAGTAAAAAAGCATTAATTTGCCCGCTGGTAATACTTCAGATTTCTTTGCTTTGTATCCTACAGATTCTTTTTTAAAAAGGCAATTAGTTTCGGAAACTTCGAAATATCTACATTGTCTTCCAATGACAGAGTGCTTCTGAACATTGAGTAAATTGACCACATCGTGGAAGATTTCAACGTTTTAGCCTTTTCGGCGAAATAGGCGAGTAGGACCACTTCCGTATAAACATTCATCTTTTGTTTTGTCATGACAATCGTTTGAGCAGTACTTGATCTTTATTAATTTAAATAAAATCTAACATGGGACAAATTTAAAATTTTTGAAAGACTTTAAGGGAAAAAACTTCACAACCGTAGAAAAAAAAATATGTAACACACATGTGACAAGCTTCATCGCAAACCTTTGCCACACTTGTATTACAATGTACTATTGAGTTTTGTTAAGGTCTTTACTACTGCACTAGTGCTGTTAGCATCCTTAACCACACTGTTTTTTTCTAAAACAAGGAATGACATAAATTGACGCAGAATTTATTTATTTGAGCGATTAGGTTAGGTTTCTTGTGAGTGGGTCCCTGTGGACCCTCCACTGCGGCCTTCAGCAGGCCTGTTGTGGCTCACACCTAGTTATATTTCACCCAATAAGTTCAGTCTCTTAACGAAACTCATAACTTTATTGGGTGAGAATGTGTCCAGATCATCTGGCAGTAGTTGACCTTTGCCAAATATTGAGAATCGGATCCTCTCCACAGTGGGACAGGTACATAGGATGTGGTCTGCCTTCTCATCATCTTCCAGGCATAGACGGCACTCGGCGTTTTCTGCTAGGCCGAGTTTATGCAAATGGTAGTTTAGTCGGCAGTGCCCGGTATATAGGCCTGTTAGAGTTTTCAGGTTTACCCTGTTTAACTCTAAAAGTTTCTTAGCGCTTGATTTCAAAGGGTATTTTATAAACGCCTTCGAATGAACTAATCCTGATAACTCTTGCAAATACTGGAGAGTTTTCCTTTCAGCCCAGGTTGAGATAGCCATCTTAGCAGTACTTAAAGATATGCCAAGTATCGGTTCTGGTCCGATGATTCGTGATCCCGCTCCTTCTCTGGCCAAGGAGTTGGCTAATTCGTTACCTTCCATACCAGGGTATCCAGACCAGAGTCCCTTTATTGCTTTTTGCTGGATTTACACCGGTAGGAGCCAAGAGCTTTTTTATAGCTGCTTGGCTATCTGGGAAAATTTTTATCGATCTACGTGTAAGATGCATATATTCCAGCCTTCGCACACATAGTTCAATGGCATGAACCTCAGCCTGAAAAACAGTTGCATGAGTACCTAGGCTTGAAGATATCCTCACCCTTGGTCTGTAGCTATGTACTCCGGCTCCTGTCCCCTCGGGAGTTTTGGAGATGTTTGTAAACCAGCAACTGTCTGCCCTCAGTAGGTCGACGTTATTCTGATCCCACTCATCTCTTTTCGGAGAAAGGATGTTGAAGATCAGCTCGTAGTTGGTCATGGTAGGCATAATATCCGAGGGCATTCCCAGGATGCTGTGATTCTCTATGTCATCCAGCAACCTGTTCCGCTCCATGATACTAGTCTCCGGCTTATTAATCGGCATTTGTTGCAGTCTGTAGGTTGCCCACCTGGCCTCTCTCTCCAAATATATATGAAGAGGAGGTAAATCCAGGAGGATTTCCATTGCAGCTGACGGTGTGGTGCTAATTGCTCCCGTTACGGTCCGTTGTGATCCTTTCGGCCACCAAACAATGGATCCGTATGTTATCATTGGTCTGATGACTGTGATGTAGATCGAGTAAATTTGTTGGGGACCCATGCCCCAGGATTTACCACAAATACGACGGCATGTCCATAAGGACAGCTTTGCTTTGTGGATTACCTTTTCCAGATGGGAGTTCCAATTAAGTGATCTATCTAGAGTGATTCCTAGATATTTCACCCCCTCCACGATAATAACAACAGCATTTATTTTTTATATGATACCATAGAAATACGTACATCGATCGCTTTGTTAAAGCTGAAAACAATTTGCCTTTTTTGATATTACGTCAAATTTTGTAATTCAGTTTATCTTACACATTATAATAAAATGGAAATTTATTATTTTCACCGACGAAGATGAAATATTGAACAATACGCGTTTGATTATGGCTTAACGAACTCGTTTGATAGCTGCAGAACACGGCTCATCGCCTCGTTCTGGCAATCAAACTTGTTTCGTTAAAGATGCCATAATCAAACTTGTATCGTTAATAACAACTGTAGTAAAACATTGTTCATTATTATTTAACTTTTTAGCACTGAAGACTATTTAGAAGTTATACTCTTCAATTATATTTTAGCCATATTTCAAGAAATTTGTTGTATTTGATAATTTGGCTACAATTATTTGTAATTAATTTATACCATCCGCCTTAATTAGAAACACCTAATTTTGCAATCTCTCATACGAACGGAAATGTTTGGCAATATTTTAATGCCTGATTGGAGCTAGTTTTAGTAAATAATTTATTTGTTGGAGAAGGTAATTAATTTAACGAAAGTGGTATATTGCATGTATCGTTGAAACACATATTTTATGCTTGTACCCGTGACCAGGGGACAATGAGCTTCCATAAAAATTTACATTGGGATTAGGGTTTTCTATGCATATCTGGGGTAAACGGGAAATTAGTAACTTAACTTGCGGTTACTCTTCTTTCACCAAATTGCTCTGGCCGTACTATAAACTTTTAAATTGCTAATACAGTATACAAGGTGTTTCGAAATTCGCACATACGGACAGTAGTCTGACAATATACAAAGAAAACTATTATGATTTTAAAATGTTTGAAAATGGGCAAAAAAACTTTATTTTTCATTTCAAATGTATGAACCAACTAGTTAAAACTAAAATAATTACAACTTTTGTTCTAAATATCCGCCATATGCTGCTAAACATGTCTCAGCACGTCGTTGCATTGCTCCAGAATCTATGAAAATAAACTAATAGATTTCAGTGGCGTGTCGTGACTTTTATAAATGGGAAAGCTGTTACAAAATAAATACCTACCTTATTTAAAATTTAGCGCGGCTTCGTATTGCAAATTCATCAATGATGTCATGAGACTTTGCTCTAGTGACATTTCTTTAATTAGTTCCCTTTCTGTGGATAATAGTGCTAGATTACTCAATCTTTCTTGGCCGGTAGAATTTCTAATGAAGTTTTTAATTCTTTTTGACGCGGAAAAATTACGTTCGGTCGATGCACTTGTGGCGTTAATGGTGAGAGTTAATTCCCATAATTTAAGAATTTCAAGGCAAGCTTGATTTAGTCAACAATCATTAAGGGATTTCCATAAGTCGAAGCATTATTTTTATTTATACCTTCCAATGTGTTGTATACGTGTTGAAAGTTCGGATCGCAATGCAGGAAAATCTAAATATTGTGAATAATTTTTTTTTCTAAGAATCAAAAGCATCTTCCGGAATTGTAGTATGGCCATTAAAATTTGTTAATTCTGAAAACTTTAAGTTGTTAAAATCTTTGAATCTGGTGTCCGTGTGGGTAGAAATATTGTCAATTATTTCTGAAAATAATCTCCGATAACACATTCTTTGGTCTCCTACGATATCAGTATGTATTTTTTTTTGGTGGTTGAGTTTCTATCTTCAATTGCCCAAGTTTATTCCATAGGCGATTAAATTGTTCTCTCTTAGATAAAACAATTAATTTGAATTCCTGGACCTTTTTATGCAGAAAATTATATCACTCGATTTATTTTGTAAAACTACAAATACGTTATCGCAAAACGGAAATATTTCAGAGAAAACGAGAAGTAAATGATTAAAGTTAATGTCTATTTTTAAGATGTCTAAATAACCTTTAGAGCAATCTACTGTTTCGTGATCCCATTCCTCCTGGTGATCTAATATTTTTTTTCAAAAAAAAAAAAAAAATCAGTAAGTGGCTGGCGATATTCAAACAGTTTGCACCTATCTACCATTATAATTTCATCGAGTTGGAGCTATTTTGGACATTCCTTTTGAACTTCGGAATCTAAAGCACTCGTTTGGTTTAAAAAAAATGATGCAATGCCACTTAAAGTAGAAAAAACCACCTTGCATTCCTTGATACTGCTAACAGATTATTGTAACAGTAAATTTAATCGATGCGCCATACAGTGTATAAAAAGTGCATTCGAGTTAGTTTGTCTTACTTTAGCCTGTAGTCCCCCTAATTCATCTGCTATTACTGCCGCTCTGTCGTAACTTTACACGACTAATTTTGAAGCACAATTAAGTTCACCAACTATAGATTGCACAACGTTATAAAGGGCATTTGCTGTTCTTTGCGCAGAAATGTCTAAAAATCCTAAAAGGCGTTCTTTAATGTCACTTTTTTTTTGTGACAACGTACAACCTTCGATAACTGGCAAATATACTTCTACGCACGAAATTAAATCATCTTGTGTAAGATTGAAAGTGTCTTTAAATGCTGTCAAATTTGCTAAATGGAATTGCAATGTTCCATCATATTTTGCCAGAAAATTAATGAAATCCACATAATTCCCCCTATTTGCAGAATTTTCCGATTCATCGTGACTCTGAAAACCAAGCTCATGTTTACCTAGGAAACCCATAAACCATTTCAGGATTTAGCGATTTTTTAATATTTTTTGATTATGTTGTTCATGGATTATTGTCAATTGATTGTCCAAAGTATGCTTTATTCTTATTTTACTGAAAGTTTTTTCTTTAATAATGGACTGAATAAGTGTTATAGACGACGAATGTCTTTTTATTAATTTGTGCAAATTATTTAAATCGGAAAATCCATTTCTGTTCCACGAATTCTTTTCGTTTGAAAAAAGAAGACATGGCCAGCAAAATAAAAGTGACTTAATGTTGCAACCAGTGAGCTATTCACAATTTTGATAATTTTCTGTTTGGAAATGTCTTACATATAATTTAGTCTATTTAGTTAACTTTGTCTAAGCTGGAGTTGACCTACCTTTTAAAATAATTGGTTTTTTATCTTCAAATTTACAATTTGAAAATTCCTTTATCACTAAATTGCACACATCACATTCACGTAATGTAGTTAACGTTGTTTCAGAACTATTTCGCGAAGTTGAGGGATCCGTGTCTCCATTACGCTTAGCACGTTAGCTGTCTAGCCTACAGCTTACATCCGCATTATTTTTAAATTTGCTTTTCACATTCCTCGCGATTATAACTGCACTATGTTTTAAACAATAAATAATTTCAATATCCAAAGCCAATATAAACACTAATAATGCGGAGCAACCACGCGAAAAACACTTTAAAATAAATAAAGTAAACGTCTCGATTGTACATCTTACTACATGCTCGCGTTTACTCACAAAACATTACACATTTACCGTATTTAAGTACGCTGTGAGAAAACAGCTTACACTCAAACAACTCACTTCGGAGCCGTTTGAGCGGTATCGGCATCACATTTTAAAACATTTGTTTTGACGCATATCAAGTTCGTAAACGCCGTCGAAAAAATAGATTGGGACCAATAAATAATATATTTTATTATTTTATGATTCTTCGATACGATTTGTAAACAAAAAATCGTAAAGAAACTTTCTATTCAGTTTTCTTTGTATATTGTTAGACGAAACACCCTGTGTATTTATACTGCATAATCTGTCTTTTTGCTTTGCAAAACTACCAGGCATTTTCTAAACGCCGGAATTTTGATTAATGAACTGATGCCTGGCTGCTCTAAGTAGGATTTAGCAAATCGACTAAGAATAGACCGTCAAATTGAGGATTATTTTATTGTTAAGATGCTTAGTATTTTTGCAAAAAGGCGTTACCAATATGACTTCTGCTGCCTTGCATCAGGGTTTATATAATTGCTCTGTAAGTTTACCAAAAGCTATCTTTTAATATTGCTTTACCTCTTCTGACGAAAAAGGAAATCTTAAGTTATATGGACTATATCTTTTAGGTAACATAAGCTAATATTTTTGTTTTTTAAATCGATTTTTTTTTCTCTTAATGAAGATTATATATTTTTACACAAATATTTAGAAACCAATTTTACTTTTGTATGTATATATTATTATTATTATTAAATGTGCGGTATCGCGTAAAACATACACATTCTGAAATATGCCTTTCCATTAAGAGATGGCGCGTTGTATCACCTGTGAGTTTAATTCACAAGAAGTTCAACGAATATTGGTAAAATGGTCCCTTGTGATGTTATCCCTTTCTCCAGCCTGAAGTGCCGATGAGTTCATAGGGGAACGAATCTTATCTACTGCTATTGGAAAAAGGATCACATTGCAATAGGCGACATACCAAGTATTCTCTTCGTAAAATAAAAATACACTAAAATAGACGTCACTTTTGTCTATAATTTTGCCCATTAAAAATTATTGTTTTATTTAAAAATTTGTTAATTATTTTCGGTTTTTGGTTAACAAAAGAATTTTACAGCGATTTACAGCTTTATGTCGGATTAGAAAATCAGTGGAAACGACTGTCACTTCCAGTTAATACTGAGAAAGATCGGATTAAATGATAGGATTACAAGTGTTTGTAGCCAAAATCACATGATTTTAAATTTTATAGTTAACTTTATATTAATCTCTGGATATACTAAATAATATAATTTTCGAGCACTGACGTGGTTTTCCACAAAACACCATATACTACGACGCGCGTTTCACCAACCAAGTTGGCATCATCTGAAGATGATTAAAACTCAGTCCTAATCATCTCCAGATGGATGCCAACTTGGTTGGCGAAACGTGCGTCGAGTGCAGTGTATAGAGATTTGTAGAAAACGACGTCAGTTAGCTTCACATCAATGATTCCAATTCACTTCAGGATAATTTCCGAAAACGATTTGTATGGTTGTAAAACTACAAGGCGTTAGAAATGTAGATTATGTTATACCCGGCTCCTCCACCACTGATAAAAAATCAAAAAGGTGTAAAACAGTAAGTTTTTTTCCAAAACTAGGTGGGAAAAATACTCCAAATCTAATTTGATTTTTTTTCTGATCGTGCTGTGGGACGTCTAAGACGCCCCCAAAAATGATATCAAATGGTGGTAAAATTATGAATTTTTTTGCATGATTGCAACACAAGTCAAGCCGTACAGAATAATATTTTAAAAACTTGAATTTGAACATCATCTGGTATGATGATTCTGTTATAAATTTTTATATATGTAAATTGTTTATTTAATATGTATGTACTTTAATTTATTTATAGTCAGAAAGTCAGATTAGCTGTAGAATCGTTTAAATTTATATATTTATTATTCCTATATTGTTGACAGTAATGCAGACCTGGAATCAATATGTTTATTTGAACAATTTAGGCCAAAGGTTAAAATAAAATCACTGTTGCGGAAAATCATGGGCGGTTCTGGTTATTAACCTTAGCTAATAATACATCCCTTTTATAGTCTAAATAATTTAAACGTTATTTATCACCAATATGTGTACACACGTTATCACTTATGTTTTAGTTTCCATTTTATTCCGTTTAAGATACCTTTACCATAGCTAATTGTTTATGACAATGGCGTAACTTTATAGTATATAGCGGTTAGCGAATGGAATGAATGAAGGAATAAGGCAGTCAAATGGTGTTCAAATTCAGTTATGTTACACGCTGGCGAACTTTGCATTTGCTCTGAGGGTTCTGTGCCAAAGCTCTACCTCAGTTCAGGCTGAAAATCGCGCGGGGCCGGTTGTAGCAAGTACACTGCAAAAAAATTGTGCGGTGTTGCTATAGCGGCGCTGTTCGTTTACGTCCTCCGTATTGGTGTTTTTTTTTTTAATTAATGCAATAGTTATAGTGTTACCATTAAGGAGCATTTGACATTCATTTAATAAAGAGCCAATGTGAACTCGTGATTAGATTATAAAAGTGGTTAGGAAAATTTATTTTAAATGTTAATGTTAACGGTGCGGAATGTTATAATTTTATTCTAAAGCTATATTACTGGATTGATTTGAGTAGTAAATGAAGATTATTATGAAAATTAATTGATTCTGGTAATTGCGGTTCATTGATTTAGTAAATATTTTGATTTACACATATGTACTAACAAAATTTTAATTTTACAAATGTAAATGTTTATTCTGATTTCGATATGAATAATATATTTTCGTGTGTCCAAATAAATGAGAAATATTGAAATATAAACCATTTTTACTAGAAACAGGTTTTCATGAAATTTAATAACTTACAAATTTCTGGATTTAAAAACCATAGGGCCAGAGCTTTGAATAATAAATTGTCTGTAGTAATATATAAGTGCATTAAAAATTATCGAAAATTCAGCGCATGAAAACGTGTTGTCTTGAAACTGCTTGCGTTTGTATTTACAGTTTTTCGTTCACAACTTTTTTATTTGACGTTCAATTGTTCTTTTCGATTTCGGATTCCTAAGAAAAAAAAACCGAAGTATAATTTCGGAACTTTTTCCTAGCTGAAAAATCAAGCAACAAAATCGAGTGAGGCACTTAAAATGATCACCCTGTATAAAAACTTGAAAAATATAACAGTACTTTCAACAATGTTTAAATATAATTTTTTGTGTATATTTAGTTTTTTTTTTACAAAAGGAAGAACTCTTCTTAAAGGTGTTTCAAAAACTATTTATTTCCCTCACATTATAAGAACCAATGAAATGGCAGATTTTTGAAAATTTGGACCAATAAGAACAAACTTTCAGCGAAAATTACATTACAAGTGAATATTTTAGATAAAATTATAGCGAAAATTGCACTGGGCTTGACAGCTCAAAACGTCAGTTGAATCAATATAAAAATCTAAGATTTTCTCTTTCTTTTTTATTTTCCTGTGAAGATGGCAGGCTTATAGAAGCAAAAAGAACATAATTAATTAACTACTTTTTAAATATAAAAAATAATAATTTTAAAATTCGATTTTTAAATAAAACCGCTTTAAAATTGTGACACGGAAATAAAAGTACACCCAGCCGTGATTGTAATAATTTGAATTGTTTATTCAGTTAAAAATAAAAAAAATTTCTTGTTCTATGTTTTGTTCTCGAAATAGTCTAATATATTTCGTGCATTAAAAATAATCTGAAAATTTAGCATTAAGCCTTTAAGAAACCTCATTCGTTCATATTGATGAATGTGATAGTAAATCCCAAAAAAGAAAAAGAAAGACCTTCAATATCTTTCATATTTGATAAGATATTGGTCTTTAAATTTAAAATAACACAAGTGTATCGATGATAATAAATTAAAAATTCAATAATAGATTTAATTAACAACCCCATTATTTTAAACAGATGGAGATAGAATATAATCAAACGCCTTCGCATCTGTTTGCGGCAAACTGGTAATATTTTTGAACATTTGTTGTAAATTAAATATATAGAATTACTTTAATATTTGAAATAAATAAATTATTTAATTGTTTTTGTTGATTTTGTTTTCATAGATGACTGTTTTAAAGATATATTTTTGTTATTTTAAATTTAAACCCCATTCTTATTAAATATGAAAAGTAAAGATAATATATTATATATTGCTGAATCAGAAAGAAATTTTCATTAAACTGTTCTGAATATACAGGGTGTATCACTTAAAATAAAAAAGAAAATGATTTCCGGTTAAACGGAAAATGAAAAATATAAATGCGATACATATTTATAATCAGTGGAACTTCACATATCCTAGGTGAAAAATCGAGCAGTGAAATCGAGTGAGGTACTTAAATTATTGATTTAAAGTGCATTTGGATAAAGAAACAATGAAAAATTACTAGGTATGCATCATAGATAATGAAAACGAATATTTTATTTTAAATTATCACATGCAATGCCAATGAAATCGAAATGAGAGTGAGTCTAACAATTTAACTTCATGATAATGTTGAGTTCAAAATTAGAAATTGAGCAACATTATGAGCATAATGTTCTAAAACGCTTCGTTTCAAAGATACAGTGTTAAAAAATGTTTATAAGAAACACTGTAACCATAACAATTTTAAATTTGATCTCCTGCTCTAACATAGTAAGAGTCGTCATTATTCAGTGTAACAATCATTGATTTATAAAGTTTTATTAACTCCAATTTTGTCGCTCAAAATATTACACCGCTATATTCAAAATAGAACTGATTTTTTACTTCCACATCATTTTACTGAAAATGATATGCCTTTAGCTTCATGACCAGATGATTTTTTACCAGTTTGAAATTAACATCTTAACTTTTCGACATGAAATAAACTAATTTGAACAATATGAACACGTGATTCCACCACCCCTCCCATACTTAGATACCTTTTTTCGTGATTGGTATCCAATGAACATTTTTATAAAAAATGCCCACGAAGAAATAATTGATCCCATTACCAATATGACGGCCAACTAGAAAGAATTGTGACGATTCTTCCTTTAAATTACAGAATTTAAGTCAGCCCGATGATGTAGCGTAACATTTGTAGCTACAAAAATGCAAAAATTACCCTTTTTGACGCCTATCAAGCTTCATAATTAAATAATTTTAATGGCTAAATCGCCACTAGTCGAAGAAAATAAGGTGGGAAGTTGACAGTAATTAGGCAATAATTGAAAATATTTGGTAGTTGTTCAGCATTAAAAACTGAGTATAATGATCCAAAGTGTCAGATTCTACCAACCGGACAAGTATGCAAAAAAAATTAATCAACATTTTAAAAAAGGTGCGCCTTCAGCCCACACCCGAAATACTGAGAGAATCGTAACAGATTTGTCCAAATTTTATAGGACCAAAGTTGTAGAGGACAAAATTCTGCAAAAAAAAAAAATCTGTGTCGATCTATATTTATCTTTCATAGATTAGCAGTGAGCCGCACTTATTGACACTCTTAGTTGTTTAATTCATTATGTACATTTTGTAACTATTGAAACCAGTCAAAAAAATTCATGGATGTTCTACGCATTGCGGAGAGTGTCAATAAAATCTCTCGTTCGCGCTGCGGGTTTTGATTGCACAACTTTGAGCGACACTCACGGCTGAACTATAAAAGATAAATATATGTATACAGTCGTGGACTTTAATTTTTGGAGAATTTTGTCCTCTACAACTTTGGTTCTATAAAATGTTGAAGAATCTGTTACGGTTCTCTCAACGTTTTCGGTGGTATCCTGGCGCACCTTTTAAAAATGTTTTTAGATTTGTTTGCATACTTGTCCCATCGGTCGAATTTGAGCATTATACTCCGTTTTTAAATCTGAATAACTACCAAATATTTTCAATCACTATCTAATTATTGTCAACTTAACATTTGAAAATTGTCTCTCGTTCTTGGACTACACGACGGATATGGCGCTGTGATTAGATGAGTAAAAATCAGCCGATTCTTTGGTTTGTTTGCATTCATTTTATTTGCTTTTATGGGTTCTTTCTAAAGTAGAAAAATATATATTATGACGTTAATCGAAAGTTTGTAAGTAAATTTAATAAGTTTAACCTATTTTGCGCCATTTTTTGCTAATTTGAAGAAGTACCTAACCTGAAAATGTCACTATTATAACTATATACCATTTGTTTTATAGGCCTCTGGCTTGAAATGGACACACATTGCTAAAGTTAATGCTTTTCTCATCAATTATGCCTACTCCTATACTTTTATTCTATCTATTTTCTCCACGATGCCACAGCTTATTGGTGATATGAACAAACCCCGCGTCCTTCTTGGCAAAATAGTGAGTGGAATTCCTATCCACTTTTTTCCTTGAGTGACAATAAATTATACACACAACAATGCGTATTATGCACCGTTTTCTTCGGCATACTGTGGAATAAACGTTGATGAAATAAAAAAAAGCGACAAACAAACTTTACAAATGTAATCAAACGAATGTAAACAAAGAACTTACTCGTTTCGTCACAGTGCGATTTTTAGCCACCAGGGGAAAACGTGAAGGCTTAAATTCCCAATTGCGTGAAGTGAAATTTAAAGTTAATGTCAGGCCGGTCACAATCTATGGCCACGAATATTTGCTCACAAACATCTTTTAACATCCTAAGCGGTTAAACAATTTTGTTCGCAGATTTTATGTAATTTTTTAAGTTCATTCGAAAAAGTAACTTTTTCAGTAAAATTGTTTTACTAATGTCATTGTTATGTAAAATAAACCTTAATTTGTAACGTATCCGTCATGTGAATGTGAGATACGATGCCGTTTTACTTGACATTTTTATACTTACAATTTAATTTGAAATATTTGTAGGTATATGTATTTTGTAGTATATAAAGCAAGAGTTTCATATTATCCCAGTATGAAGTATTCGTATATTACATTAAATATTATGTCAGTGAAAATTCGTTCCTCTAATGCCCGAAAAATATCGGCCGCTATTTATGCATATTTTTACAGATCAATATTGAGTTACCTAAACATTAAAAATAATGAAATTCATTCCTGCTATTTTTCTTTCCATTATAAGATATTTTGTAATTGAATAATTAGATAAAATAGTATGTCAATATTTTAACAGATAGGAATTTTAGAAATACTTAATCTTATCAACGATTTTAAAGTATTTCGTTATGAAATATGCAGTTTTTATTTACATTGTTACGAGATTGTGGATTTTTTAATATGCATTACGTGTAAAACATCTAAAACATAATTTTAATTACCTAGCTGGTTACACATGAGCGTTGCAGCGTGCAAAAGCCACATCAGTACATGAAACATATCCCAACCACTTAGGCCTTTTACACTGTCAGTTCAGTTATCAGTTTCCTTTCCATTTCAGTTAAATTATCAGTTGAAAAGTTGAAATATGCTATATTTAATCGTTCAGTTCAACATTTCCACATCATTTTCACCTGATAATTTAACTGAAACGGAAAGGGAACTGATAACTGAACTGACCGTATAAAAGGCCCGCCCTTTAGCATCACCTTTAACAACTGAGAAGTGACTTGCAAATAATAAGTGATTGAATGAAATGAAATTGAAGAAAACGATAACAAACAGTAATAATTATTATTGTTAAATAATAATCTTAAAATGGCAAAGATTCATTAAAATGGCAAATATGCTACCTTTTTCCTTGGTACGTTAATTTTGTGGGGCAGTGTATATCACTGCATTTGAACTTATTTTTATTTATTACTATATTTGAATTTGACATATAGATAGATATTCATAACATTATGTTCATTAAACGAACAAGAACTATGTACTTTTTACAATTTATACATGTACAGGAAGATTTTGTGAGAATTCTCACATGTGCAGGAAAAATGGTAAATGCAAAAGTTATAGGTCTTTTTATGTAGATTTTGAAAATCATATCAGAAAAACAATGGAAGCGCACACAAAATGGCTACATTTATTAGTTTTTTTTTAAATTGAAACACCCTATATATTTTTACATATTTGATAAAAACGCTCTCACATGAGTACAATGATAATGGGTCTATCTCTAATACTAAGGAAGATGTGAGGGAAACTTTGTGTGAGTCCCACCCCGTTATCTTTGTTATTTCTGATTATTCAAAAAATTGTTTATAAAAAAAGTTATTAAAAATCTTGTAACTTTGTAAGTTTCTTGATCCTTGGATTATTGTCTGACCATTGACCAATAATGTGTATTACTGCGATTGAATCTGCCGATAACTGAAAAATTAGACATCACTCCACGTTATTTTGCTCGAAAAGTCTTCAGATTTCTTCAAATTTTATGATATACCATTGACACAATGCTGCACCATTTTCATGTATTTTTTTAACAATTTGGTATTTATAAGGAAGCATTTTTCTATTATTATGAAGAATTTTTAAAACTGATTTCTTAGAAATGTTAAATCTATTGGCAATTCGCGTGACGAAACGTTGAGATTTTCAGTAATTTTGTTCATTACGTTCATTTGATTTTCTTCATTTAACTGGTTTATTCCTCCTATTTTTTTCTGGTACGAAATATTTGTTACATAAGGTTCGAAAAAAATTACGATGTACTGACACTCAGCAAAATTTTTCGCCAATTTGATGCTGTTTTGTTTGCATTCTCAATAAATTAACAACATAATATTTAATAAGTCTTCATTATTGTAGTTCATTTTTATTTGTAGCTTATGTATTGCATTTTGTTTGTTTAGTATTTTTAGTAAATTATTAAAGCTAAAATACACAGTTAAGACAAGTTATAATTATTAAAAATATGAAAATGGCCACTGTTTCATTCCACAGCCTCTGTGACTGATAACTTTATTAAATTAAAAATTATTCAAGATGTAAGAAACTGTTATTCATTAATAAAATTTATTAAAATTATATGTTTTTGAAGAAAAAATAAGGAATAAAATTAATATATGTAAGTAGTGTTCTATTTAAAAAAAAGCAATTTTTTTTAATTTTCAAAAATTATAAAAAAAATTATTTAATGCCGTTGAAATCTCCAAAAAATGCTTTACAATTTTGATATTTAAAGTTTTTTGATATAAATAATAGAGTATCCACGGGGGGTGTAAAGTCTACAGAACACATGCTATATAGTATCAAACATACACGATATACAATGGATTGTTTATTCATATCAACCAAAACAAACAACAAAGTACTTTAACATTAACATCATCTTTCGAAATTACAATAATATAAACGGTATATTTTCCTTGAAAACTTATATTACGTTTCCTGCTAGATGTATGTATATATTGCAAAAATCCTTTTGTTTGTTTTTTTAGAGGCCTGTATTGTTACTTCATTCTACTCACACACACGTACAATTAAAAATTATCATATAATTCAAACAATTTCCTATGAGAAATCTTTATTTCTGTACAATATAAATTACCGATTGTTCCTGCATAGCAGGAAAAATACAGAGAAAAGATGTGGAACAGAATAGATGAGGAACGCATCGTAGGAAAGTATAATGCTGAATGTTTTACGTAATAATAAAAAGACTTATTTGTGGAGCCTTTAGTTGTGAAATACGCGAGTGTTTACATTGATTTGTAAAACAATGGGGAAATGTGAAATACCATAGTGCCGGCCCGTCAAGTGTGAAAATGCTGTCTAATTGCTGAACTTTTTAATTTCATTTGGATGTTATGTATGTCGATAGTACAGGTGAGTTAATATAGAGCAACATTATTTATTAACAGATACATGTTTTTTTAAACTTGCATATAAAGTTAACTAAAAGACAACACATCAATTTACAACCATTTGATTTTTGGATGAAAATTATACAGGGTATTAAGTAGTTACATGCCAAAGCTTCAGAAAGTTATTCCTTACAATTGTTCAAGACGAAAAGTCCCTTTAACATATGTCCTAAAATGATTCTTTACTGAGATACAGGGTGTTGAATTGTTATTATTATTTTTGTTTTATTTTGTATATTATACATTTTTAAAGATAACTGATTCAAATTTGGTGTACTTGTTACAGTCTCTACAAAATCCCAATAGAACACATTGTTGTTTAAACGTTTATATAACGTTAATTAACGTTTGTGTAACGTTAATTGACGTTATATAAACGTTTAAACAACAATGTGTTCTCATTGGGATAGCTTTACTGACTTTTTGCAACAATCTACAGGGTGATACTTTTTATGGGTCTTGATGAACATTTAAAAACCCCCCGAACTTCTTTTTAGATCGACACTGTTTTTTTTACTTATTTAACTTCCTTATTCTTTCTTCGTATTTTGCACTGTTTAGGTATCATTTGGCAAACTAACTTAAAAAATCGGAGCACTAATAAGCTGGTGCTGTTGAAAGATCGATATTTTTATGAGATTTAAAGGAAGAACTTTTATAATCAAATTTAATTTTTTCTTGAATTCCGTTTAAACATTTTAAGTAAAGGTTTCCGATAAATAATAAAATTCAAATTTCGGTAAAATTACAAAAAAGTGAAGACAAAACTATTAAAACTAAGAACTGAGCATAAAAAATGGTCTAAAAAATCATAATAGCTGTTGGAAATGTCCTCCTCCTGTTAGTATGCACGCATCAACTCATCTTCTCATCGGTTGACGTACGTTTTGAAAATTCCTGGAGTGTTTCTTATAGTTTAGCATGAAGCTATTATGCGATTTCTCAATACTTCTTCATTTTGAAAAGGTATATCATAAACCAGAGTCTTAAGGTGCCCCCACAGAAAATAATTCAAACTGTTCAGGTCAGGGAACCTATGAGGCCATAACTGTGTTTCTCCTCGACCTATCCAACGATTGTTATAAGTTTGATCCAAAAATTGACGCGCCAGAACACTAAAATGTGCAGGTGCACATTCGTGCATGAAATACATCTGATTTCTTAAAATAGGAACATTTTCAAACAAGACAGCAACAATTCCAGCTCACACATTCAGTGAAAATTGCTCCTAAAATTGTGACTTCATAATTGCACATGTGGGTTTTGTCTGCCCATAAATGGTTATTGTGGAAATTTCTAATAGCGTTTCGAGAAAAATTAAATTCATTCATTCATTCATTCAAGAAACCACAATGGAAAATCACGTGCGGGCAGTGCTTGGATTCTGAATGTGATAGGGATATAACAGATTATCAACGAGAATTTTCCAAACAAGTACATGACTATTATTCAGTGTTATGGCATCCTCAATATCTGGAGTTCTCAACTGTAGGATGTGCTCCTGCAAAATTGTTGTTTTTTTAGCACTTCCGATTTCATGAATCCGCCTGTAAATAATAGAAAATGTTCTTGGATCAGGTATTCTGCGATTTGGGTATTGTTCTTGGTATATCCGTTTAGCTTTAAGAGAATTCCCATCGGCAAGCCCGTATATAAAATATATGTCCGCTAACTCTTCATTTGTAAAATTCACTATATTTTTGGTAATAATTATTTTTAACATCTTATAATCATTTGTTGAAAAACGCTTGAAAAGAACTTTGAAAACTTATGATGGAACAACAAATAATTTAACAATTAAACATGTATGTATGACATAACAAATAAGCAAAATTATCGGCCTACTAAATTTAGATTACTTACTATTGCAGTAAAATGTTTCTGTATTTTAGTTTAAAAAATATGACGTTATTTTGCCAAATAACTTCTAAGC
The DNA here is from genome assembly GCA_029963845.1 of Rhamnusium bicolor. NCBI lineage: Eukaryota > Metazoa > Arthropoda > Insecta > Coleoptera > Cerambycidae > Rhamnusium > Rhamnusium bicolor. The sequence continues at coordinate 162,103 of JANEYF010005780.1, forward strand.
GGTGCAAAATACGAAAAAAATGTAAGATACTAAAAAGTTAAAGAAAATACCAAAAAAAGTTACCTAAGTAAAAAAAAACAGTCGCCGTAAAAAGTAGTTCGGAGGGTTTTAAAGGGTTCATGACCCCTAAAAATTATCACCTTGTAGACTGTTGCAAAAACCAATACAGCTGTTTTGTAGAAACTGTAATAAGTAGTATGTACACCAAATTTGAATCAATTATCTTTAAAAAATGTATAAAATACATGGAAAAAACAAAAAAAAAATTGAAAATTCAACACCTTGTATCTCAGAAACGAGGCATTTTAGGACATATGTTAATAGGAACTTTTTGTCCTGAAATGTTGTAAGGAATAATCACCTTTTGGCATGTAATTAATGAACACCCTGTATAACAGAATTTGTGCACAAATTAAAATCTCTGCCAAAAAAAAGATTTTGTGTATAATTTTTTCCGCAAAAACATATTAAATCATTTAACCACAGGTATATGGGGTATAATTTAAACCTACAGTTAGACGGATTAAATTAATAAGTACCCTAATAAAATAAGTACACTAATAAAATAGTGATATTAACTTTATAGGTTCGATCAACATATTATTTTCAAATAACTCAAGAACTAAAAAAGTCTCAGCTAGGTGACCTTGACTACTTTCTTATCATCACTAGACACAGCAATTTCCGTGAGTCTCGAATCGACTTCCCAACTGATCTGTCTGAACCTACATAGGAAAGGAGGACAGTAGCTGTGCGTGCGCAGCGATATCCCGACCTCACTATTTTTATTCACCATTAAGTTTTACCTGCACATGTCGGAGTATGATGAAAATACATTAACAACTCTGTCCACAATATCACGGAGGAAGCGAAAAATACTAATTTATTTTAGAAGAAACATGATATCAGAGCACTCTCAACTTGCAAAAGTGATTTTTAAAATTTCAAAATAAAATACTAATTTATTGAAAAAAGGGGTAGTTCCAACAAAATGAATTTATATTTCTGAAATTTGGTAAGGAGGTACAAGTTGTATTCTAAATAACATTTTTTAATGGAATTTATTCATATCTTGAAAAATAAAGGTAGTTTATTAGTAACGATTTTTATAAATTGACTTATAAAACACCTTGAATAACATCAACTCATTTTGATATACCTTATTTTCCATCAAGCAGAACTGAATCCCCAATTCGACAATTTCATGTCCATTACACCCCTTGTCACATCTATCCTGGAGAACCGTGTATGTGTAAAGCTGCCAGACTTTTACGATCCACATATCCCAAATATGATTCACGTAACTTGTTTGGTCCATGTCTTGCAATCTCTACTAATGCCTTGAACACATACAGGAGGGCTTTTGAAATGTTTAGACACTCGGTATGTATTTTATATGATCCGTACAAATTATCGCCTTTTACCCCATGTGCCGGCTCTGCAAGCACGGACATTTTCCAGTATCTAATCATCACATCTACTTTGAAACGAATGAAATGAATAATTTTCTTCAAAAACACATTTAGTTTATGCCTATATTTATTGAATTTTATGATTGTACGCAAAGTTAACTTTTACACCATTATATTTCCAGAGATCTTTTCGACAATTCCTCATTCAGAACAATTCTTATTTGAAACATTTTATTTGACGACGAAAAATTTTTTTGAGGTCCTCATGAGAATATTGAAACGATTTCATTCATATTCAGTGGGGTTCTACACCCAGTTGTTATGTAAAATTTCAGATTTTTCACGTTGTCGTATTTGAAAAAACGTAATACTCACAGAACCATAGACACACTGATGGCATTCCAGTTCGGATAAATTTGTTGTTTTCAGACCTTCAAACCTTCATATTCATTAACATTTGGAATTAGATATTTTTACGACTCCATAATTTTCTTTATAGTTAGATGGCCTGCACGGAGTCCACACTTGAATCCCCTGAATTATTTTCTTTGGGGAACGTTCAAAGAAAAAATTTGTAGTGAACTAGTGGAAAATATTGAGTAACTAAAAAATTAAATTCAAGAAAATGTAAATTTGCTACATTTGGATGTAACATTTTTTCAAAAAAATTCGTTCAAACTTTATAAAACGTTGTTTAAAATGCATCGAACTTAATGGTGGTTATGTTGGAAATGTTATGTAATTTATTTTAACAATTAATATATTTTGTTTTGTTTGTTGAGCTACTTCATTAATTGATGATTGTGATATGAGTTATAAAAGAACGCTTGCTCAATGTATGTATTATCTCAAAATAACACAAAAACTAGTAAACCAATGATACAGTATGTGTATATATTTGTTTTCAGAATGACTTGAGGAATCGAAATTTGTCAAAATAAACGCACTTTTTGTGTCCTGTATATTTAAAAGGCTACTGCCAATCTGTTAGCATGAGTGGAATCTACATAAAAAAATTATATTAGTGTTACATATATTGGTTATTATTATTAAACAAATTAGATAAAAAATATGGCGTAAATAATAAATCATGTTAAAGAACATTTCTGGTAAAGTCTGTTCAAGAATGTGCAAATGTTTTGATTTAACGACCAGAACAAAATAATCGTTTTTCGTGTAATTTAATGCCTTAAATCTAAAATAACATTGTTTTCACAACAATATAAAAACCAAAGGCGTTTTAATCCTAAACAAACTAACTTTGTTGTGTGCCATTAATTTTAATTTCATACAATATCGTTTAAAGTTTTCAATATTAAGCGCCAAAAAAATTTGTACAGCTGCCGCATAAAGGTTTCGGAGCTTGATTACTGGACTATATATGTTTACTTGAATGAATGGACGGGTTATGCGGAGGGAAATAATTTATTGCCTATCATTAGATTTTATTCGTTACAGAAAGAGAGAGAGGATACATGTCAGAGACATGGAGTAGGGAGAATGCTTATCACATGCGCAGATCAAATAATTTTGACTAATATTGAAAGCTGCCATTTTGACCCATGACCATGGCTGCCATTAGTTTTTAGGGACTTTTGGTTGAACATTTATATGAATTCAGACGCGAAAGTGAGACTTCCGCGATTTCATAAATTCTACAAGATATTTTATGTACGACTACGTTATAAAGAACTGTTTATGACATAGTTTTGCGGCCATAAAGTACTTCTTTATAGTGTACTGGTAGAATAAAATAATTTCATTTTATTAATATTATAAAGAGGTACTTTATGGCCGCAAAACTTTGTCATAAACAGTATACAGCACACTTCACTCGTTTCTCATAGAATAGATACGAAATTTATAAAATGAATTTTTCTCCATAATGACCGATTTTAGCAATTGAACATAAAGCTTTATATGCAACTAAGGCTTTATTGAATTCATCCTCTTTATGGCCTTGGTCAGTATGCTCACTCAGACATAACCTTGGCTTGTTCAATTAAGCCTTATATTATGGTTTTGTTACATAAACAGCTATTATAATAAATAGTGTAAAACAAAGCTGAACTCAAAATATATTTTATTTTATTCTCAAATAAACTTAAGAAATATAGAATAAAAATAAGGAAATAAAAAATGACATCTACACTGAAATATTGTATACATGCCCAAAGTACGTTAAAATTTACCTAGTAAAAAATAGAGGTTTAAACATTATAAAATTAATAAAACGTCTAATATTTTATTATTGGTAAATAAGTAATATTCTTGCATAACTGTCCTCATGGTAGTTATTTTTCATTTTCAGTTTCTTTATAGTGGCAGAATATAGCTTTATTCTGGACTTCCGTTTAACTTTCCGTAATTCAGTATATTTCTTTTTAATCTTACCAGATGAAATACTGAAATAATTTATTAAATGAAAATTTTATGAGGTACTTATTTATATAAAAAACTTACCCACAGTTATGAATAGTTTGAATAAATTTAATTCTCCTACATTTAGTGCTACCGTCAGTCTCGCCACCAATTAATTTTGCTAAAATTAAGTTCATAAATTAGTACCTTTAACAATATCATCAAACGCTTTTTTAATTTCAATTCATTCCTGATCGAACAGTGCCATCATGAAGACGTCTGTGTAGAACTAAAAGAGGACGATCGTGTCGTTAGTGAAACGTTATCAGTAATGTTGACACTTGTTCTGTAGCCTTTGCACTGCATCAGCTTTCATGAAAACTTTATGTGCACGTTTTATAAATCCACCGTATTTGAAGTGTTTGGAGCCAACAAATTTATTCTCTGACCACTGCCAGTGCTCGTCTTTCCCAAGAACTTCCAATCACTTTTCCAATATCTCTCTTTTAGGAAATCTAAAATACGTAATTTGTAGAATTGAAAAAAATAGCAGATCAAAACTAACTTACCTATGAAAAGTGGTCCCATTAAGTTTAAAACTTTTTACGTTAGAACATCCCTCCACCGCACCACACATTGTTTACAAATGTTTTTTACGAAAGTACCAAATGCAATTAGCACTTCATAAAAAAATATATTATTTTCACTACACAAAGTACCTAGTAAAATATCCTATCGTAGTAATAGAAAGGCGCAAAAAATTCATATAATGAAAGAAATCTCACTATAACCACAGAAAACTAAACAATAACCATTAAATGAATGACATTTCGGGTTCAGAATGGCGGCGCCCATGGTGCCAAATTTTTTGATGCGCAAACGTTCAAAAGTATTTTCCCTACTCCATGTCTCTGATTTTCTTTCAAATCACAAATAACCTGGAAACCTTTATGTTGTGGCAGCTGTAGTACCTATACATTTTTTTAATATAATTTACAAATGTTCAATCGTACAATAGTTATTTACGTAACCAGTTATGAAAAGACTAATTTTATTTGACGAATGTAATATTTGCCAAAACGAGTGAGCGAAGCGAGCGAGTTTTGCAAATTACATGAGTCAAGTAAAATTACTTTTCATAACGCGTTAAGTACAAAACTTTATCTAATCCCGCTTTAAAATAGGAAAATGATAATAATCAGTTACGTAAAAATTCATTACATCACTCAGTTATGTAATGGGACTGAGTTATGAAAAATGTGACGTTTCATAACGTCAAAAATACATTTAAAACTTGACATTTCATAACGGGGTTAGATAAAGTGTATTATTAATTACATTATTTAAATTCAACGAATTAAAACAAAAACTATTTTACTTTTTAGAAAATATTTAAAATTCTCTTTCCAACGCAGTTCCACAGATTACAGTTTTTGTTTGAAATAAGTTCATTAATCTATATAAATATTCATCATTCTGTAACTAATGTTTTAACATTGCGATGAAATAAACCCATAGTTTTAGTTGCGCTAGCGCTGTACCGATAAGAAGCAATTACCTCGAAACATTGAAGTGTGAAATTTTGTTGTTGGACTATACAATGTGGTCCAAAATGTTTGAAACAAATGGAAAACTTTTTCATTTTTCTTGAGAAAAGTTGGTGCATGTAAATACGTATTACACAAATTTGTATTATTATATCAAAAATCAAATTATTTGAAACTGACTCAAAACTACCCTTATTATTTAAGATACCGAAATTTAATTTAAAAAAGTTATTTCTTTTTCTGTTATGCCCAAATATAAAATTTGATTGACAATTCGAAAAAATTAAATTTTGTCTTTTTTTGTTTTTTTGCTCCTGAACTAAATTGATGACTATCATCCTCTTGAGAGGAATATCTTCAATTCAACAACATCTACCAAAAAATCCTAAAAAAGCTTACTTTGTCACAATTTTAGTGATGATTATTTGCCCTAATTATTATTTTGAGAAAGAAGGCGTCGTTTTTGTTTTACTACAAGAGTTTTCATTGGTTTTATATTAATTTGAGAAATATTTGTCCACACTGTACAAACCTATAAAAGGCGGGTGGATTGGATTTTGCAATATTTGCACATTATTAACCGCATGTAGGTCAATATAGGTATTAACAAGTAGTCTGCTCTGAGTCAATTTAAAATAACTTCATTTTCTGGCCTAAGCACCCGGACTAATACAAATTTGTGTAACCAGTATCTAATTTAAAACTATGCACCAACTTGTCTCAAGAATACAATTTTCTGAGAAATTATTAATGAAAAAAAGAACATAAGTCTGTAGAACAACCAGATATGGCAATTTTCCACACTAGTTTATTTAGGTATCTACCACAAAGCAAGCACACGGAAAAAAAACGTCTTATTTATTTTATTTTACGACAACATTGTTTTATGAAAATTGTAGTTGTTTTCATCAAAGTCGTTCATTGTCACATAATGCATATCAAAGATATCTTTGTGCATATGAAAGGACTTTACATATTTGCAGTAAAATTATTTTAGTTATAAACAACAAATATTGTTTGACTATTTGTTCTCTTAGGATGGTAAAAGTAACCATTTACGTTAAAGTATGAAATCAACTAGAATGTACAGAAAATTATTACGCGGTCTTTGTTGAATTCAAACAAACATTATACAAAGTTCCTACATATTGTAAGGATTTTAATAAAAATATTAACGGAAGATTCGCTACAAATTGTGTGGCATTGTGAAATAATAGGTAGCAAAATCTGCTTCAAATTGTAGTAATAGTTTTAATTTAGAGATGTACGTACTCAAGCAATAAGTCACCATCAGATTTTGTTACATTTATAATGCGAGTGCTATGAGTGGTGATTTTTAACACGCTTTTAGTAGCTTCACTTGTATGTTTGTTTGTTTGTTTGTTTGTTTGTAACCGACTCTTTGGACTCGATTTTGACCCACTTTAAACGGACAGATTTAATTGAAACTTTGTACACTTACGAAGAACTGGTAACAATACAATAATTTGATAAGTTTATATCATTATCCCGATCAGGATCGCCAGTCCTTTCCTCACGTATCCTCTGCGTGAGAGCAAGTGGTTTATTACTGTTAGTAATTCCGTGATTCTCAGTTCGTTCGATGGCCGAGCGGGCTAAGGCACAAGTCTCAGTCGATGCGAAACGACGGACTCCTCGGGCGTGAGTTCAAATCTCGTCTATGGCTGAAAAAAAAAATATTTTTTTTCAGAAGTATCTGTTGGATCGTAATATGTTATAATATCAGCATCAATAAGCAATATAAATATAGTTTAAAAAAACTAAAAAACACGCTTTCATAGCACATCAAACTAAAAAGTGAAAAATAATTATTAATATAAACTGAAAACAATAATGAACGAAAAATACTAGTATTATTGTGAAAAAAAGCGTGGGGCGCTTTGTGCCATATTTTTCGTATATCGAGCAACCCACGCTTTTTTTCACAACAATACTAGTATTTTTCGTTCATTATTGTTTTCAGTTTATATTAATAATTATTTTTCACTTTTTAGTTTGATGTGCTTTAAAAGCGTGTTTTTTAGTTTTTTTAAACTATATTTATAAGCTATAAGCTTATATGACAGATCCATATTATTTTGGCGTATTCTATCGCTTCTTCAAATTTCCCGATTAAAACCTGGCCCACCCAGTATAACAAGGCGGTTATTTAATTAAACTACTAACAGATTTATATTTGCATTTGTACGCCACTGATTGCTAATTTGTTTAAATCGATATAACATTGGGTGTTTAATTGATAACTGCTTATAGGGTTTGATGGAGGAAATTAAATCACGTTTTGATTTTGACTCTGTTGTCCCAATAACCCAACTGGCCTTCTGCCAACGCCAGCCATCACACTGCATTACTTCTTAATTATTTACGAGCGTTGTAAAATGAAATATAAAGATCTTTTTTTGTAAAATATTAAATTATATGAAAATAAGGGAATTCATATATATTAAAACAATTTCTAAAACCCATAATATAAACAGATTTGTAGAGATCACAGTTAATCGTTTTTTTTTTGATTTGTTATTATTCCCATTCATATAAAAAATTGTATTTTTCAAGACAGGTGTACATTTGTGTAAATTAAAGTACCTACGTAATGAAAACTTTTATTAATTAATAGCGTGTGAAACTGGTTGTTGCTTACACTAGGTTTGTTCCAGCAGCAGGCAGAAACGGTTTCAAACTGTCCTCGATATGCGCAAAATGAAAGTTGTCGTTCCAGCAGACAATAATCCGGGATTCTGACCACTAGTTCAGTGTTCCGGCAAGTCAACTGATTAGTGATTAGTGATTAGTTTCTAACCGATTTCAAACGGTGTGAAGATTTCGCGGATTCTCCACGCATTTTAGCCTGGTCACACGAAGTTCAGATATAAAATATCGTTTAAAGCCATTTGAATTATAAACATATTTGTCAATAATCTAACATTCTATAGTAGCATTATCTAGTTTGCATAAAGATTCGCTCCATCTTCTAAAACTATTGTTTTGGGAAATTTAAACACAAGTGATTCAAAATGATTGCAAAAACAGAGCTATAAGTTATGTTATTTATAAGTTTCAATCAAATGTCATGCGGAGAATTGAGAAAGTGCGAAAAAAGAGAAAAGAGAAACAAAAAATTTTGTTCCAGCAGTATAAATTGCCAACTAATTCCCGATTAGTTGATGTTTAGGCATGCGCATTCAAAATATTCATTAAACCATTGGTGATTTTCTGCTTGAACAAACTTACTATTCGGCGCAACCATAAATTATTGAAAGAGCGTAAAATTTCCTACGAGATAGCTAGTACAGTTTCCGCCATTTTTTCTTATTACCAAGAAAAAATTGCAATTTTCGAAAAAAAAATCCAAGAAACTATTTTTTTTGCTGGAGTGTTAAATTTATACTGTGATTAGTTAATTATCATAATATTATCATTAGCGAAAAAGTAATACGTCTTTAAAGTGAGTACAAAATATGTATAAGGAAATACAGAAAATATCAACTATTTTTTTGGTGATTTAGGGCTACGTTGATTATTCAGTTGGCCATTCAGTATAGAAATAATCTGGCAACCCTGTAGCAACCATTGTGCGCACTAATATCCGTGACTTTAACGATGACCTTGGATGGCAGGAGCCGAGGGGGACTATCCCTCTTCACTCCCATCGCATGTAGGTTTTCGTAAGTGGGCTTGCTTCACTAGCAACCCCATCCGCAAGTGCGAACCGTTTGGTCGTTTTTGCAGATCTCCCCCCGGTCCTAGCTTGTTGTATCTCGCCGACTGAGGCCATTCTCGACTGGCGCTCGTCGTTCTTCGTGTTCGTTTTTGTAATAATCTAATTTTAAATTTTAAAATTGAACAGAGCTTGCCAAAACATTTGGAATTATCGAATGATCGACTAGTGAAATTTCAGAAATAATATGCTTTCTAGTACCGATTTATTTAAATAAGTAATCAGTTTAGTTCGACCACCCTGCATGTTACCACAGCAATTTAGTTGATTCAATGTTGGACTCAGGTGTTGTTATTCTATTTTTAAAAGAATGCTCCGTTGATCTTTTTTTCAAACTTATGTAATGTAAAAATACATTAGCCGTGCAATAAGTGTGTGTGCATGATGTAGGTATACGAATATACATCAAAATAAGAAAACCTGTGAACTTGGCTCTGGTTGACTTTTCTAAAAATAAACAGCATTCATTTTATTACGCAAGGAAATGGTACTTTTAATAGATCGTGTGTATGACGCACACATTTTGGTTTGTTTGATTGTAAATATTTCAAGTGGCTGAAAACTGAAAGTATATTGTAAACATGAAAACACCGCCAGCAAAATTATTAGAAATTTAGAACTGACATCATACCCACATAACCATCGACATATTAAGTAATAGATAGGTACCAAAATTTGAGAGTTACGTATCTTCATTTGCGACTATGGAAATTTATTTAATATTGGTAATTATGTGGAAAGCTCTTAATAATATATTTATCTCTCGATGTAAATGAATATTTAATGTGAATTTATTAAATACGTTTATTTTATGACTTTTGTTTTGTCCAAATATATTAGTAGGTGTCAAATAAGTTTTATTACCTATGTAATTTTGGCTATTTTAAAATAGTATACAAGAAATAATAAAGTCTGTCCTCAGTAACCAACTAAATCACACTAAAATAGTTATGCATTGGATTACACAGGTCCACAAAAAAAATGTTGTGTCTTGGTGCCGGAAAACTAAGCACTGATTTGAGTGATTTGAGATATTTTTAATGTGTTGATTCGAAAAGAATATCGCGGTTTTTTCGTAGGAGCTCTAGTTTTTGAGATACATTATAACAAATTTTAGTTTGATAAAATGCAAAATTAATGAAATAATGGTGTATTCAGAGACCAAAATAGTATTTTCTTACCTATAATTAGGGTCTAAATAGCCCTACTGGGTATTCCCCATGATCATAAAACCCAACCCTCAACCACGTGATGCCCCCACTAAATAATTCATGCTGACCGATAGTCGCCGGTGTCTACGAAACTGTTCTGGTAAACCTCATACAAGGACGTCTTATAAAATAAAGTTTTTAAGAGATGATTGATCAATGTATATGTATATTTTATGAAATAAATACCTTACTACGTATTTTCTGACTTTTTTAGCAGGCAGTTGTAGTAAATAGTAATAACCTGAAATGTATATAGGTTAAAAGATGAGATGATTTTATTTTCTATTTATCGATTCAAAAAATAGGGCAGAATACCGCATCTCAGAATCTAGATCTAATAAAGCAAATCTGGCGGTATTTTTGGATTCTGCATCCCAAAATTACTCAGAAACGCTTAACAAATCACAAACACCAAAACGTGAGTCGGCCTGTGTTATACAGTGTGGTGATAATGTGTGGAACAAATTCAATAAAACATTCCAGGAAAGTTTTCGCAAAAAATCCTCAGACAGATCAATTTTGTTTTTCAGAAAGTCGTCTTTTCAGATAAATGGCATTCTTTAATTGTGTTTTATTTTTGAGCTATGACAACGACATTTTTTTAATGGTGACCTATAGTTTTTTTATAGATTCGTATAGAGGACGCTTTTCTGCATACACTGGTATAAAAGTAGGAAAGTTTTATATATATTTGGCTTCAAAGTTTCAGTCGTTTTAAAAATAGGGAAAATATTAATAGATAATAAATTAATTAATAAATCAGTTTTTTTAATTTCTGTACTTTTCAAGACGAATTATTGCCATCTTGATAAAAAACTAACTTTTTTGTTGCATTCCAAAGAGTATACGTTTTTGCAAAAAATTGGATTTAATAATCGTATCCGTGGTTAGGTACTTTATTTAGTTTACCTTCATTTAGTGCTGCTTAAATTTCTAAAATTTAAAGAGTTTATCGAAAATAATTAGATAATATGTATTTAACAAAAAGTGAAAGATTTGAAATTCTTATAATGGTTGGTTACAATGACAAAACACGGAAATAAGACGAAGTTTGTCGATTATTTAATATTAAATATCCAAACCGTGAGCCAGTCAGTCGCTCGACGGTTAGTAAATTCGAAAAGAAATTTCGAGAAAATCGACATGTAGCGTAGGGTTTATACAAATCCCGACTTTCGAATTCCAGTATTCCAAAAAACTGGTTTAACTGATTTCTAAATTTTTACCAAAAAAGAAGAAACAAAATGTAATTAAAACAGTAAAAAAATATGTATACTTCTATTAACATTTTTCAGTTACTATAATATTTATGGAACTACAAAAATATAACAAAATAATTATGTTTTTTTGTCATACGTTTTCCGATAAAATTAGTTTACGTATTAACATTTTAAAATGAAACAAAATGGATGTACCTTCCTTCTCATCTAAACACTTTTTAAGATACTGTGCTCTTGTCATATCTAGATCAATAAGTATATTCAACGCTCTGTTTTGTTTAAGCAGCATTTGGTGAATAGGCCATTCTGTATATATACAAAAATTTAGGAACCAGAGGAGCATTAGGTACGGGTTGAAATCTCTACCGCTGCCTGAGTAGCCCTTAACAAAGAGCATATTCAGCAGTTGTGATTCAACATTCATTCCTTAGCCAAATTAAAAGGACATTTTAATTATACAATAAAAAATAAGAATTAAGAGATGTCACAATGTACATGAAGAGTAGGTAGGTATATAATCAGTCTTCTCCATATCAGCTTCATTCTGTATCTGCATACAGAGACAGATCGGATACTATCAATATTCAGTTAAAGATTATTTACGCCATAGATGGTCAGCCGTTATATGGGGGTTTATCGCACAAAAATGCCCAGCCTAAATTTGTAAGAATTAATTTTGGGAAAAACTTCTTTATTAGTATCTACAGAAATGGTTAGTGCATAACGACATTAATATGAGAATTCCTAAAAACAAATAATTTAGGGATAGTGAGCAAGTAAAGAACACTAATAATGTGCGAACATTCTCAGTTGCTTTTGTACTGTATTAGAAGTGGTGTTTTATTCTTGATTGTTCTTGAGGGTGTAAAATCTTTTCTGTACGAATATTTTTCTTAAAGGTATGTTACTTTTTTCCCTTTTTATTTAACATTTTTTTAATACATTAATACAATAATTTGAATTTTTAAACGACAAGGACAATCTCATCTCATTGTGCAGTTAAATTCAGAATTAGCTAACTATATTTATAAGCAAATTGACTTTTAAAACTCAAATAACTCTCTTCTGGTAATATGCATTGTCTCTGTAAATAGAACAATATGCTAATACTCAAGGCAAAAGAAAGCACAAATAAAAACAAGTTATCCCTTTATGTCCTCAATGGGCACTACATTTATTAACAGTCATTGTATAAGCTTCCTTAAAAACTTCAAATTACAGTGTGCAAATGCGTGCAATTTTTTATAAACCCAAGTAAACATGTATATTAAAAATAACGGCACTTTTTTTTTGTCAATATTTTGAATAAGATAATATCAAAAATAAGTATAAAAAAAATTAAAAAAAAGAAAAAAGTAGCATACCATTAACAAAAAGATTCCTACAGGAAACATTTTACACCCTCAAGAACATTCGAGAACACAACACCACTTCTGTACAATACAAAAACAAATGATAAACTGAGATTGGTCGCGCATTATTAGTGTTCTTTACTTGCTTATTGTTCCTAAATTATTTGTTTTTAGGAGTTCTCATATTAATGTCGTTATGCACTGACCATTTCTGTAGATACTAATACAGGAGTTATTCCCAAAATTAATTCTTACAAATTTAGGTTTTGTCCTGCTAAAAATTAATTCTGACCCACTGTCCAACTGCTGCAAAGTGGAAGATCAAACGGACAAACAAGTTACCAGAGTGAGATGGAATTATTGGAAACGCCCCACAGCTTTAAATGTTTCATCTCATTCTGGTATCTCGTTGTTAGTTTGGCTACCCATTTATGAGCGGTAAACTTTTATATAGTAGCTGATTATTTATGATGTAACTAATTTTTGATTCGCTTTCCTAACTGCTATCCATTATGGCACTCTGGCAGCACATTGACACACTAATCCCAATAATACCCTATTCAGTATTTAAATTGATTTTCGGTACCATCACAGTACCAAAAGGCCTGGATAGGCATCCAGTTGGTGGTAATCTAGGCCATAGTTAGTCCCGTTTTAAATCAATTACAGTCAATGAGAGTCAATTGAGAACTATGGAAACAGAAACAATGACATGCATATTGACTTTGAGCACATTCTATACTCTTTTTTTTTGCTTCAAGTTTGAAGAAATCGGAACCAACAATAATAACGATAATTAATATTCTAACAATAGCCCTACCGCCAACAAATTTCGTTTTTAAATAAATACAAACTAAAGTATCCTAGCTTGGCACTTGAGCTTAGATGCGCAATGGTCTAAACCCCGTCCTTTCCATGTAAAGCGGTTTGGCGTGTCTCTGTTCCATACTAGCGATATTGCTTCTCTCTCTGCGCCACCAAAGTGTCAAGCTAGGGCCAGGATCGTGAGATCGGGCCCGTTAGAGCTACATACAAATAAAAAAATCTCCATGTACTGTAAGTATGGAAAGCATTCCATTGCTATAGAAAGAAATTTTGTTTATCACACTTTTTCTCTAAATCGGTTGATTTTACGTAAAAATTGCATAAAACCTTTTTTTAACTTTCGTGTACAAAATATTTCGTAAATGTAACTCGTTTTGAGTTAATCGTAAAAATTTTGATGTTTTGACATTAGATCCAATATGATGGCTTATTCAGGCAGAGTCCGTGGGGGACTTTTGTACACATTTTTTATGCTAAAGGAAAAATAAACCAAATTTTAATTTTTTAAAATTCTAGAGGACTTGGATTACTAATATAATTTATAATGTGTCATACTTTCTTGTTTTTTTTTTTTTTAACCTAATGGAGAATTTTTACACTGCTTTATATTCAAATATGAATATCTTAGAACTACTTTCGATAAATAAAATTATATAAATTCTATGCGTGTAATTTTAAACATGCATTATTTTCTTAATTTGTATGATGATAACATTGCTAATATTAGCATACATTGCAGTAGGCTAATATGACAGTTATTACACAAATTATTCATAATTCAAAATGAGACCATTCACTAGACATTGTTTGAAATTAATACATCATTTCGTCATTCATTACATAGCAAGAAAGTAACAGAAACTGACTCTAATGACTAAACATCGGAAAATCTGGTATTCCTGCGAAACAACAGAGTTGGCTTAGGGAGCTATATTTTGTAAAGATGAATATTGATTTTAAAATATCTGGCATTTTATTTGCTTCGCATTTATAGAAAAAAATAAATAAGTTATGTTGGTATTACGTAAGCATCTTTTTTAAACCTGATATGATAACAATAAATTACTTTAGTTTTCTACATTTCACACTATCAATTTTATCTGAATGCGCTAGTATAAAAGTTTTAGGTAGACAGTAAATTAAACATAACACTTCAAATGCATTTTATAGCAGAAACTAGTAAAACAACTACTTCTCCTAATTATATGAAGATATTGAATTAAATAACAATAGTCATACTAGTAATATTAGAAGCAAACAAATATTGATATTAAAAGAAATATGTTTCTGTATAAAAAATTACAAATGTTCACATTTTGAATTATGTAATAAATTAATTTTTAATATCATGAACAAATCAGTAATTGTAATTCTTATTTGCAGACTAAGTTTGCTTCGAAATGGCATATTAAACCATTCATAAAATTTTAAAACAATCGTGAACCAATATGATTATTAATAATATTATTATTATTAAAAATTAGGTTTAATAGCATTCATATATCTCGATTTATATTTTGCTGGAATTTCTGATATATTTTCTTGTCACTAAAACTCCCTTTAATCTAAAGATTCCTTTAAAATGTTGCTAATACCGGGGGTGAGACTTTGTGGGTTAATTAGTTTATTTGCAATATATTAAGATGGCTTATTAATTTAAAATGTCAAATATTATATTCTATATTATATTTAAATTTCGTAATTTTGTATTATGTATTTGTAATTTTTATGATGTTTCACAAACCGCAAAATGGGATCTGAGCTCCTGAGGTAATTACATGCCATACTCAGTACTACTCTGCTATGCGTACACTCCACGCTCAAAAGTCCTCGGCCCTCCCGTTGACGTGGAGGTACACACGAGGAACGGACGATCTAGAATGAATACTTCTGTAAATATTCATCATTTTGCATGTATTTCTAATTGGCGTAGCTCATCTACCGTCTACTTCACTACTCCAAAGGATTAGAACAGAGCCGGAACGGCAAGCATGTTAGTAGCAGACACCTTGTCCTTCACCGAAAGTTCGGATTCCCAAATCTTTTGGAGTCAGTGTCTGTACTTACCGCTGAGAGATTCCTTCATTTGTTTTACACCCTGGATGTGTCTTTGTTGCACACTCAGATATGTATATGTCTCTCCAGCATCTAAATATCATAAGATGCTTCCGTCTGCGTGCTGATACACAAATAAACTATTTTTTTTTTGCGATTTCCCGACGCTGGACAGTCCTCCCATGGCTCCGATTCACATAGGAGTCGCTATTCTATTATTTAAAAGACGAAAACAATTTCACATTTGATTTTCACTTAGCCTAGGCATTTTAAGTTGATTATATCTGGTAACTTGTATGTCAAGAAAAGCACTGTCATGGCATCTCAGAAAATTTTTGGAGGTAGAGGTGTTACCGTATGAGCAAGTGAAGTATAATGGAAAAACAGATATGTCCTTATCATATTTACTATTTTTTTGGGTCACCCTCTATATTACCATAAGAAATCCAATCATTTACTTTTACAAATAATTATACGTATTACTAATAATTGCAAAGGAAAGAAAAAATAACAGAAATCATGTTAGTAAAAATTAAATTTTCATCAATATTTCGAGTTGCCCTGTATAAATACTCATAAAATGTCAACCATAAACACCTCGTAAAAGTGAAATTAGGATTTTAAAATTTCCGAAATTTTGAAGCTGTTATTTTTTCTTGAATTTACTGTCATACACAAAAATCGTATTTTCTATAATAATGGAGCTAACGTAAAACTTAAAAATCCGTTTTCGCAATTTTCTCCATTTCCGAAACGTACTTGAAAATTGTGTAATTCATATATTCATATTCACTAAACAGAAGAAGTAACTCTGTAAAATCATAGTAGATTGCTAAACCTCCCCTCTTGAATAATACTGAATACTACATTTAAGTTGCAAGTATTGTAGGGTGATTAAAGGCATGTCCACTGAATCAAATTCGAGTAGTTTCTACTGCTCAATGAAGAGTGATAAGTCAATGTGTAAAAGTGTCTCATTTAAAAAAAAAAAATCTAGAAATATCAGAGATATCAAAAAACATCCAAACCCGTTTCTTCCCATTTGCCCATAGATCATCCTAATATGACAAATAAAAACCTGTTTTTTTTATATTTTCGGAACCAACAAAATTTTGAAAAATTGCAATGGTTTCATTGTGCTTCCTGTTACAACGTATTCTATTGCAGTTTAATGTCATCGTTAAGTCAGTTTATTTCAGATGAAATTTGCAAGAAAATCTCGATATCTCCTATCATCGTTTTGAAGGTATTTTTGTTCAAAATTCCACAAGAACATTAACTAACTCCACGAATTGGATATTCGACAAAATTCTCTAGATTAGAGGTTTATCTACTGGTATTGGAGATTGTCTTGAAATAAATGATTTAAAATATAAGCACTACGTACAGAAATATATCAATTATAATATAAATAAATATGTATTGTATATTTACATATTCTCTTCAGCATATATACGTTACTGAATTCATTATAATACACTTGCTCACTTTATATTCATAAAAAAACATAAAGACAGGAAGACGAAAATTACCATTTGCCCAAGGAGCGTTTCCATTCCATAATAAATAACCAAGTAGCTATATTAAATATCCGAATCTGTGAAGAGTAAAAAAAGTAAATTTTAATTATAATAATTGTTTCGGTATAAAATAAATACAATAAATTTACATACAATAGTTTTAAATTAATGCAATGTATTAGTTATGCCGTGGAACTATTACAAAACCATTCGAACTGATTTTTTTCTAATAAACCTTCCCTCGTGTAATTTGCTTGGCTAAAAATCTAAATATAACCATTTCAAATAAAAATCATTTTCAACATTGTTTCAGTAGATTTCAGCTTATATTTTACCATCTGGCGCCATTTGTCCCTTTTTTCTATTTAAATGAGAAAAGAAACATCGATAGATATAAACCATTTGCCATCATGTAATTCAAAACAGTTGTCAAAAAAATTGAGTGTTTAATAAAACACTGTTTTAGAATGAAATGAATTCGATTATCGCAGAAGAAACGTGTATTTCTTGAAGTTTTTATATTCATGTAATCTTACGGTAAATTTATAAGAATAATTGCTGTTATAATTATTATAACAGCTAGAATTAAATGGAGTTATACAAGATTATCCAAAAGTTCCGCATAAAATACATATTTTCATACCGCGTTATTTAAGAAAATATCTGAAGTGGCCAGCACATAATTTTCTTATACCAGTATATATCATCCTGATCTAAAAAAATCATTCTAATTTAATTCTTGACTTACCTTAATTAAATTTTAATAGCGTACCTTGAAATGTTTCATTAAAATTTTTAAATAATTAATTTCAGCGTCATTTGATACCGCCAATAATAATTCATGTCATATATTTTAATAATTTCTTCTTATTGACATTAACATTTTTGTAACTAAATTAAACCTTTCAAATGTCAAACTGTTAAATTTATTCTAACCTCATTTTATGAGACTAAATGTGTAAAATATTTCAGTTTACATCAGCTTTATTTAAGTACTTGGAAAATATATTTTATTGGCTTGAGATTGTAGACATGATTTATAATCTTCCATCAAGAATATATTTTTTTTTAAATGCAAATACAAACAAGTTTGGGTCCCGTGGACCTCCTTTCAGCTGGCCAATTTATCATTCTCTTTGATCTTTAGAAAATGTGTACCAAATTTGAAAGCTATTTTCAAAAACTGTTGCTGCTATCGCGATACTACTGACATGCCGACAGATTTTTTTTCCATAAAGTTATGCTTTTTCATTATAATTCGTCGAGATTCGTCCAGAAATACAATACAATTTTTTTCCCCGAAATTGTACCTTTTTTCTTCTTTCATTCATTATGTCTCTTCTGGTGTTACCACATTCACCAAATTAATGTGTCACCTAAAATGTTGAAAATCTTAACTGCTAAATTTGGGAAGTCTTCCAAAGTATTTTTTGAGTTATCGCGGACACACACATACACACACATCCACACATACACGCACGGGTTGTCATGAGTAGAAAAAGTTTAAGAACGATTTAAGGTTTATATGTTGCCCATCTGGTGAAAATTACTAGAAAAAGTTCTCATCATTCAACAGAGTTTTATATTGTTCCACCCACTTTAATAGATTTTTATAAACCAGTATTTTTAAATGTAATGACTACTTTTATAAACGCCCACGGTTGCCAATACTACTACTATCTGAATATGTTTATTTTTTCATCCGTTACGATACTGAGAATAATCTATTTTAGTAACGTTTAACTTAAAGGAAATAAATCCTAAAATCTGATATTTCGTACTTAGGTTTTCATGTAAAAATATAACATAAGCCATATACTATTTTCTGTGGTGAAATAATGACTACAATGTGTTTTGCAAGCATTCCACTTAAAGAATCCGTTTATTAAAATAAATCTTATACGATAGCCTACACAAAATTAATAGGCAAATTGTAATACACCAAAAAAGAATAGTACCTTTTACAGATCTTTCAGATATGCGAGTTCAGTACTTTTAAGAGACTCCAGTATGAAAAGCAATGATTGTAATAATTAAAGCTGGAATGTTGGGAGTGAATTCTCTATCTCAGGTAGAAGAGTCAGCGTAGGGGATAAGTGTTAGTTGTTTGGGCACAGTGGATGTATGTTGGTGATATATTATAAAAACTCACGCCGGCCGGCCGGGCGCTTTGCCGTTTGAGGCAAATCCACAGATTTTTTAAAGGTGTTCGTAACTTACATTACAATGGTGTAATAGTAATAAAGTTCTTTGTGTGCAAAACGAATTTGATGAGCTGGAATTCCGGTAATTGTAAAAGACATTTTCAAAGCAAACGTCATAATATATAAAAATTCGTCAGTTACATTAGATGTCTCTGTACGTATAATCGCATTTTTATATCGAGTATGTGTAACATTCCGCCGTATATACTTAACAACGAATATTTTCGGTTATTTTGGAAAAATATGTACCTAAGTGGCCACTACCTACGAGGGAAAGACTACGACGCAAAGGCGCCTCCAGGCCAAGCGTGCTGCGCTTCATTTGGAAGCGCCTTATAGTAATTTGCGGCTTGTCACGTTCGATACAAGCAAGAACATATAAATTGGTCTACCGTTTTTATCATTGTTAAAATGGTTTTGACGGTACGCGTATAGTTTACACCATACTAACCAATGTTATGTATTTCCAATGTATGATAAACGCGAAGTATTTAACGTGGCTAGAGAGGCGCTGAACTTATTCACGTTCAGCGCGAGCGTGTACAGCGTGCGTACATTGCGCTCGTCTAATTGACTACATTCAAATACATGATTTTCATTTCAGCGTAAAATACGCGACGAAAATAACGTCTAGTTTCGCTCTTAGAGCGGTACTTATTACTTTTCCTTCTAAGAAAAATTATGGAACGCTGACTTAGAGAACAGTAAAAGACGTGTGCTACTCTAACTGACGCAACTTCCTATATGAATGCATCTGCAGTGGGCTGAGTAGCTCTTAACAAGAAACCAATCAAATGTTTCTACTGTAGGCGTAACTAGCAATTAAAGCGCCTGTGGCCAGCCAACAAAAATCTATAATTGATCTTTTAAAGAATTTTTTTTTTTAACTTGATTTTTGTCCAAAGGGGCTAAGGTGCACAGGATAGTAGGCTGCCAAAGTCGGGTGTTTTTCATTTATTTTCTAGATATCTAAATTTTTTCACGAGTTATAAGGACTTTTTGGTTTAGAAGTATCGTTTTCCATCATACCTCTACAGCGACCTACACACTGAAACATGTTGCGATGTATACATCGACTAGACGATAGATTTCGTGAAACTTCAGTTTGTTTCAGTTCTCCCCACATTACTCCGATACTCCGATGCCAGTCACATACACTGCAACTTGCATCATGAAACCTTGGATTCGATGCGTGCATCGCAACATGTTTCAGAGTGTTTTTTGTTTCAAGGAAAGCATTTGATTTCGAAAATTTTTCAGAAAATCCAGTTCAGCTGAACCTTTGACAGCACCGGACGTTTCAATCTTACATAGATAACAGTAAAATTACCGTCAGTATTAATAGTATAATCAATTAATCAAAGACATGCGTTCGACAATTCATAGGTGCCCCTGATCCTGCTTTCTGTTGATCTCTCAGTAGATATTATCGCAATTAATTAACTTCGTCATTAAGTCGAATTCCCTCCTCCTTGTTTGTCTACTCGCAGATAACTCAACCAGAAATAAATTTAATTGAGCGTGTCGACAAACGTTATTACTTGATTCTATTTTGCATATCTCGTGTCAAATCAACCAGTTTAAATGGAATTTCTACGACTTCCACATAACTTCCTGTTATTTGAATTAAAACAATATGATTTACTACAACGTGGATGTTGAAAGCCAATTAGGCAATTTCAGGTGTTAAACATGTGATTTCTGGAGAAAATTTAGATTTTATCACTGTTATAGAACATGTCGTCGCCTACCTAATTATATTCTTGTTTTACCTACAAGAACGATTGCAAAATTATCTTAAAAAACGTTTACACAAAACTACTTAAAATACTTACCCATGATTATACGTTGTTGAAATAGAGTTTAAATCATTCGTAATACACACACCGTCAAAAGTCTTGGACCCTCGATGTTTTGTATTAAGTAGTAAATAATTTTTTTTTAAATATTGTATTTGTTTTTCAAAGTATGTTTCTTCTACATGTATTTTTTTGTAATATAGGAATAATTTTTAAAAATTTAGTCAATTAAAAAACAATGGGAAAAAATTGCAATTTTTAAGTAAATTTATTATGACAAAAATTAACAGAACATTTTTTTTAACAAAGTAAACTCCAACTTAATAGTCAGTATGACCTTCTCTGTTTCTCAGTTGACACGCCTGTACATTGAAACAATCAAACGGTTGATAATTTCTTGAGAAATATTGTTCCATTCCTGTATTGCTGCTGCAGCTAACTCTTCCGCATTTTGGGGTGGGTTCATGCGTTTGTGAATTGCTCTAGAAACAAAATCCCACATGTTTTCAATGGGATTCATATCTGGGGAATTAGCTGACTAATCTAATCGTGTAATATCTCCCTGTTCAAGTATCTCTTGAACCGTTCTTGCGCGATGTGGCCTCGCGTTGTCATCCATGAAGATGAAATTGTCACCTAATTCGTCGCGTAGGGGATATATAATGGGCCTGATAATATTTTCAATATAAACTGGACTTGTCATATTCTGATTTATGGTAATTAACGGCGTACGGCGATTGAACATTATTCCTTCCCAAAACATTACTGTCCCACCATTGTAGGGAGCAACCTCACGGGGAAAATTTAATCTCTCTTGACGACCTGGCTCTCTCCAGACCCTTTGCCTATTGTCATCACGCCAGTCCAATTCTGGTTTCATCTGTGAATAAAACCCATCGCCACTGCTGCAAAATCCAATCACTACGCTCCCGTGCCCACTGAAAGCGGGCAGCTCGATGTCGTGGGAGTAGAGTGGGTACCATTAAAGGCCTTCTTGCACGCAAATTTGCACGATGGAGTCTTCTTCGAATTGTAGAGGTCGATATAACAAGACGGAACGTACCTTGAAAGTGCGCCCTGAGGGCTGGAGCTGAAGCATTTCGGTGTCTATGGGCATATTGAACCAAATACTGAGCCTCTCATTCATCTGACACTCGAGGCCGCCCACTACGTGGTATTCTTTCCACTGTCCCTAATTCTTTATACCTATGCACTATTCGCACAACCGAAGATCTAGGAATGTCTAACATCTCGGATATCTGATGATTGGAATGTCCAGCATCATGCAAAGCAACAATTCTTGCCCTATTAAAAGCAGAAACCGTCCTGGTATTATAACGAGAGAAAATTATCAAAGTCGTTTTGCTAAATATGTATAAAACCGACGAATATTTTTAAAAATTTATAACTAATGAACAATACTTACTTTATCTGTCAATTTATATGATCTTGTTTGTTAGCTAAATAACTCAACTTTGTTGCCTAGCAACGAAGACAAAATAAACAGCCCAAATCTACAATATACAGGGGGTCCAAGACTTTTGACGGTGTGTTATAATTCGATTAACTTATCTAAATAACGGGGGTATATACATGTTATACTCGTACAGGGCGTCCAGAATCGAATATTATCTTATAATATTCT
Organism: Rhamnusium bicolor; assembly: GCA_029963845.1. Lineage (NCBI taxonomy): Eukaryota > Metazoa > Arthropoda > Insecta > Coleoptera > Cerambycidae > Rhamnusium > Rhamnusium bicolor. The sequence continues at coordinate 184,993 of JANEYF010005780.1, forward strand.
TAATAAAAATATTACATTTCTTAAATACGAAACCACAAAATATTTTATTTTTCCAGAAAAATTTTGTTCTTGCGATAATAAAGAAACTATTACACAAAAAGACGCGTAATTTGGCACGATTGTATTTTGACATGTGACAAATATGATGGTTTCATTTATTTTTTTACTGTTGCTAAAGGGCGCTAGTTGTGCCTGTTTTACCTGATACACAATGTTTGCGTATAAGTGCACTCAATAACAGATGTTCTGAGGTTATGTTGAAAAGTCAAGAATAAAACTGTAAATTACTAATGGCCAGTATACTGGGTGACGATGAGATCACGCTTTTACTTCCTGCAATCAAAGTCTATTCTTAACTGATCTGAATCGCTAATAGTTGAAAAGGTGAAAATTTTTGTAAAGGATGCTCTGAAATAATTATTAGTCCCTCGCTGATATCCCTCTGATATCATTACCTTAGAGGGAATTTGCATAACATCCTAGGGACGGATTTAAGACCTCCTAATACTATATCCCGAAAAATGCCCGATACAATCAATTGTAATAAAACAAATTGTAATTTCTGACAGCGTACTTACAAAAAATGGGTAAGTACATGTAAAAAGATTAATTTATATTTTTGCATGTAAAAACGTTCAATGAGCTGTCGACGAACGCTAACGATTATATTTATATAATTGGTTAAGGGTGAGCATCGTTTGGATCTATATAAGCAAAGCACAACTGTTAAGCGACTAGTCGTATTGGTGGTCTGTGTATGTGTGTGTGTATCCGCGATAACTCAAAAAATATTAATGGAAGACTTCCCAAATTTGGTAGTTAAGATTTTCAACATTTTAGGTAACACATTAAATTTGGTGAATGTGGTACCACCAGAAAAGACATTACTGAATGAAGAAAAAAGGTACAATTTTGTAAAAAAAAAAAATTTTTTTATTGTATTTCTGGACGAATCTCGACGAATTATAATGAAAAAACATAACTTTATGGGAAAAAATTTTCGGCATGTATGTAATATCGCGATAGCAGCCACAGTTTTTGAGATAAAGCTTTCAAATTTGGTACACGTGTTATAAAGGCGAAAGACAATGATAAATTCGGTGATGAGCAAAATTGGCCAACTGAAAGGAGGTCCACGGGACCCAAACTTTTTTGTGTTTGCCTTTACAAAAAAATATATTCTTGATGGAAGATTATAAATCATGTCTACTATGTTAAGCCAATAAAATATATTTTCCAAGTACTTAAATAAAGCTAATGTAAACTGAAATATTTTACACATTTGGCCTCATAAAATGGGGTTAGGATAAATTTAACAGTTTGACATTTGAAAGATCTAATTTAGTTACAAAAATGTCAATGTCAATAAGAAGAAATTATTAAAGTAAAGACATGAATTATTATTGACAGTTTCGAATGACGCTGATAATGAATTATTTAAAAATTTTAATGAAACATTTCAAGGTACGCTATTAAAATTTAATTGAGGTTAGTAAAGAATTAAATATAATGATTTTTTTTAGATCAGGATGAAATAAGAAAGTTCTGTGCTGGCCACATCAGATATTTTAATGAGCTTTCAAATTAATTTATTTTTTTTTATTCATTTCAAAGGCACTACTTAACGTGATAGAGATCCAGTATTAAAAATTACAAGTTTATTTTCATTTGTATCTGAAAGCTAGGGACACAATGTTTGGTATCAAATTATCGGTATTAAAATGTATTGAAGTAACCTAGTGAGGCACCACGGTGCCATTTGAAAAAAATGACTTCTTCCGAGATGTTTGGGAGCCTGTAACAAAAATGGCATATGACATATTATGTTACTTTTATTTTTTAAATATTAGTTATTAAAGCAAAACAAAACTTTTTTGTCATGGCTGCCTAAATGAAAAATTAAATTTGCTCGAAAAAATTTTACTCAGTAATATTTTTATCTCAGTATGGCATCATTGTATGCAGAACAACTCTCTATATTCAAAATTATAGAAATACACAGGGTGTTCCATTTAACAATACAAAGTTAACGTCGTTTCCGGTAAAACTAGAAGTGCAGGAGAATATGTAATCGATCAAATTAATGCAAATTTATTCGTTATTTGACATGCCCAAATTTGAAATGTGTATTGTATGACCAAGAAGATGTTGTTTTCAGCCAGAAGAAAGTGACAGTGACATATTAGAAGGGCCCTATGTGGACCTGTCACTTCGGTATTTTGCTGGAATGTTCAGCCCAAAAAAACGTCATTGCCTACTCTAACTTAAAACCATCTGGCATGGATTATATCTAGTATTTTACTGGTAGCAATGCTTTACCAGCTTTTACCTAAATAACTTCTGTTCGCCGGAACCACTTTTGTGTAACTATAATTAAATTAAATTTCCAAAATACTCAGATGTGTTATTAATCAAAAAAATCTCTTAAGGATTACTTATACATTGTTTTTTCTATATAAAATACTAAGTGCCTGGTGCAGCTCCCGGTTTTAGTATTTTGTTTGTTGAGTAAATTGATTTACAATTATCAAGTAGTTTCACTTAATGAGATAAGGAGTAAGGAGTCTACAAATTGAACTAACTCTTTCACATTTAGAAAACTGCTTTATATTAGGATGTTATTGTATCGTACGTGCTCCTTTCCTGTGTCTAATAATATGTCAGAGGATGTTAATAAGAAAAGAAACAAATTTCCGAAAATAAATAAAACGTCTCACAAAATAAATTGCAATAAACAAGATATTTGAAAGCGCCGACGTCTGTATAAACAAACATTTTGTCAATTGCAGTTCATAAAAACGACGTTTATTTTCTTTAATTTTTCGCATTCCTACTTCTTACGCGCTGTGAAACACACTTCGGTCTTCCTGTACTGTACGACGAGGATTTCCGTTTCTAATTATACTGTTTTGAAAGACCACCAGAGTAAGAAAATAATTGTATCTCACCCAAAATAGTTGTTAAAATTGTTTCAGTCGAATGGAATTGAAAATCGTAAAAAATTAATTCACAGATTTGAAGTAAATTATTTTATCATTATTAAATATAATGGTATAATTCAAGTATACAATTGAAGGAACAGCCAATACTCTATTCTGTGGAAAGTTCAACAAACACATCGGCAAAATCAACAGTATAGCTTATACCACAGTTACTTGAATAAGATTCTAGAAATTGGCTTTACATTTAGAACAAATTTTCATTGTGGTTCTACGGGATAGTTAATAAATACTACCAGCAATTTTTAATATTAACTTTGAGGGGGGCAGCAACATCAAGAGATTGTAATGTGTGCTACAGTTATCTTTTTAGGAATTGCACATGTGGACATCAAAAACAATATTCGTGAACATAGATTGTGTAGACATTCTAAATGTTTTTCGGCGAATTATTATGTTCTGGTAATTTAAGTAGACTACGATAAGCGATAACATCTGCCGTACTTTTAAAACTATTTAGCAATCATGTTAAGCATAATTAAGACGATCAAAGAAGTAGCAACATAAGTCATAAATATAACAAAGGACCTTAAACCTAGCCAGCAGGCTTATCTCATTACGTTAATGACAATTTGGGTATTAGCACGTGATATCCACTGGCAGTACCTGGAAAGAGATGTATAATCATAATCTCTTTTCTAGGGATTATGTTCACTCGATTATAAAAATCATGAAATTAACGTTAAATCTCATAATTTACCTAAATTATCACGAACTGTCGAGGAATCAAGATTATTCTATCCATTTTAAATAAGGCAAGAGGAATCCGTAGGATATTCTAGTGTAGATCTTAATTTGTCTTGAATCCCGTGACAAGTAAACTTTGATCGACCTTAAGAATGAAATCGTAGAAGATTGTCAATAATTATATCGGTGATTCTTAATTATGGTAAAAATGTTAACCACATGTAGAGGAACGAAGATTAAGGAATCCGTATTTTTTCGTTTTAAATTTTTTCGATTTTTTTAAGAGGGACGTCAAAACTTTTTTTGCAATTCTAAGTAAAAAGTTGCCACGTGCTTCGCAGGTAACAACGCAATCCGATGCGATGTTTATATTATATTTATATTGTAATTAATATGTTATTTTATTTACTCGATTTCTATGGAAAAATAATATGAACGTAAAAACCGTTTCTAAGGAGAATACCAACTCCTCGTACGTTTAGTGATCTGTACATTTACTAATACAAAATACTGACTTTTTTTTATGTGTCGAATTGGGAAAGTTCGTATTAATATATAAATATAGATGTCACATGTCTGTCATTCGATTTACTAAAGCTGCATTTTATTTAAAATTACACGTTTGTGTGTTTAGTTATCAATCATTAATAGACAAGTTTAAAAGCGATTAACAGTTAACAGTTTTATATTGGATACATGTTGATACGTAAAGTTGCCGCTCAAAATTTAATTTCCGTTTGCCTTATTTGAGCCTACAATTTTTTTCATATCCGAGTTGGCTATCCTATGTTTATCCCATATTTAATCAATATCTTAACTAAATGAAATGTGATGCAAAAAAATGATTTTATCATCGAAAATTAAATTTTATAATATTTCAATTTACAAATAGAAAATAATGTTAACGGATATGATCCCGCGATAATTTCCCGTTAACAAATTTATGCATGTATTACATATTTACATATTCATATATTTCAGTCACGCTTCAGTAAGATTGTGGCAAGCAACTTCGTTTAAATTATTGTCTAATTACATATTATATTTTTGCGATTGAGAACAGTGGCGGCTCATGGTGTTATGTGCGTGGTCGGCAAGAAGTCCGTGAGGTTATATACCCCCTTTACATGCAGCCACTGCCGCTGCCGCTGCTACTCGCGCTGCCCGCTGTCCTGCCCTATAGCAGCCTTGAAGCAAGTGACTGTTTACATACAGCTGGTACGCGTACCGCATTTTAATTCTCCAGCAATATGGAGGACGTAGAAACTGCCGCGGCGACAGCGCTCTGTGTTTTGAGTTTGCAAAATTATATTAGGAAAGGACAGGACAGCGGGCAGCATGTAAACAGTCCGCGCCACTCGTGTTGTCAGTCCTTTGACTTCCGTTCAAAATACCGCCAGTGAAGGGAGCGAGCGGCAGCGGCAATGGCATGAGCAGTGGCAGCGCGAGCGACGTGTTTACATACTCGCGCTGCCCACTTCCCTGCCCAATTCCCTGCTCACTTGAGCTGCATGTAAAAGCTAGTTTATTATACTTCTGTGTCATAACTATTTTTCCTTTTCGAAAAAAATAAAAGTATTCTAAAATTAGAATGTTTTAAAAAAGACGCAGATTGTGAAGGTAAAACAAATATATGAAAAGTCAATAGTTAAATATTTACAGGTTTTCTAAAATTTAAAATTTAATTTTAACCCCTGCCTTAGTACAGTAAGAGTAAGGTCGAGGCGAGAAAGAGATGGAATAGTTTGACTGGGAGTAAAACGTGCCACTAATGTGGTATATTTATATATTTGGATTTTAGAATAGGTACCTACCTATACCTACTATCTACCTACCTTGGTTGGATGCATACTGCATACCTATTCGTACATAATTTAATAATATATTTTAATATTCAAATTTACTCAAATATAATCGAATATTCGGATAATAACACCACCACATGAAATTACAACCCCCTTTGTCCCTGAAGGTCTGGAATGACCTTGTGTGGGAGAGGGCTACACATTTAGAGACAATGGACACACACCCAATATCCGAGTATACTACGATTAATCTCTCTCACAGAAAAATCCCAGTTCCTCGACCGGGAATCGAACCCGGGACCCCGAAGTTTCGAGGCAAGTACGTTACCTCTAGACCACGGAGCTATATATACGAATACTCGAATATATTCGAGTATTCGAATATTCGAATAATTTCCCATCAGAATACTTCGTATTCGAATACTCGAATATTCGAATACCGAATTATTCGTATTCGATTCCCAGCCTTAGTAATTAGTAAATCTAATAAAGAATGAGGGAAATTTTTTTCAAAATCTTTAAATTTTGTTTTGTCTAAAAGTCTGAAAAATTTGAAGTTTCAAATTTTTAAAATCTATCATCTATTTGATTAATTGTTAAATCCAAAATTTCATTAAAAAGATGTCTAAAATATGTACTGCCATCATCTCCATTGGTTTTTCGCTTTTTTTGGCGCGGGACCTAATGTATCTACAACATCGTTATATATTTTATTTACGTAAGATTCGTCGCTGCGGTAATTTCTCAAAGTTGAAAGAAGCGACTCTATTCTATTAGTACAATACGAAACATCTGTTAATTTAATTTGAATTATTGAACAAATTATTTGTTCGTTGAAAAATTGATTAAAGGTGCAATAAAAACAGACAATTAAAGTCGTTAAACATTTTTTTTTTTGGATCCTACAGCTTCACGAATTGTTTCATGGTCTCTCTGAAAATCATCACTATTTATACTTGTTTCGAAAACTTTCAATAAATTTTCTCTAATCTAAAATTGTCATTGTTATTCTAGATTTAAAATTTCATCGCAAATCTGAATTACATGGAAGTCGTCAATTACAAACATTATCTAAAACTTTTGTCCTTTTTGTCGATTTAAAAAAAAAAAAAAGAAAATCGACCAAATTTGGAAAAAGATCCTACATTCCTTGATTTTGCTGGCGCATCTTGTAATACTAAATTTAGCCTATGGGCATAATAATGAGTAAATAGGGCTTCAGGGGCAATTTCTTTAAGTTTAATTTGCAATCTTTTAATTCTCCTGACACAACAGATGCACCGTCGTATGTTTGTCCTACTAATTTTTCAGACATTAAATTTTTCGAATTTTTCAAATTGCTCAAATAAAACTCTAGCCCGGCGGCCTTCACTGACATTAAAAAAATCTATTACCGTGGAAAGCATATCTAAAAATTACGGACAGTTGCGAAAAACAGGAGATATCATTTGTTTCATCGACTTGCCATAAGAAATATATTGACTGTTTAATGTCTGCCTCAATAATTTCAACAGTAACCGTGTTAATACTCTTAATTAAATCATTTTGAATTGTTTTGGACAAATCGTTAAATATTGATGATTCATCTAAAAAGCTCATACATTTATTATCGTCACTACTTAACAATTTAGCAATTTCCCGGATTAAATGAATTAGTTTTTTCGTCGTGATCTCTGAAAGATAATTCTCGTGTAGCTAAGTAAATCGTCATATCAATTAATCTTTTTAATATATTCCAGTTCTCTGTTACTAAATTATTATGTTTTTCAATGCTACTCCGATGAGCTGTATCTAATGCATTTATTTATTACTACAATTAATATAATATTTTAAAAACAATGTTTTTAAAATATTATATTAATTGTAGTAATAAACCGAAAAGTTAGAAAAAAAATAATAAAATTAGTTATATCTGACCGAAATCCCCAAAAAACTATCAGATATTATTTAATAGGTATACAAAATTTGTTTGCTTGAGTAATGTATTTTTTCAATGCTCTTCTGCTGTTGTTATTTTAATCTCTGTTGTTTTTAAGTGATTTTAAAGTTTTGTGTTATTGGGTACTGGTTAATAATCGATTTTTAGTTATAAAGATTTATTTAGTGAATATTTATTGAGAAACAATGACTAATAAGTGTAGTGTGCGGCCAAAGAGGAAAACCGCGGGGTTGTTAATCTTTTCACAGGTAAATAAACAAAACAGATCAGAGTCGGCGTAATGCGTGAATGCGAAAGTGTGAAAGCTCAAAAATGACTAAAATTAATGTTAGCTTTACAAAAAATAAAAAACAACATTTGATTCCATTTGAACAGTAAAAAAATCCACATTTTGTTAAAAAAGATACTTATACAAAAATATTTATTTTATCTTGAATGGAAAGTTCATTCTTAAGGTAGCTCATAAACTATATGTTTTATAGTCTGTTGATATTTTTTTTTAATCACTTTTAAAGATTGTTATTAAAAAATGTGTTTATTTTCAGATTTCCCGAGAATCTGGTGAGAGAGAAAGTTGGCTGAAAGCTCTCAAAATGGAAAATGTCAGTAAGTGGCACTACGTGTGTTCAGAACACTTAAAAAAAGTGATTATACTATTAAAAGATCTGCATTAAAAGTCTGTTCTATTTTTTCCCCTGGCAACACTATCACCAGGTTTTTTCACACATACTGTCCAGGTTATTAGAGAATTATATTGAAAATTAATAATATAGTGAGTAGTTTCATACCTCATGAAATAATATAAAGTATATACCTACAGGATCAACTGTTTTGTTGATATGTTACTTTTATTGCAGTGATATAGGTTTGTATATTTCAAACAAATCTCACTTGTTTCCGCATTGAAAATTATATTCCTTCGCCACCATTAGTACCCAAGATAGCAAGGTATGTTAAATTTAAATATACAGTGCACTGATCCAAAAAATTTTTTTTTGGATCATTGCACGCTACTAAAGAACAAACATATCTACAATTTGATGTGCCGGACATGGCCGTTGCTTAAGAAAAAATAAGGACCGGGGAGTTTAAAGTGGTGGGCCCTGTATATTTAAATTTAACATACCTTGCTATCTTGGGTACTAATGGTGGCGAAGGAATTAAATTTTCAATGCTGAAACAAATGAGATTTCTTTAAATCATACAAACCTACATCACTGCGATAAAAGTAACATATCAACAAAACAGTTGATGCTCTGTAGGTACCTATCTACTTGATATTATTTCATAAGGTGTGAATGAGTGACTACTTACTATATTATTAATTTTCAATATAACTCTCTATTAATCTGGACAGTACGTGTGACGAAGTTGGTGACAGTGTTGCCAGGGGAAAAATGGAACAGCATTGATTTTCAACACTTTTAATCCAGATCGTATAAATTATAATCACTTTTTTTACAGTGTTGTGAACACACGTAGTACTTTGTGGTATTTTCAATTTTGAGAGCATTCAGCTAACTTTCTCTTCTCTCCAAATTCTCGGAAAATCTAAAAATAAACACATTTTTTAATAACAACCTTTAAAATTAAATTAAAATAATACAATTGACTTTAAAGCATCTACAGTTTTTAAGCAACCTTAAGAATGAAATTTCCATTGAAGTTAAAAATAAATATTTTTGTATAAGTATCTTTTTTGATAAAATACGGATTTTTTACTGTTCAAATGGAATCAAAAATGTTGTTGTTTTTGTTTTTGTAAAGCTATCATTAATTTTAGTTATTTCTGAGTTTTCACACTTTCGCATTATGCCGGCCCTGATTTGTTTTGTTTACTTACCTGTGAAAAGATAAACAACTCCGTGGTTTTCCTCTTTGACCGCACACTACACACTTATTAGTCATTGTTTCTCAATAAATGTTTATAAATAAATTTTTTACAACTACAAATCGATGACTAATCACAGTACCAAAAACCAAAACTTTAAAATCGCTTAAAATATTTTTCACGGACGAAGCGAACTTTTCAATTTTCATAATAATCACCTATGGGCCCAGAAAATCCGAATACCACAGTGGATAAAGGTTTCGACACCAGTTTTCTAAGCATATTCTGGTTGGAATCATTGGGATTACTTGTTTTCATTCTCCAAATCTAAATGACAATTTAGCTGCAATTTAATGAACAAAATCTTCCACGACTCTCAGAAAATGTGCCAGATCTGATAAGACGAAATATGTGATTCATGCACGACGGTGCTTCTGCACATTTTTAAAAGTGCGAGATTTCCTGAATGCCACGTATGAAGACCGTTGGATAAGTCGAAGTGGACCACAACTATGGTCCCCTGAGTCGCCAGATCTGCATCTGTCAGACTTTTTCCTCTGGGACCATCTAAAGTCACTTGTGAGTGATTTAGAAATTTTAATAACTCAAAGCTGTTATACAATTCGCCATACCGTTGGCATTTTTGAATGTGTTTGACGTCAATATTTTGTATTTACATACATAACTTTAAATTAACATCAAATAGCATTTTGTATTTACAAAAACGGCCGCATTTCAACAACAAATATCGTAAACCGATATGTTTTCGAAGTCTGCCAGGAATATCCTTTTTGTAGATAAATTAACAAAAGAATAAATATTTTACGAAAAAATTGATTTTGTCCATTGACGTAAAAGTTTGGGGTAGTCAAGAAAAGTCGATAATTTTTTTAAAATATTTAACACCCTGTATATCAGAAACAGCCCTTAAGACCATATTATGTTCATACGAACGTTTCTTCACTGACCTGAGAAATCTCCTAAAATCTTTGACATTACTTAGGAAACACTCTATACATGGTATTTTTGAAATTCATGGATATATTCAAATCTGGAAGCCCTCTTGAACATATGAAACAAACACCACACTTGAAATTTAAAAATTAAAATAATTTTGGGCCCACCTTTTCACCCCCAATCTTGGCATTAGGATTGCTAAGTATGTAGAGCGCCTACTATTTACTGAATTTCCAGTGTTGTCAAGTCTGCATGAAATCATGAAAAATAAATTAAACTCTTCATTTCACTTCACCACATACATAGTTGGCACTTTTAATAATAATTTAATGATTTTAATAAAGAAAAGCACCATGTTTGTTAAATGTTGTGTTCGAAAAATAAGCTATTTGTAAGAGTTAAACAATTAAAAATTCAACTACACAAACCGTTAAATGCACTAACAAAATAGAGCACAAAATTATCCAATAATAACATGATTTTACTTAGAGCACGCACCACTTACGCTGTCTAGTAAAGATCGTATGGCAACGCCTCGTACCAGTTACGAATTAACCAAGGGTTTTAAACGGAAGCGCTGAGATTACAAATACTATAGGCGTAAGTAATATTATACAGTAGTATTCAACATTATTTTACTGATTGGTTTTAGACATTTTGAAAAACAAGTATTTTTGCGAAAATCAGGATTATGTGAATATTTACTGATTTTAATATATGCATGTATTTCAAAAACACCCTGATGTTGACTATTAAGTCATAATATTAATAGCGATTTTTTAAATTTTAACCAATTTCGTACAAATTCCATAAAAAAGAGAATTGCGCTGACATATAGGTTTTACCCACTTTTAAAAAATAATAATAAACATTTGTAAACATCTAATAAAATGTTCTAAAATGTCAATCACATAAGATTACAGATTCGTCGTGATTCAGAGTTACAAAAAAATAATTTTTGTTTTGCTTCTTGCTTCTTAACTATCTTGAAGTTATATGTACAATAGCGAAATTATAAAAAGTAAAACAAACATTTTAAGGTTGGAAATATATAATTGACTCTTAATGATTGAAACTGTTTATAATAATTATTTCTTTGGTTACAGAGTGCGGCAGAGGTACAGTGAAAGGGGGTCGCACGTCGCCTTCCGTTCGACCCCCTACACAAACCCGGATTCCCGCCAAACAACAAGTGCCCTCGAGTGGCCGAAGCACTTGCCGTCCTTGTCCAACACCTTGTGTTCAATGTAAGTATTCATATTAACCTATAATTTAATATATATGTACGTATATACATGTAAAACCTTACCAAAATTTGATCCTGAAGAAAATTATCAAAATAGTGTAAAATACAGCGACAGAAATCTCGAAAATACAGGTATCAATAAAGTCGTCAGTGGTGCACGCACTGTAACTTATGGTGTTCCACACGGAACAGTATTGGGTCCATTATTATTTATTTTATATATTAACAGTTTACTATCCATAAACTCGAAGGGTACTGTTCATAGCTTGGCTGGCGGCACCGCAATACATGAACAAGCAAATTTGTGGAATACTTTTAAAAAATAGTGGCACAAGAATTTAAAAAACACGGATAAATCCTACATACCTAAACGTGAAAAACCATAAGACAACATAGTTTTTATTATTTGGGTCCTATAATTTATAACCTCCCTGATAATCTTAAAATCATGGATAGCTTCAACATAATACAAATCAAAATCCAAAAAAAATAGGTCCATGGCAGTGAAGTAATTGTATTTCATAATTTAGTTAATTTAAAACATATTTAATTTAAAATGTCATTTTCATTATTTGTGGAACTCAGTATTTTTTTATCATCAAACCTTTGCAGTACTTTTGTCAGTATGTTAAACAGATTTGTCGTATTACTCAAGTTTAACGTATTACACAATTTGACATATTACCCAACTGTGATCTCGATAAATAACCGAACTGACACTTATTTAAGTATTTAAATATTTTGTTGTTTTTTATTTTAATTTACATTAAATGTTTTGACCAACCGGCACAGGGTGATAAATGACATACGCATTTATTTGATCCCCATTTGTGTTATGAGAAATTTGTTAGTTCAGGAGTTATTTAGATTTTCGTGTATTTTTAGCTTAACTTCGGTTTTGCCCACATATTTTGTCATTCTGGCTTAACTATTAGTACTAACGTCGTGATTTTTTTTATAAACGTAGTCCAGTAGTGGGCCCATTATCCTGAGAAATAATATATTTTTTTTGGAACCAAAACTAGGACAGAAAAAATAATTTTAAAATTTTATTAAAACAAAAATTATTCATTAACTTTACAAGACTAGCGAAAATAAAAGATAGAAAAAAATGTACTAACCATCCTAAAAACTTATCTACTTTACTGGCAATCGACCCGACAAATTTCACTCAGCCTCATGGCTTCACATCGAAAATTTTTAATTTTGTGGAGTGTAAAAGGCGAAAATTCCACTTTTTAATTAAGAAGCAGAAGCTATCATGGGTGAGACCCGCATAAAGGGTAGAAACCCTGGCCACATGTGTTTCAGACGGTGCCGCTAAGTTGAAAGGGTGGGCACAACTTAGGACAAGGACACAAAAGAAAGTCGCTCATTTGTGGCTGCAATTGAAAGACCCCTGTTTACAGGGCGACAGACAATATTGCCACGGAGGCAAATATAGTTATCTGCGTAAAATTTCCTACCCGAGGAATGTAAAATAATAGAGGCTATTTCTGCCCGCAGTAACATCTTCCAACCTTTGATGTAAAGCTAACAATCATCTGGTGATGATTAAGACTAAGTTTTAATCGACTTCAGATGATGCCAACTTGGTTGGCGAAACGGGCGTCGAGTGCAGTATATGGTGTTTTGTGGAAAACCACGTCAGTGTTTATATGTATATTTTATATGAGAGTTTATTTGTACAAGGTGTCCCAAAGTTCTCTCCTCGGACATTTTTCTCTTAAACTATGTTTAATGGGAAAAAAACCAACAAAGCCATTTTAAATGTAGGTAATTAAACTATATTTTTACATGGTTTTTGTTTTTCAAGTCGAGCATCAAGGCGTCGCGACGTCTTTTATACTTTTTCCCCGGAAACACGCATATTTCTATACGGCATTCAAAAGGAAATTAAATTTTAAGAAAGAAACTCAAATACAGTCATTCTATTTACAACAATTAAGAAGTTATAACAAAAATAATATTAAAAAAATCTATAATGAAAAGTTCTATTTAAACATAGTAGTAGTAGTAGTAGTAGTAGTAGTAGTAGTAGTAGTAGTAGTAGTAGTAGTAGTAGTATTAATTTATAAGGCGTATATCAAATAAAATGACATTTTACAATTTTTGCTTGTAAAGTGGTGTTTATTACTTGACGTTTATAGCTGCTAATAGTTTAAAATGTATACTTACAATGAAGTAGATAGATATGTTGCTGATATTTGGGGAAACAAAAAAGAATGCACGTTTAGCAAGACGACTTTACACTGTACGCTGTCTGGATAGGGTAATACTAGATCATAAAACATGATTACAATTGGAAAGAAATTTGCGAAACAATAGTACGCCTTTTCGTCAAAAAAGGTAAAATAATGAAGAAGAATGTAGCTAGTAATGATAATATCACCAATATAACTATTTTGAAGAAAAGCCACAAAATTCTATGTCAGGCTTTCATTGTCCTCAGCATTCCAAAATCAACAATTCAGTGTGTTTTAAAAGAGAATAATTTTCATGATTACAAAATATAAAATTTACAAAAACTCAGTACACATAATGAATGCAATCGAAGAATACATTTTATTACTCAATTGTTAGTAGTTGCTAATAATAATAATTTTTTTAGTCATATCCTTTGGATTAATGGAAGTAGATTTTTAAGTAATTATATGCCAAATCGCAGAAATTGCCATTACTGGGAAGACGAAAATCTCCATGAAATAAATCAAGTTCAAAATCAAGCTTATTTCGGAATCAATGTGTGGTGCGGTATAGTTGGACTGCATTTGGTAGGAATTTATTTTTTTGAGGAACTTCTGACAAGGTCTTACAGTTTTTAGATAAAGAACTCGCAGATTTGTTGGAGTTCATTCCATTAAGAAATTTATGGTTTTAGTTAGATGGCGCATCAGCTCATAGTTTCCTAGTTGTAACAAACTATTTAAATCGGCAACATCCAAATCGTTGTGTAGGACCGAATGGTCCAATTCAGTCCAAGAAAACAGTTTTTAAAATGTGATTAAAATATATTGTATCTTGCATATATAGGGTGTTCAGCTTTAAATTTCCCAACATAGAGATCCTGCTTATCTTGCGAGTTACAGCATCTATTAAATTAGAGAAATGTTGCGTGATATTCTTGCTAAGACCGTGGGGTCAACAGAACTTAGTTATCTGGTTTGGTTTTTCAGATATCTGGAAAAAATTGAAATATTGATATTTTGTTTTTCTCCTATATGTTACTTATTTGACATACAATCTTTATTCTGTAAAAAATTCCTAAAGCAACTTTGTGTTTTATATGATTTTTATAAAATAAAAGTATTACATTTCGTTCACTCAGAGTCATCAAGATAAGCGAGATTTCTATGTTGGGAAATTTAAAGCCGAACACCCGATATACAGGGTGTTATATAATCAATTTTATTTAAGAATTAGCACAACTCGTTTTCATTTTGACAGAATATCACCTTCTTAATTAGAATTGTCTTTTGTTTCCATGGCACACTTGAAAAAAACAAGGAATATCTCGGCATTTCTTGATTTTCATTGAATAACTCGATAGAGGTTGAAGTTAGGTATAGGGAATGCTTAAGTAACTCACCCTAAAATTCAATTTTCTTTCGAGTGGTGTCAAAAAAATAGGTGCCATTTGAAAAATTTAATTTTTGACAATTTTTGAACGCGACATTTGAAAATCGCCTGCGCCCATATGGTACAAAATGGGACCATCGATGGGACATTAGGAGTTAGCCTGTACCTCCAGCTAACTGCTCCACAAATTTGGTTTCCTAATTTTGAACGGTTTACGAGATACATTTTTTTTCGTAAACTACTACGGCTGCAATTTTTTCAGAAAAATCAACATATGTCAAAAACTGTAATAGATAAGTTAATACAAAGTTAACATAGAGTTGTCTAAACTCAGAATTAGACGGCCAATCGAACCAAGTGAAAAGAAATTTAGGTTTCCATTTAAAATAAGAAAAGTTGGTACCGACTTTTGGCATGCCCTGTATAGCTGGAGGACTAAAGATATTTTAGGTAGAACGAACATGATCGATTATAACAGCATACCAAATTTCAAGTTTCTAATCCAACTGCAACTGTATATACTATTCGTATACATATAAAATAAAATATATCATTAAAGCTAGAAACACAACCATGAACAAAACAAAATTAAATTCTAACTTGTACATAACATAAAATATAATGCATCACATAATATTGAATTATCTTCAATTTCTTCATCGCTAAAACTTTCGAGATTTAAATTTTCCTTCCTTTTTTGTTTATAATATTTAAAAAACTTTTTATATCTCTTTAGATAAAACTTAATAACGTATATTGTTATTGTATACCACTCAATTCACAGCATTAATTATTAAACTCTTAGCTAATTAACTACACACTACACAACGCATTGGGTGACGAGATAGACGTCGTCGTATCAGCAGCATCGATAATAAATATTTCAAGTTATACCTTGATCCCGTGGCCAAATTACAACTCGAAATCTGGTTGCGTGACCAAATTACGACTCAAAATTTGGTTGTGCGACCAAATTATAACTCGAAAGATCTCGTGACCAATTTACAACATGTTTATTGGGTGTAGTAATAATGGACTGGTATTGTACGACGCACAAAACATGTGCAGAGTTGCACCGTCGTCGGTGGCGCTTATATCCAGTTTTTCTCCAACATTCATGAAACCGGAATTTTAAAAGCGAGAATGTTGAGAAATATTCGCGAATTTGCCAGAGAGATTTGGAGAATTTTGAAGCGAACGTTCGCGCACTCACGAGAATGTTCTTTAATATGCTCAAGAAACATTTGAGTACGAAGGTAGGGTAACGTTCGCGAATATACGCGAACGTTCTCTGAGCACAAATGAAAACGTTCCTTAGCTTTCATCACTAAGTAAAACAAAATATGTGTTATGTATTTCAAATAAACACACCGTGGATTCTAAGTAATTTATTGGATATTAAATACTGTTAAATACTGACAGAGATACTGACTAACGACAGAACATGTATCCCTAGGTAAACTAACTAAAAACCAATTAACTTGGCTCCGTGCTGTCATTTCTGACAGCATTGCCAAATTTTATGAAACATATCACTTTCCTCTTACATAAAAATAATATGATTTATAAGTCCAGACGCTGGGGTGGTTTACGGATGCAGCTGCTTCTCAGATCAGACTCTGGAATAATATAAGTCTTTTCATTGGTAGTACTCAGAACATTACCACTTGTAATAGTGCGACCTGATGGAGACACAACACCCTCACCATTCGAACCAGAGACCTCTTCGCCATCACCTTCGATGTCAGTCGTGACATCCGCCATCGTTGCATTGCTAGAATTAGGTATATTAGTGCCATCCCTATTTGATGTTGAACCAATTTGTTTGGCTATGGATTTCCTTAGATTATTTACATGGTTGTACATAGTTCGATTCTCCACATTTACAAACAGTGCTTATACATTTAACTACCACACCTTCTTTCCATTTGTTAGTACAATAAGGCCCTAGTTTACACACTAAAACTTCCTCACCAACCATAAACACGGCCGGTTTTACAAAATCAAGTTTTTTTAAATTACACCACCCCTTTATTTCGGTTTCAACAAGTCTAATAGAGTTTTTGGTTTAATTTTAAAAAATCATATCATTAGGACTTAACCCGGAACGTGCACATGGGGTGTTACGATAACTAAATAAAAAAATTACAATTTGTGTTCAACTGTTAGGGTAGACTTTTCTAACAAAAATTTATCTAATGCTGCTTTTACAATCTGCACATTTCCTTCTGCTGTACCATTGGATTGTGGGTGATATGGAGGCGATTTTGGAATGTTAATTCCATTTACTTGACAGAAATTAATAAAGTTACTTGAATTGAAAGGCGGACCATTATCACTCACAATTATGTCTGGTAACCCTATTACAGAAAAAGTAATTTTCAATTTCTCAATTGTCTGAATGACATTTAATCCTTTTTGACCTACAATGAATATCAATCCACTTAGATTCACTATCAACTATAAGTAAGTAAGCTATACCACCGGTAAAAGAATTCGATATGAACTCTCTGAAAAACATTTTATGTTTTTAGCCAAGACATCAAGTACTTTTCAGCATTATTTTGGTTCAATTGACACACCTCACAACTGTATATCATGTTCTCAATATCTTGTTGTAATCCTGGCCACCAGAATGTAGACCTAACCAAAATTTTAGTCCTCACAATACCTATATGATCCTCATGGATTAAATGCAACACTTCTTTACGCAAGGAGTGTGGTATTATAACTGTACTGCCTGACATTAAACAATCCCCTTCTATTGATAAGTCATTTCTTTTAAGAAAGTATAGTTTCAACTCATCACAATCTACTTTAGTGGGCCAACCAGTTCGAACCATATTTATAACCTTCGCTATTATAGTATCCTTACTAGAGACTTTAGCAATATCTTCATGGGATATTGGTAATTCATTTGATAAATTAAAAGAATTTATAACACTGTCGACTTCCGTAGGGTCCTGCAGAGGTAGTTTTGATAACATATCAGCTTCAAATAGCTGAGAACCCTTACAGTATTCTATTTTATAGTCGTACGCAGATAAAATTACGTTCCATTTTATGATTCTAGATGCTGACAACCGATATATTACGATCCGGATTGAAAATAACTTTAAGTGGCATGTGATCAGAAACTAAAATAAGTGGCCTACCATATATATATTTATGAAATTTTTTTACACTGAAAATGGTCACTAATGCCTCTCTTTCTAACTGTGAGTAATTCTGTTCAGCCTTTGACAAGGTTCCCGATGCAAATTACACTGGTTTTTCACCATCCTGATCTTTGTGACTTAAGACTCCCCCACACCATATGAACTAGCGTCACATGACAAACAATTGTTTTCTCAGAATCATAATGTGTTAAAACCTGATTTTTAGCTATTAACGCCTTACTCAAACGGAAAGATTCACAACACTCTTTGTCAAAGTTAAACATTACATCTTTTTCTAGCAATCTATATAATGCTTTTAACTGGGATGATAACATAGGTATGAACTTGCTATAATAATTTATTAACCCTAAATACGCCCTCAGCGTGTGATTTTGTGGCTCTGGCGCATTGCTAATAGCTCATAACTTTTCTGTAGGATCCCCTCGCTGTCGATCCTATGCCCCAAATATTCTACCTCCTCAAAAAATTTACGTTTAGCTACATTTACCTTCAGATTATACTTATATAATCTGGCTAACACGGTATCAACCAGGCATTCGTGTAGTGACCTACCCGAAATTAAAATATCATCCAGATAACAACTTACTCTGGGTTTTCCACACAAAATCTGATCCATTATTAATTGAAAAATGGCTGGTGCTGAAGATATTCCATATGTTAGCCTATTATATTGCAATAACCCCACATGCGTATTAATGGTCAAATATTTTTTAAAATGCTGATGGACCCTTAACTGCTGATATGCCCCTGAAAGATCTAATATCGTAAAAGTACTGCCACCAGTTAAACTTGCAAAAAATATCATTCGGTTTGGGAAGCGGATATTGATCAATATTTAACGATTTATTAACAGTTAAACGAAAATCAGAACAAATTCTGATATCTCCCTCCTTCTTTGGAACCACGACTATAGGGGATGCCCATTCAGCAGTTGTTACAGGTTTCAAAATACCTACTGCAATCATTTGATTAATTTTTTTTCTACACGCGGCTTTAATGCATATGCCATTGAATATGCTTTTTTTACTACTGGTACTACATTATTTTTACTAGAGAATTTTACTCTACTCAAATTCTTGTATCGAATTACACATATTTAAATTGAACACATTCTTATAAGTACTTTTAAGTTCATTGATAATATTACTGGTATCGCTTATACGGTTGCCTAACTGACCATCTGTACAAAAGTTACTTTGCCAATTAGGAAACAAGACATTGAGCCAATTTCTACCCAATAATGGTACAAAAGCTTTGGCCGACTCAATAATCGTTAAAGGCAACTGATACATTTTGTCACCATATCGTACGTCTAGAATACATTCACCAATAGCCTTGATATCCTGACCCGAAACATCATTTAATTTATACTTGACATTTGTTAACGGTACTTTTAAAATTTCTTGATATCCATGAATTGACATAACTGACTTACATGCACCTGTATCTACCTCAAATGCTACCATTATTTAACTTTAATACCACACTATGGGTATATGCTTCAGGAACACTCACTTTGTTCAACTTAAATAAATCACTGTTGACTTCTTCACACACAGCCTCTTCCTGTTCCTCGACAGCACCAACAGGTTTATTCCCTTTGACGGACATAATCTGGCAACATACTCAAATTTAGAACAGACATAACACCTCCACCTTACAGCTGGACACTTGCCTGGTGGATGATTTCTACTACCACACGTTTGACATTGACCATAATTACTACCTTGGTCTGGTTTTCTATCCGATTTTTCCTGCGCTTCTTCCATACTCCTACCTGCTGTACATAATGAACATTACTTGTGATATTCTCTACGAAAGATTTCACTTGTTTTTCTGCTAACTCTGATGCGTGTGCCAACTTACATGCACTGCTGAAACTTAATTCTGTTTTAGACAGTAAACGTTTTTGAATATTTTCAGACTAGATACCACAAACAAATCTATCACGTAAAGCTTCATCTAGAAATTGTTTAAAATCACTCATGTACTTGCTAATTTACGTAATTCTACTATGTACTCTGCTATCACTTGATCGGGTTTTTTTGTTACATTTATTAAAAATAAAACGCTCATGTATTTCTGAAACTGGCGGAGAATGTTGTTTTAAAAGCTGTATCGTCTGTGCATGTCAGTTCCGTAGTCGTTCTTAGTGCAACTAAATTCCTCAACGTCTTGTACACCTCCGAGCCGGCCAGCGTTATAAACATGGACACTTTCATATCCTCCGTTACAACTTTTACCTTAAATAAATGATCTATTCTCTCCATGTACGTTTCAAATTCTTCCGCGTTCCCTTTAAATTCTTCGATATTGCCTATTAAAGCCATTTTTTTTACCAGTACTGCTTTTCACCTTCCACACAGGAATGACACGATAACACACCGTCTTAACAGTTCATACAATTCCATCCAAATATGGCAATTACTACTCCGTTACCTCGTCGCCAATATGTTATGTATTTCAAATAAATACACCATGGATTCTGTGTAATTTATTGCATATTAAATACTGTTAAATACGGACAGACACTGACTAACAACAGAACAGGGTTTTTAGTTAGTTTACCTAGGGGTACCTGTACTTAACTTGGCTCCGTGCTGTCATTTCTGACCAGCATTGCCAACTTTTAAGAAACATAACAATAAGATTAGTAGGGCTGTCAAAAATGTTCCGTAGGAGTGGCGTACGCGAAATTAACTAATACGAGAAGCAATAAACTGTTACAATTTATAACAATGTATGTAAAATTTACCTTCTTAACTAGCTTGATGAACTAGCTTGCTTCTCACAAACTGGAGAAGATGTGTAGCCATTTTGCAGCATCAGTTATGTTTCTATGGTTGTCTCAATGAGTGATGTTCGCTTTGGTGAAAATATATTCTTATATTTTGAAAACGACCGTTCGACATCTACTGATGTAATACACGCATACGTAAAATAGTCTTTGAACGCACTTAACGGATCTGCGGCTGCACCATCACATATTTGTCTTAATTTGGTAAAAACGGTGTCTTATTTAACACACTTGCGAACTTTTCTTTAACGCGCTCATTTGTTGTGTCACCTATAGCGTGTAGCAGTAGATTTACATCGTCCACTATTTGCAGTGACTCCGCTAACGACAACGCACTATTTTCTAATTTTTTTATGCTTTCCTTAATAGCTGCAGCCTCATCTGGATTGAATTGTAGTATCACAGCTTTTATTTGTTGGAAATATTCAACATAATAAAAAGCTGCCTGCAACCATGTTCCCCAACGTGTAAGAATCGCTGTGGTGGTTCAGGAATACCGGGACACTTGCTATGAAATGCACGAATACGTTTAGGAGATTTAAGAATCACTTTTTTTGTACTTGCTATTAATGCATCCATCTCTGGAAAACCTTATCATATAGTTTCTGCCACAAGGTGTAAAGCATGCACGTTACACGTAACATCTATAAACGTACAACCTTGTTCTTGCATAGAACGGCCTACCAAACGCATTGTCACGGCGCCATCAGTCACAAACATCAACACTTGACGTTTTGACAGTTCAAATTTTTCTAACGTCTTCAGCACCACCCTGGTAATTGTTTCGCTAGTACACTGACTTAGTCTTTTGCTAGCTAGTAACAGTGGAACTGTAGGTTTAAAAGGGTCCAGTACTCGTACTATAACATTTAAAATAGATTTTTTTTTACAATCTGTTGTCTCATCAACAGATAACCACACGTGTATTTTTTAATTCACATATCATCTTATTTACCATGTCTACGTGTACAGTTGGTAGATAGTTACATAACGTTGTGCGACTTGGTAACTTCACCTGGGTTGTATTTATTCCAGAACTCTCGAAATGGTTGTTAATCGAGTATGTGCAGCGGAACATCACAGGCAATCAGCATTAATAGTAAATCAAACATAAACTGTGTTGTCGAAGGCACGCCATTTTTTTTATTTTTATGATGTACACCATTTACGTGAAGTCCACAATCACGCTTATCCCAGCACATCAAATCTTTCTCGCACACTTTACAAATTATTTTAGCACCATCATAGAACAAATCCGAGAATTCACCTATGAATTTTCTCACTTTGTCAGCAAATGACCGTTTTCTACCCCTGCGTACGTCTGCCATGCTTTATTATTAAATTAATATCAACAATACAGTACAACAAATAAAATAAAAACACAAAAACAATATGCAATACGCCCAAGTGACTTAACGTGTACACAACTCGAAAGCTAATAATAGACTGGACTGGAGAAAGAGTTTCGCGGTCAAGGTAAATGCTGGCGACAGTAAGTACATCTGTACTCTATGACCATGATACACAGAAACGATTTACAGCTTTAAAGATTAGCCTGTGAGACAATAACCAGATAAATGTACCAAAAAAAACACAAGTCGCGACCTTGTAAAAAGATTTAATTGGTACTTACATAATGATGGCAAACAAGTAGAGCAATTTTTGTAATTGTAATATGATTCCTTTTCTTAGTATTTATTTTGTTTTAATTTGTTAGGTACCTATAAGCTACTATGTTTAAATATTACTTTTTGTTATAGATTTTTTAATATTGTTTTTGTTATAACTTCTTCACGGTTGTAAATAAAATAAAACTGTATTTGAGTTCTTTTCTAGAAATTTAATTTTATTTCAGATGCCTTATAGAAATATGTGTTTCTGGGAAAAAAAAGTATTAATGACGTCGCGACGCCGAGCGCCGCTCGACTTGAAAACAAAAACCACGCAAAAATAAAATTTGACTACTTTAAAATGGCTTTGTTTTTTCTAGCCCGGTGGTAAATCAAATAGTTAAAAAGTAGCATTTCTGCTTTTAGATGTATCTACTTTGTACTTGATAATAACAGAGTTGTTATTTATGATTTTTAGCAGCTTAAACTTACCTGGACAGGTGCAAGTTATAGTTACTTAGAAAATACAAGTGTCATTGTTATCAGATTTACCTGAATATACATACAAAAGTTAAATACTACATAAATGCATCAGGTAACATGGAAGTCATTGGCTTAATTTGACAAGTCCTACCAAATTATAGGAACTAGGTGGTTTGTTGTCTGTGGTATTGCCGTTGAATACGTTGTCTAGTAAACATCTCTTCATCTGCACATTTGTTTGTGATAGTAGTGTTTATTTTGGTGTATCTCTATTTGTGTGCACTGTGTAGGGAAAAGAGTTCCTTTGTGTACAGAAAAAAATTCTTAAGTTTTTACGAACATGTGGTTTGATATAAATGGTTTTTTTCGCGAAAATAGGCACAAATTGAGGAAAATTAAAAAAATTGTAAGTCCTTTAGTTTTATTTATAGCTGTTTATACAAGGTGTTTCCGAATTAATGTCAAAGAATTCAGGAGATGTTTCCTTAGATCATTTTTGAAAAAAAGTTCACATAAGGTGCCTAGTGCAAAACCGTCTAACTCTACTATAACACATACTGAAGAAACTGCAAAATACTGTAGCATAATTATAAATAGTAGAAATGTAAAATTTTGGTAGGTAAAAGCAGTTCTTTTATAGCATTATTGCCAATGGAAACATAAATCGATGAAAAAATGTTATAGTTATGGCAAAAAAAATTAATGGATTTAACCGGTTTTGATTCTGAAATATGGGATATACCCTATTTTGTACTTATATGAAATAAAACACTAAAGCTGTTATTATAAAAATATCATTATTAAAGAAAATTTGAGATTTCTTATTTATAAGATATTAAAGAATATTAAATCAAACGAAATAAGAATTGCAATTAAATAATTTAATATCATTATTAAAGAAAATTTTAGTATTCTTATTAATAAGTAATAAAGAATATTAAATCAAACGAAATAAGTATTTCAATTAAATAATTTAATTATTATCGTCCATCTCCTTACACAAAGTTTCATTGTCATCCTAAACATACCGTTGTAAAGAGAATTTACCAGGCTTTAAAATGATTTGCTACTTGACCCCCCTTGCCATTTAAAATTTTAGGGGTAGGGCCTACCACCTCTTAAGGATTGAAGTGGCGCGATCAACATTACCCAATAATAAAGTCAACGGGTCCAAGCCTTATAAAATAAAATATAAAAAAAACGAGGAGGTATAGTTTTATAGGAACTACCCTGTATATGTTTGGAATAAAATTTTAATTTATGTAAGGCGTCATGTATATGCATGTATAACCCCTTGCCAATCCAAAACAGATATTCACTTAAAATTATATATTAAACAATTACGTACAACCATGTATACATAAAATCCAAATTGAAAGTTTATGTATTTTTGGTTGTATTTATTTCAACTTACCTTGTACAAATTTTTATTTATTTTATTACACCCGTTTGATTACTTAGATAGTCCTGAGGATGCTAATATAATATAGCGAAACATCGACTAAATAAAAAAAGTAGTTTTTCTATTTTAATAATGGACCATATTAGTGTCACGTCACATAACTATGCAACCTACCTAAAAGAGTCGTGACAAGGGCCCGGATTTGTATTCCATTTTTCAGAGCCGGCACTTATAAAACAAATATAGATGTTAATAAATACGCCACATAAAGATTCATCTGGTGTGTTTATTTATATACCTGTAACATATGCAACCAGTGCAACCAGGATATAGGCAAAGAGTTGCCCTACTGGACGGGTATACGGGAATTTCCAGTGTACAATTATATGAAGCTTGGCATTTTGTCCGCTTGTGACGGTGGTGTCCCTAGTTTAGTAACAATGTTTAGTAATCTTAGTAACCTGATTGTATGCGGGTGCGTGCGTGGTGGTGATAACAACAGAGATTTCTAGAAAAAATGATAAAATAATTATTGCATTTTACAAAAGCATCCTTTGAAATCTAACATGTATTGGAAGTATTTGATTTATTATCTACCTAAAACTTTTATACTGGAACAATCAGATAAGAGTGACAGATTAAAATATAAAAAAATTGTGAGTGTATACAGATCGAGCCAATCCACTAGATACACGACTAGCGGTATGCGCAGTTTACAGTTGTTCGTCTGAATACGAAGTCCAAACGAAAGTTAACGATTGCGTTAGTGTGCTTGCTGGGAGGAGCACACGAAGCAGCAGATTTCAGTATCGCTAAAGCTGCGGTGGAGATTGTGGCTCATTCATCTAAAGAAATCTTTGCGTATTAACGTATTTACTAAAATTATCTGAATGTTTCACAATTTCAGTGTTTCTTTTGAGACGCCACAGATAGTAAAACACTAAAATTATGAAAAATATCAGAACAGTACACGATCAAATATTGATTTTTTTTTTCGAAACAAAAAGTAATTCTAAAAACATAGAAGAAAATAATACCAACTTTAAAAAAATAAAATAATATGTAAATAAATAAATAATTCAAATTAGATGCTCAAAAAGACCTCCTTCTTGAGCAAGGCAATATCCTAACCTACTGTAAAAGCCTCTTCTGACTTTAGGCAGCATGTTAGGTGTAATACCTGCAAGATAATTCTGTACATCGTTCTTAAAGAACGGGTCGGCCTGTCTTGATTCGTTGCTGCAAATAATTCTCGTATTCGCCTCACCGTATTATTTTGGTGATACCATTTAATTATTATTATTATTATTATTATTTCATTATTAATTCTACAAGAATATTAATTTACGTTTTAGAACTCACCAGTTGTTTCTGTCGCCTGGTCAGAGCGAAATAATACCATTATTTCGCATCAACGTTCGCGCTGCGATCGCCTCATCTTTGTGCTGGCAACAGACAGGCAACTGTAAACTACGCATACCACTTGTCGTGCATCTATGAGTTGACTCGATCTGTATAAAAATCGTTTGGATTATAGAGGACCTACGAAATAAATTTTTGTGGGTGATAGTGGATGAAACAACTGACACGGTGTAATAAGGTTGTTAATGTTATACTAAGAATTGTTAGTGTTCAAAAGGCTTTGTGTCTCTCAGACACACTCGATGCCTATCTGTAACACTGGAACTTGACCTTTATGCTCATGAACATTTTTGACAGAACACAGCACAGATTTTTTTCCTCCCTTGAAAGAAATATATAAGAACTTTTACTTATCATCCACCATGCACAAAATATGCTAGAACATACGGGGTATAACAAATTTGCTTCTCACTACAGGGATCTCAGAAACGGTATAGCTTTACTTAAATTAGGGCAAAGTTGTAGAATTTGGCGATCAGGAATATGCCGTTGAGAAATCGAAAATATCTTGAGATTTTTGAAAAAAAAGAAAAATTTTGAATTTTCGTCTTATTTTTTCCTAGCGTTATTTGAAGAAATATCGAAAAACTAAAAACATATTTTCATTGGCTTTTTTTTTATCCTTTACAATTTACCGTAAAAAGTTTTTTTTATAAAACATTTCGTCTTTTCGCGACCCTCAAGTACGGGCCAGAATTACAATTAATTTAACAGTTTTAAATGGTTGCTTACTAATAAAAAGAGTACTATTTATAGGTTAGGTTTCTAACCAATAAAAAACGTTCATTATTTTTGAAGAAAATATTGGCTCCAAGGCTAAAATTTAAATATAACGGTAATCTAAAAATGTCTATTTTTGGGGTTAGGTTATAAACCTTTAGAATGTGCAGATTAACAAAATATAATGCATCATATCGCTAAGATACAAACATAACATCAATTTCTTTAATGGGACACTCTGTATATTATTATTTTTTCTGGAAAGCCACTTCTTCCTGGTTACGAAAATATATAATTTGTATATATTTACTTCAGGGTTTCGGAAATGCAGCGTCATAATTACTTAAAACAACAAATATTCATGAAGTCAAAATTAGCATAAACAAAGTAAAGCGTGGAATTCAATTTAAATTGATTGAATTAAAGCGAAATATATGCTTTGTGGTGTAAAATGTTTATATCTCATTGACAGAATAATAATAAGTTAGGTGTCACTGTCAGATCAATTGTTTTCTATGTTTTTTTTTCGATTAGGTATGCTCGCTGTCTTATTCTACCTGCCTATGAGTATAATGATTAGGCACCAAAATTACTACAATTTACGAAAAAAAATCTGAAACTGATAAAGACGTAATTAAATAAGGACTCTAATTCCATCCATCAAATTTTAGACCTATTTCGTTGCTCTCAACATTGTCTAAAATAATTGAAAGGTTAGTAAAAAAAGAGAATGCTAGATTTTTTGGATAAACATAATATTTTAAATAAGAATCAGTTCGGATTTCAAAAGTCAAAAAACACTACTGATGCCATTTTTGCTTTTTTAGAAAAAACGTATCTCAAGTTAAATGAAGGCGAAGCTGTTGGTGCAGTGTTTTGTGATTTTTCAAAAGCCTTTGATTGCGTTAATCATGAAATTCTGCTCCAGAAACTTAGGTGTTACGGTTTTAAAGGTATGACACTTAGTTGGTTTAAATCTTACCTTTCCCAGCGTGATCAGGTAGTAAAAATTGGAGACGAGATATCAGACGTATCAGGTATTGACTGTGGTGTGCCTCAAGGATCTGTGCTAGGTCCGATTTTGTTTCTGTTATATATTAACGATTTAGCAACTATAAACATTCTTGGTAATTTTACTCTTTTTGCTGACGATACTACGATTCTCTGGCATAGAAAAAATGTTA
This sequence comes from Rhamnusium bicolor, assembly GCA_029963845.1. Lineage (NCBI taxonomy): Eukaryota > Metazoa > Arthropoda > Insecta > Coleoptera > Cerambycidae > Rhamnusium > Rhamnusium bicolor. The sequence continues at coordinate 212,833 of JANEYF010005780.1, forward strand.
ATAGTCTGAACGAGACCATCAAGTCTGACCTATATAAGGTCAAAGAATGGTGTGATTCTAACCTACTTACATTTAATATAAGTAAAACTAATATAGTCACTTTTAAGTTTAGTTATGATGATCTTATATTAGATAATCATTTTATTGATAATAAATCACACACAAAATTCCTTGGGCTATATATTGATGATAAATTAAAATTTGATCAGCATGTAACTAATCTAGGAAAAAAGTTAGCTTCTGGTTGTTATGCAGTGAGAATTGTTTCAAATGAATTGGGTCATGATATAGCAAAAACAGTATACTATTCTTTAATTGAGTCACAAATAAGATATGGAATACCTTTCTGGGGATTGTGTAGTCAAAAATTGCTAAGCAGTATATTTGTGTTACAAAAAAGGGCTCTAAGATATGTATGCAAAGTGAATTCAAGAGATTCCTGTAAACCTCTTTTTTATCAGTAATAAAATACTAACTGTAATATGTATCTTTATCCTAGAGACAGTATGTCTAATACATAAGAAAATGTTGAATGGGGTAAACTCGGATTCTCAGCCTCAATATAATACGAGACAGACATTGAATTTACTTCTTCCCTTACCCATCCCCAGAACAACTGCAACGAAGCACTCATTAATCTATGAAAGTAAACAAATATACAATCACATACCACTGTTTCTTAGAAATATGACTCAATTAAAGAAATTTAGAGAGGCAGTTAAGGGGAAATTGATTGAGAAGGCTTATTATAGTTTATTTGAATATTATAATGACTCTCTTTAAACTGTTCTAATACGTTTTTTTTTTTTTTTCATTGTTATTTTCTTTATCTTCACTGTTATATTTACTGATTTAAGACTGTGTACCTGATATTTATTAAATTTTCGTTGTTTGTCAACTGTATTTAGTACATGCTTGTATAGTTAGGTCCATAAATATGTATGTATTATTGTATGTCGTTATATTTTGTTTGTTGTTTGTTTTATATTTGTATTTTATTTTTTTGATCTATATTTTGACCATATATTGTATTAATATATACTAGTAGCTTTGTCAATAAGAATGTATTTCTTAGACAATAAAGCATATTCATTCATTCATTCATTCATTCATTTAATAAATTATAGTTGACAAATTAAATTAAATTCCAGGGCTTACTTTGTTTAAGCCAGTTTTGATTTGATGAATATTGTTATTGTTGTTTAAGTATAATAAATATGACGCTGTATTTGCGAAACCCCTGAAATAAATATATATGTAAATTAGGTATATATTTTTATTCATGGTGTCTACTAACCTGGAAAACCTGGAATTGTCAGAGAATTTATTTTAGTCCAGGGAAAACCTGTAAATTTCAGGGAATTTTACAGCAACACCTGGATTTGTTTTTTTATTTTTTATTTTTAACATTTAAATCATTTTAATATTGTCTCATGGCAACACATTCGTTGAAAGATGTGTTTCGGTAAACAAAGAGTGCTTAATAGAAAATTCAAAAAGAAGTTCTTTGATAACCCACAGGGTAATTTATGACAGTATCATAAATATTGGTGGTATTGAATAATTTAAGATAAATAAATCTGTCCTTCAGTATGTAGAAATTCCAATAATAACTGGAAAGAGGCTTTGAGGAAAAGAAATGAGAGGTGACCAGTAAAAGAAAGAAAAAGGCTCTACAGCAGATTGAAAAACCTGAAAAAAAAAGGAGAAATTGAGACAAGAAGCAGGGGAAATATAAAGTCAATCGATGAGGAAATTGACACTACAAAAGTCTTGTCACATTATTTTTATATTTTCTGTTAAAATTTCAGATATATTTATTTTTATTAATGATAAAAATGTATTTATCAACTGTTAAATAGATGGCTTGTTATTGTAGATGTAGGCTATCAGAAGCCTTAGGGCAAACTCTCACCATCTTTCAGGCGGAAATTCACTCCATAGAAATTTGCTCTCGAGATTCCATTAAAAAAGGCACATGAGGAGCAAGAATCTATATCCTTTCAGACAGCACTTAAAGCTTTAAGTTCCTTTATTTGTAAGTCTACCATAACCTGATAATGTTTACAAACAGTAAAACAACTGGCAAGGAAAAACAAGTTTATCTAGATGTGGATGCCATAGCATGAAAGAGTATAAGAAAATCAATTGCTGATAGCCTTGCAAGGAAAGGTGCAGTATCATCATTCATCGGACCAGAACCGTTTTGTGGAATATCTAAAAGCCACACAACGACGAGGACAGAAAATAGGAAAAGCAATGTAAATCCTCCTATTGGAAATTAAATCCAGGTCAAAGACAAGCGAGGAAGTTTATACTACTCGTAAAAAAAGACTTAGAGAGCTACTCAAATTCGGCAAACCAGAGTTAAAGATACTAATAGGTCGTCTCACAGGTCATTGCCCAGTGAGACACCATCTCAACAAAATGGGCAAAGCTGAAAGCGGCATATGTTGCTTCTGTACAGATGAAGCGGAAACCGCAGAACATATACTTTGCTCATGCCTAATTAAGTCCTAATCTGCCAAAGGTTACGACATTTGTAGCAGATATCCACAATATTTGCCGAAGTGGGAACCACATAAAATCTAATCTATTTCATATGTTTATACATAATAAAATTAATTTACGGAAATAATGACTGCTAATGGTCAAATTGATATATTAGAGAACAAATACTGGAATTTTTAGAAAATATTACCTGGAAAAGTCAGGTAATTTTTAGATTTAGATATAATAGACACCCTCATTTTATAATCAAAAATCAAAAAAAAAAGAAAATGAAAAACGCTTGTATCTTCGCCATATGATGCATTATATTTTGCTAATTGTATATTCTGAAAGTTTATAACCAACCCAAAATATACGGGACTACCCTATAAATCTGTACCTGTTTTATTTTTATTTTAAAGAGATTTTCTATAACATACATTATAGCCGCTTTAAAAGCTCTGATAATATTTTGATCTTGCTTTAAAATGTTCGATTTGATAGAGGTAGTTTGCAGGTTATTCCGAGAGATATACCTACGTAATACTGATTAATCACGAGATTATTCGTATATTTTTCTTATAATACGCAGAATATTATGCTACACTTCCATTGTTAAATAAGGTTTATTTCGAAAATTGTGCTGGTTAGGACATTGTTTCCAACGATACGGTGTTTATTACAACTAGTACAATGTGATACAATGATAAAAACTGAATATTTCAAACAATGAGGGCTCCGATTATTTTCCTTCAGTCGTTTTTTTTTCGAAAACTGTTCTAGTTAGGGATTTATTTGTAACAGTACAAAGTTCAGTACAATTAGTATAGTATATTATACAACAATAAGAAGTCAGCTTTTCACACACATAACTAGAAAATGTATTGTAATATTTGAATTATGTTATCCACTCTACTGATGGTGAAATAACACATTTGGTAGATTCATCGATAAATTTAAAAACTCGCCTATACAAAACAGCATCGTATAATTTCCCTCATTGAAATTATGTCCTATGTATAATACAGTGTGTTCATTAGAGCTGCACAAACTTTTACATTTTAGTTAAATTGTACGTTATACAAAAACTTTAGACCAAAATTTTACGAAAGTTTTTTTTAAATGTATTTAATTTTTGTGTACAAAAATGTGATGATGTACAAACTTGCAATTTAAGAACATCAAGCCATATCAGAGTAAAATGCATTTTTTCCATTTGTACAATTATGTGGCCAGTTACTAATATTACGCATTTCTAATCACATGGAGCTTTTAGCATATCATCAGTTAGGAAGCCATTCCAAACAACTGTGCCAGAAATCATCCTTGCTCATTGTTAATTAATTCATTACCTACCTAATGTTATATAAATTCTAAAATTATAAGAATATTTTGACATTTCTGTATAATATTTTTTAATAAAACAATTCAAAGTACCGTTATTTTTAGGTGGAGGCTTACCAAGTACCTACGCTTCGGCGACAAGTAGAGAAATTTCGCCTAGAGGCGGAAGAAATCCGATTGACCTGCCAACAATTGGAAGAAACATTAGCCGATGAGAGAATTAAACAAACAAGAGCGATTGACGAAGAACGTAAAAGGTGCCGAAATGATATTACTGAATTAATTGAAGAACACAGAAATCAAGTAGCACAATGTAAGTATTTATAATTTTTTGGTGATTTTATAACTTAATTTAACTATTTGCTTGTTTTTATTACAATTTTTTTTGTTTTTCCATGTAAAATACAGGATGTCTATAAAAGTTTGTTTAAAAATCTACCACATATTCCCCAGACCAAAACAATTCAATGGAACCTAACTTACCATCCAAAAGTACGTCATTAAGTCACTATCGAGCTCTTAAGAAAATCATTATTTTTTTTAAATAACAATAGAATACTTTTAGCTATTGCGACCAAATTTGGGATGTTACTTTTTGAAGTAAGACAATTTTATTTTCAGTTTTTTTGCCTCTTGTTAAATTTTATTATTTGCCATAGTTTAGCTAAAACAAATAAATACTGATTTAATGCACTCGCATTCTTTTTGTTTGATGTGTTATTGTTATTAAATCCCAGTACATGCTTATTCATAGTGACAGCTGTCAATTAATAATTCATGTTTTCTAACAAATTTGCTAATCTTCTTTTGAATATAATAATAATAAACATATAGTGTTTCTAACGAATAATACATTCATATAACGAAGAACTTGGTAGACGTGGAAACACATGAGAGAGAAAAAACGGAAATTAAATACAGCAATAATTACTTTAGTTAATAATAAATTAGTAAGTTTTAACAATGCAATAGAAAAACATGCGACGAAAAATAAATAGTTAACCATTTAGCAAAAATGACCTAAGTTTTAGCACATTTATAACAAACGAACAAACTACTTTCGCCACATTTAAATCCAAGTTGTTAAGAGGAATTATAAAATTATCTATATTTACAATTTGAACTCCAATGCATCTCGCAACAAACATTTTTTTGTTTTATGAGAGTAACCGGCCTATGACCGCAACCAAATTAAAGCCTACCTATATTTTTTTCTAAGAGATCTAGATAGGGAAGGCCCCAAATTGATTTGCAATGCAATGTGTAAGAAATCGCATATATGGGCCCCTTATTAATAATAGAATTATAGGGTTCCATTCACATTTGCCTAGAATTGATTTTTAATTTACTAAAAATACCCTGATGGGTATTTGTGTTGTGGTGGTGTGATGGTATAAGTGTTGTGATACAACACCTATATTTCAAGCGAAATTAGTAACTACAGAGCCATTTCAATTCTCTGTAATTTTGCAAAGGTCTTCGAGATTTCATTGTATTGTCGCATCTCTCCTTCTGTAAACACTTTAATATCATTGTACCAACATGGTTTTATGGAAAAGCGGTGAACTCTCTAATTTATGCATCATAAAACAATATATCTCAAAGGTATTCGAGAAATTGGTATTTGCCGATGATCTGAAAATCTATGCAAAAATAAGTAGCCTTGACGATTGCGAAGAAGTTCAAGAACAACTAAAATCAATCGAAAACTGGTGTAATAATAACAACCTTTATTTAAATGCTACAAAATGTAACGTAGTTACTTACACTCGGAAAATTAATCCAGTATTGTATGACTATACTTTAAATGCTCTTGTTTGATCGTTGCGAAACAATAAAAGATTTAGGAATAATATTCGACTCAAAACTCCTTTTTTTGAATCACATCAGCATTAAAAATGTTAGGCATTATCATCAGAAACTGTCGTTCATTCTGTAATGAGTTTGCTCTAAAAAACACTTTACTATACTTATGTACGATCAAAACATGATTACCGCTTATTAGTCTGGTACCCGTACTATGCCTGCCATAAAAACTCAATTGAGAATGTGCAGCGCAGATTTCTTAAATTTTCGTCTTTTAAAATCGATGGTTTTTATCCAGAAATAGGCTATCAGCATTCCGTATTACTTAACCAATACAATTTTACTATTTTAGAATCACGGCGCATAATAAATAGTCTGAAAATATTATTTAATCTATTTCACAATAAACTGAACTGCTGTCCACTTCTAGCCATGATTTAGCTTCACATACCACAAGTAACCTCTCGCCAAAATATAACTTTTCGGCGGCTCTAATTTGGGCTTTCAGACGATTTGGCTAAAGTTCAGTGACTGACTCTACATTAGCACCTCGCCGGCCTCCTCGCCTGATGTCAAATGCGAGACCGAGTTCAGCTGCTGGTCTTTTTGCTGCCTTGAACAATCTTGCTCCCACTCCTACAGTTTCACGATGTTTTACAAACCGCAAGAGGGGATCTGAGCTCCTGAGGATGTTACATGCCATACTCAGTGCTACTCTGCTCAAGAGTCCTCGCCCCCCCCCCCCCCCCGTTGACGTGGGAGGTACACACGAGGAACGGATGATCTAGGATGAATACTTCTGTGAATATTCATCATCTTGTGGGTATCTCAGTCTAATTGGCGCAGCTCATCAACCGTCCACTTTACTACTCCGAAGGAGTAGAGCAGAACAGGAACGGCAAGCATATTAATTGCAAACACCTTGTTCTTCCCCGAAAGTTCGGAAGACCAAATCTTTCGGACACGGTGTCTGTACTTGCCGCGGAGAGAATCCTTTATTTGTGTTACATCCTGGATGTGCCTTTGTTGCACACCTTGATATGTATAGGTCTCTCCGGCATCCAAATGTCTTAGGATGCTTCCGTCTGCGAGTTGCGCATCTTCAGGGAATTCCTCGCATCATCCTCTCTTGAGGTGGACGACTGCACTTTTTCCAACCCAAACTCCATACCAATTGCCCGCGTATATTCATCGACCACCCTAAAAGTGTTTTGTAGTTCGCGCTCTCCGGAGGCATAAAGTTTAAGATCATCCATATAAAATAGATGGGTGACCTTATGCCTCCGGTCGCTGGGTGGTCCACATTGATATCCGCGGGTTTGGCGGAGCCCAACAGACAACTGCAGCAGTGAGATGTAGAAGAGGAGAGGACTCAGGGAGTCACCCCTGGAAAACTCCTCTCCTAAAATGCCACCTGCTCTGTCGTGACCCGCTGTGCACCTGATGTTATGGTGAAGCGAGTCTTCCAGAGCGGCAGCAGCTGTTCTATGCATCTCACTAATGGTGCTGGTACCGCAAGACATTTGAGCAAGTACAACACTAGCTCATGCGATGTTGTATCAAATGCCTTGCGGTAATCAATCCAGGTTGTCCTTGCAACCTGCCATGCCCTTCTTGGCACGACGCTGTTAGCGTATCTGCTGGAAGACCGGATCAACAGACCTCAGTGTGCTAGCATACAAGATACGTGTAAATAGCTTATAGCAGGAGTTGAGGCAAGTGATCGGCCTCGGGTTGGAAAGATCCCCCTTTTTGGTGATAAGCACAGTACGTTCCTCGACGAACCAGTCCGGAATCTGCTGCCCCTCGTTCAACCATGAGTTGAAAACTCGCACCAGACGGCGGTGAGTGGAAGGAAATTTCTTCCACCACTATTTGTTAATGCCATCTGGGCCCGGGGCAGCGAAGTTCTTGGTACCAACAAGTGCTTGTTGGAATCCTCCGTACTGATTGCCGGGCACACTTCTTCTGACTCTTCAAGATGTCTGTGGCACAGAGCCTCGAAGTGTGCAATTGCTGGAGTGTCGCTATTGTATGGACGCGTCGTTTCGTAGATTCCATTCCAGAAGGTTTCGACATCTTCTACAGTCGGCGGATTATCTACAACACGCTGTGGCTCTTGAAGGAGTCACAGCGTTTTGGTATTATTAGGGATTTTTTTTTTTTTCGGTTTCCCGATGCCGGTCAGTCCTCCCGTGGCCTCCGACGCCTCACGGGAGTCGCGCCGGCGCATCAACTACAGCCACTCCCCACATCCCGCATGGTTAGTGACTGTAGATACCAGAATCGTGTGCCCTAAGCAGACGGAGAGAACCCAGAATGACCGCCTTCTGCATTTGACCTGCCAGCCACTCGGCTGGTTTTTGGCAGGCCGGTATGATCTTCAGTTCCGAGAGCAGCGTAGGCTTTATCCCTCCGAGTACACCGATAATAAGGACGACCATTTTGACCGAGTAGCCTGGGTACAGCACTTGGAGCTCGTACCGGAGATCGCGATATTTGGTCCGTTTCTCCTCCTCCTTCAGGGTGATGTTTTTCTCCGCAGGTGCCGAGAACTCGATAACATACATCACCTTGAGTTGATGGTCGAGGAGGACTATGTCAGGCTTGTTGGCTTGGATTAGCCTGACAGTCGGGAACGAGTAGTTCCAGTAAATCCGGCATTTCTCGTTCTCGACAACGGACTCAATATCTCCGGGGACGTAAGGCAGCACTGGTGTCTGGTCTACCCCGTACGAGTGCCTTAGATGGTAGTATAGCACTCGTAAAGCCGCGTTATGTCGGTGGATGTAGGCCGAAATCGCATATATGGGGCATGCAGAAAGTAAGTGCATGAGCGATTCCGGCTCCTGATGGCAGGTCCTGCAGTTGATATCAGGAACCTCTACACGCCACACGCGGCTACGGTAGACCAAGGTGTTGATAACACCATCTTGGCAGGCCATAATGAATCCCTCGGTCTCCGACTTAAGCCCGGCCGACCTTAGAAAGGCGAATGTCAGCCTGGTTGATAAACCCAGCATTTGTATGTTCTTATAGAAGACACCATGCTGGGGTTTATCGACGTGCTGCCGAAACAGATTTTCCTGTTCGGCAGCTCTAATTCGGGCTTTCAGACGATTTGGCTGAAGTTCGGTGACTGACTCCACATCAGCACCTCGCCGGCCTCCTCGCCTGATGTCAAATGCGAGACCGAGTTCATCTGCGGCTCTTTTTGCTGCCTTGAACAATCCTGCTCCCTCTCCTACAGTTTCGTGATGTTTTACGAACCGCAAGAGGGGATCTGAGCTCCTGAGGATGTTACATGCCATACTCAGAACTACTCTGCCATGCGTACACTCTAGGCTCAAGAGTCCTCGCCCCCCCCGTTGACGTGGGAGGTACACACGAGGAACGGACGATCTAGGATGAATACTTCTGTGAATATTCATCATCTTGCGGGTATCTCTGTCTAATTGACGCAGCTCATCTACCCTCCACTTTACTACTCCGAAGGAGTAGAGCAGAATCGGAACGGCAAGCATATTAGTTGCAGACACCTTGTTCTTCCCCGAAAGTTCGGAAGACCAAATCTTTCGGAGGCGGTGTCTGTACTTGCCGCGGAGAGAATCTTTTATTTGTGATACATCCTGGATGTGCCTTTGTTGCACACCCAGATATGTATAGGTGTCTCCGGCATCCAGATGTCTTAGGATGCTTCCGTCTGCGAGCTGCGCATCTTCAGAGAATTCCCCGCATCGTCCTCTCTTGAGGTGGACGACTGCACATTTGTCCAACCCGAACTCCATACCAATTGCCCGCGTATATTCTTCGACCACCCTAAGAGCGTTTTGTAGTTCGCGCTCTCCGGAGGCATAAAGTTTAAGGTCATCCATATAAAATAGATGGGTGACCTTATGCCTCCGCTCGCTGGGTGGCCCGCATTGATATCCGCGGGTTTGGCGGAGCCCAACAGACAACGGCAGCAGTGAGATGCAGAAGAGGAGAGGACTCAGGGAGTCACCCTGGAAAACTCCCCTCCTAAATGCCACCTGACCTGTCGTGACCCGCTGTGCACCTGATGTTATGGTGAAGCGAGTCTTCCAGAGCGGCAGCAGCTGTTCTATGCATCTCACTAATGGTGCTGGTACCGCAAGACATTTGAGCAAGTACAACACTAGCTCATGCGATGTTGTATCAAATGCCTTGCGGTAATCAATCCAGGTTGTCCTTGCAACCTGCCATGCCCTTCTTGGCACGACGCTGTTAGCGTATCTGCTGGAAGACCGGATCAACAGACCTCAGTGTGCTAGCATACAAGATACGTGTAAATAGCTTATAGCAGGAGTTGAGGCAAGTGATCGGCCTCGGGTTGGAAAGATCCCCCTTTTTGGTGATAAGCACAGTACGTTCCTCGACGAACCAGTCCGGAATCTGCTGCCCCTCGTTCAACCATGAGTTGAAAACTCGCACCAGACGGCGGTGAGTGGAAGGAAATTTCTTCCACCACTATTTGTTAATGCCATCTGGGCCCGGGGCAGCGAAGTTCTTGGTACCAACAAGTGCTTGTTGGAATCCTCCGTACTGATTGCCGGGCACACTTCTTCTGACTCTTCAAGATGTCTGTGGCACAGAGCCTCGAAGTGTGCAATTGCTGGAGTGTCGCTATTGTATGGACGCGTCGTTTCGTAGATTCCATTCCAGAAGGTTTCGACATCTTCTACAGTCGGCGGATTATCTACAACACGCTGTGGCTCTTGAAGGAGTCACAGCGTTTTGGTATTATTAGGGATTTTTTTTTTTTTTCGGTTTCCCGATGCCGGTCAGTCCTCCCGTGGCCTCCGACGCCTCACGGGAGTCGCGCCGGCGCATCAACTACAGCCACTCCCCACATCCCGCATGGTTAGTGACTGTAGATACCAGAATCGTGTGCCCTAAGCAGACGGAGAGAACCCAGAATGACCGCCTTCTGCATTTGACCTGCCAGCCACTCGGCTGGTTTTTGGCAGGCCGGTATGATCTTCAGTTCCGAGAGCAGCGTAGGCTTTATCCCTCCGAGTACACCGATAATAAGGACGACCATTTTGACCGAGTAGCCTGGGTACAGCACTTGGAGCTCGTACCGGAGATCGCGATATTTGGTCCGTTTCTCCTCCTCCTTCAGGGTGATGTTTTTCTCCGCAGGTGCCGAGAACTCGATAACATACATCACCTTGAGTTGATGGTCGAGGAGGACTATGTCAGGCTTGTTGGCTTGGATTAGCCTGACAGTCGGGAACGAGTAGTTCCAGTAAATCCGGCATTTCTCGTTCTCGACAACGGACTCAATATCTCCGGGGACGTAAGGCAGCACTGGTGTCTGGTCTACCCCGTACGAGTGCCTTAGATGGTAGTATAGCACTCGTAAAGCCGCGTTATGTCGGTGGATGTAGGCCGAAATCGCATATATGGGGCATGCAGAAAGTAAGTGCATGAGCGATTCCGGCTCCTGATGGCAGGTTCAGCAGTTGATATCAGGAACCTCTACACGCCACACGCGGCTACGGTAGACCAAGGTGTTGATAACACCATCTTGGCAGGCCATAATGAATCCCTCGGTCTCCGACTTAAGCCCGGCCGACCTTAGAAAGGCGAATGTCAGCCTGGTTGATAAACCCAGCATTTGTATGTTCTTATAGAAGACACCATGCTGGGGTTTATCGACGTGCTGCCGAAACAGATTTTCCTGTTCGGCAGCTCTAATTCGGGCTTTCAGACGATTTGGCTGAAGTTCGGTGACTGACTCCACATCAGCACCTCGCCGGCCTCCTCGCCTGATGTCAAATGCGAGACCGAGTTCATCTGCGGCTCTTTTTGCTGCCTTGAACAATCCTGCTCCCTCTCCTACAGTTTCGTGATGTTTTACGAACCGCAAGAGGGGATCTGAGCTCCTGAGGATGTTACATGCCATACTCAGAACTACTCTGCCATGCGTACACTCTAGGCTCAAGAGTCCTCGCCCCCCCCGTTGACGTGGGAGGTACACACGAGGAACGGACGATCTAGGATGAATACTTCTGTGAATATTCATCATCTTGCGGGTATCTCTGTCTAATTGACGCAGCTCATCTACCCTCCACTTTACTACTCCGAAGGAGTAGAGCAGAATCGGAACGGCAAGCATATTAGTTGCAGACACCTTGTTCTTCCCCGAAAGTTCGGAAGACCAAATCTTTCGGAGGCGGTGTCTGTACTTGCCGCGGAGAGAATCTTTTATTTGTGATACATCCTGGATGTGCCTTTGTTGCACACCCAGATATGTATAGGTGTCTCCGGCATCCAGATGTCTTAGGATGCTTCCGTCTGCGAGCTGCGCATCTTCAGAGAATTCCCCGCATCGTCCTCTCTTGAGGTGGACGACTGCACATTTGTCCAACCCGAACTCCATACCAATTGCCCGCGTATATTCTTCGACCACCCTAAGAGCGTTTTGTAGTTCGCGCTCTCCGGAGGCATAAAGTTTAAGGTCATCCATATAAAATAGATGGGTGACCTTATGCCTCCGCTCGCTGGGTGGCCCGCATTGATATCCGCGGGTTTGGCGGAGCCCAACAGACAACGGCAGCAGTGAGATGCAGAAGAGGAGAGGACTCAGGGAGTCACCCTGGAAAACTCCCCTCCTAAATGCCACCTGACCTGTCGTGACCCGCTGTGCACCTGATGTTATCGTGAAGCGGGTCTTCCAGAGCGGTAGCAGCTGTTCTATGCATCTCACTAGTGGTGCTGGTACCGCAAGACATTCGAGCAAGTACAACAACAGTACTGCGATGTTGTATCAAATGCCTTGCGGTAATCAATCCAGGCCATCGATAGATTCCGCTTGTATTGCACAGAATCCTGTGTAATACAGCGGTCTATCAGCAGGCTGTCCTTGCAACCTGCCATGCCCTTCTTGGCACCACGATGTTCGTGTATCTGCTGGAAGACCGGATCAACAGACCTCAGCGTCCTAGCATACAAGATACGTGTAAATATCTTGTAGCAGGAGTTAAGGCAGGTGATCGGCCTATAATTCCTCGGGTCGGAAAGATCCCCCTTTTTGGGGATAAGCACAGTACGTCCCTCGACGAACCAGTCCGGAATCTGCTGCCCCTCGTTCAACCATGAGTTGAAAACTCGCGCCAGACGGCGGTGAGTGGAAGGAAATTTCTTCCACCACCAGTTGTTAATGCCGTCTGGGCCTGGGGCAACGAAGTTCTTGGTACCAACAAGTGCTTGTTGGACTTCCTCCGTACTGATTGCCGGGCACACTTCTTCTGGCTCTTCAAGATGTCTGTGACACAGAGCCTCGAAGTGTGCAATTGATGGAGTGTCGCTATTGAATGGACGCGTCGTTTCGTAGATTCCCTTCCAGACGGTTTCGACATCTTCTACAGTCGGAGGATTCTCGACAACACGCTGTGGCTCTTGAAAGAGGCGGGAAGGATTCGTACGGAACAAATTGTTTTGTTCCATACTCCTCACCCGCCTCTTCAATGTTTTCTTTATCGCCATGAGCGCTCGGATCCTATCTAGACAGTGCTGCTTGATGGTAAGCATCACTGTCAGATTTAGAGTATGGTGTTGACGCCTTAATCCGGCAGCTATGCGCCGGATCCTGGGAGTAAAAACTCTACCAGTCGTCTTATATTCCACCACACTCTGGATCCGAGAAGCGTGTTGTCTGGCCGACTGTATCTTGCCTTCGATTTTTTGTACACGCCGCTTGGCTTTATAGACCCCGTGATTGGTTGACCTCTCACGGGGGGCGAGTTGCTTCGCGGCGTTGTACACGGCACAGTTGATTTGCCAGATGTCTACATCTTCTGGAATTTCCTCATCGATGACCGCGTCCATTCTAGCCAGGTCTTGTGGCTTTAGGTTAGCCCTGGTGTTAAGGCTAACCCTCGTCCTTAAGTCTACGTCGGTGAACTCTAAAGGATGTTCCCCATCAGCTGGTAATTGCCGCGGTGGGACTGCGGCTGGCAGTTCTTCCAGCTGACGGGGTGCCCTTACGTAACCTGTCCTGAGCAGAAAGGATACTTGATCTCTCAGATGTTGTTGAGAGAAGGCGCGATGCTCTGGATGCATTTCGCACCAAAGTGCATGCATTCGCGCCATGTATCCCCTTCGCTCAGGTTCGCTACTCTCGCGGCAGGTCAGCAAGTCATCCCGAAGTTCCCTCGTCCACTTAAAGCGTCCGTGTTCAGTGCCTAGGTTGTCAACGTTGAGACCATCCGGTAAGGCCCCTCCCAACTGTCTCTGACCCCCATCCGCTTGGGGTCGATTGTGAGGGGCCCTTCTGAGGTTATAAAGAACCCGAGCAGTAAGAGTACCAGGGAGGTTAGCCCTGGTACTCCCGGCCGGCATTAGTCAGGCAGAGTTGCCTCTGCCTGACTAGGGATTTTAATTATTATTATTATTATTATTTATTATTATTATTTATTATTATTTATTATTACTATTTATTATTATTATTTATTATTATTATTTATGATTATTATTATTATATAACCTTTCAGTCTATCCATGTAACATTACTTTTATTATTAGGTATTACTTTTTACCTTTATTAATATTATTAATTGCTCTTTATCGTATTTGTCCTGTAATTGGATCGTTTGATCTGTTGGGCAATAAATGATTATAATCATTATTATAATATTGTTTAACCATAATAACTGTCAACTGACGACATTTCATAAAATAATGTAGAAGAGGAAACATTTACACGTAGATATGTGTTAGTCGGTAATAATTGCAATTATATGGGCATTTATAGCAATAAGATAATAAAGAAAATTATAATAATAGATTTATATAAAGTTAGAGAATATTTTATTAAAATAGGTAACGTATATTTCTATAAATCAATAAATAACAACAAAGTAAATAAATCGTCAAAATTATTAGAATCAAAAATAAAAAACATAACAGCACATAGGTATTTAAAATTAAACGCATTCTAGAGGTAGGAGGTACCCTACTGAGGTTAAGTTAAATAGGTATAAAAAAATCTGTCTCTTTAACAGGTCTGGACGAACCTGTGCTGTGGATTCTTAGAGCTGACAGTGAGGCAGACGAAGGACGGCGGGCGACGTCAATCGTAACATTTATATTAGATTAATATTATATTTAAGGAGTTTTACGTGTTTAAGATACTTTCAGTATTTAAAATATCTAAGACACTGAAAAGTATTTGAAATACTTTTAAAGTACCTATCAGATATTTTCCATCAGCACCATATATACAAGATACTTTTGAAGAGTATTTGAAGATACAGATATTTTTTCTCATAAGTAAAAAGTAGATATTTAAGATATGCAGTTTTGGGGAAATAAATAATTGGACCAAATTCGTTATAAATTGAATAGAATGGTTCGAGTTATACATTAAATTCCAGATTCGGTTAAAATAAGTTCGTTAAAGATTATTGTATTACCCCTGTAGCGTGGCGCTACTGAATAAATTGTGTGTCTAACGAGTGCGCACGCGGATCGGACGATGGTTTCGGTAGTGTTTTTTGAGCGCGAAAGACAGACAATGCGGGGAGACGAATTGGATTCTCGGTCCATGCCGGACCTGTGTGTGTTGTCTCAATTTTGTGTGTTACCTTAGCTTGCCTTTTTTACGTTTGGAGAGACAATGCAGAGCCACGGCGAAGAGAGGATACGGTATCTTGATTTTTACAGTTTGTTAGTACGAGTATAGAGTGCGATTATTTGAATAGAAGAAAAGTATTCTTGACGCACCAGATGAGGGTGATGCACAAAGTGTAGTAGCAGTTTTTGAGTAATACATTAAGATATAGTGGAGCTGTGCCCAACCACTGGTAAGGTTACCTTTCATAAATTATAAAACTAGGTACCTAACAATGATAAGCCGTCCACCGGTGTCCGCTGGAAGTGCTAGCTAGTGTGCAACAAATAATTTGTCGTTAATGATTTGCAAATCCACCTGCTTTCCGAACTTTATAGAATATATTTGACTTTTTCGAATGTACTGATCAACGTCATGACGTTTTACGCAGTTACACGTTGTTTCCCCCTTTTTAACGGTAACAGAACTTTGGTGAAAACACATTTAAAAAGAGAGTGGTGCCTAATAAGCTTTATAAAGTATATTGGACAATAAATTAATAGGAAAATTGACGATTGCCGACTGTTTTGATTTTGTTTAGTTTTAAGTACCATTTAAACACTGTTCTAGTTAATCACTCGCTTCCCCACCCGGAGATAAAGTCAGAATTTGTATTGTTTTAATAAATGTATTTGTATACTAAATTTCGTTTTTTTTAGCATCTTGGTTTTACTATTTAAAAAAGACAGGGCGAAAAACCGGTCGTTTTAGATACTTGAAGTATTTGAAATACTTTCGAGTACCTTTTGAGTACAAATCCTTGTGGTTGTCGTGTATACCATTTGCAGGCCGGTTTTTGGTTATTGCGTTCGTCAATGCGAAGTAGGTACACGCAAAGAGTTCATATGTCATAATAGAATACTAATGAATAATTTGTAACTCCATCTAAGAGTAGCAATCGCAATATAATAAATTGGAAAAATGCCTCGACACAGCGATCTTTACTAATAAAGCTGTAATAAAAATTAAAATACATTGCGATTGACACTGGTACATGGAGCTACTATTAACTTATTAGTACTCAACTATCACATAGAGACTAATGATTCTGAGATCATCCTTGTTAACGTTGAGTGTACCTACTTCACACTGACGAAGGCAATAACCAGAAACCGGTCTGCGATTAGTATACGCGGCGGCCTCAAGAAAGATTTCCGATTTCCATTTATTTGGTAAAAATCTTTTACTAGTGGGCAATCGTAATTAAAGCTTAATTACTTATCCTTTATGTGATACAAATTTATAAATCAAGAAGTGTGTGGCAACTTTAACAACATTTAATCTTCAATTAAAGAAAGTAAAAGAATTATGATTTTGGTACCCTGTATTTAGGTGTTACTTTGACTATTTATTAATATTTGTAAAAAAGCATTTTTTTGCAAAACTATGGTAGATATCAACATTTAACAAGGCAAAAAAGTTAGAAATAAGATTATCTAACCCTAGAATAGGTTTTAAATATATTGGATTTTGTAACTGGATGACCAACTTTTGACCATTTTTGCACTGATGACCAAAGAGATTATGTATAAAAAAGATCTATTGCCAGTAAATATCCCGAATCTGATCGCAATAGCTGAAAGCATTCATTTGTTACTTAGAAAAGTAACAATTTTCTTGAAATTTGATCTCTGGATTCGAACAAATCAAACTAATTAACCCCCTGAGGATTTACCTTGATTACCAATAAATTCACATATTGCAAAAATCTCAATTTCTCTCAGTTGACACACTCATAATATATTCCCTGTCAATTTTGCAACTCCCTTATGGGGTCCTATTGTTTCATTTTCTCGAATAGAGGTAGAGGTTGGTTCAATTGTTTTGTTTTGCTCCTAGGAATATGTAGTGTAGATTTTTGTACAGACCTTTTAGATACACTCTGTATATACATTTGAGTCCAATGTGATCACTGATCAGTAATGAATTCAGACAATTTAAAACAATGCTGGTAGATCAGCAAACTTCAGACTTTTATAAAATGTAAATATTGTAAGAGAATAAAATAACATGAGAGGATATTTATTTTTATACATATACAGTATTCTTTATATATATATAAACCATAAATTTAACGGAATGTGACATTGATAAATTTAAAATACATATTCGGGAATGTTAGCATCAAATTAAAGGGGCAGCAGTCCCCAAGAAAAACCCCTTTCAAAAATAATGGATTATATTAAAAATAAAAAGAACGTTGTTACACAACATATCGTCAACTACAGACTGCCTCTAACTTCTATATATTCCTACGTGCTAAATTATATCCACAATATAATTAATACAATGTTTATATTATCTCGTTTTCGTTCACTGAGGAAATGCCGACTCGCGCCTTCTATTACCATGGGCGTCGGGTGCTCACAACATTCGGCCATCCTGCAATTACCATTCTGTCCCCAGAATAGGAAATTAATCTGGAAAAACATTTATTGAGAAACTTCCCCCTTTCGCTTAATATTTAACGTTTATTATCATGCGGTATGCAATAATATCATGCCATATGCAATATGATGATTCCACCATTTTAATTTATCACCTGATTATGTTAATCATTTATTAACCGTAATACTATGAGTAATTTTCTTTTGCGGGCAATATACTAACCACTTGCACTTCTGGTCATACACCAGACTTTTCAAAATATTTACTTTTCATACTGACAGATCATTTATCAATTATTTTTTTCAAAATTTTGTATTGCTAATCGTTTACCAACGTCCTTGAAATGTTAGTCATATACCAACCTTTTTGAAATGTTAGTCGTTAACCAAACTTTTTGAAATATTGGGCGTATACCAACCTTTTTGGAATGTTAGTCGTTTACCAACCTTTTTGGAATGTTAGTCGTTTACCAAACTTTTTGGAATGTTAGTCGTTTACCAACCTTTTTGGAATGTTAGTCGTTTACCAACCTTCTTGAAATGTTAGTTGCATACCAACATTTTGAAATGTTAGTCATTTACCAACATTCGTGAAATATTGCTCGTTTGCCACCCGTTCTGGTTTTGTTCGTCGTGTACTAACTATTTTGGTGGTGTTGGTCATGTACCAACCATGTTGATGTTGTTGTCTTGTACCAGCCGTCTTGGTGTTGTTGGTCGTGTACCAACCGTTTTGGTGTCGTTGGTTATATACCAACCATGTTGATGTTGTTGGTCTTGTACCAGCCGTCTTGGTGTTGTTGGTCGTGTACCAACCGTTTTGGTGTTGTTGGTCGTATACCAACCTTCTTGGTGTTGTTGGTCGTATACCAACCGTATTTGTTTTTGTTGGTCGTATACCAACCGTATATATATATTTTTTTTGGGTTGTTGGTCGTGTACCAACCGTTAACTGTTATTTAAAACACCTACCTCAAAATTATCCAGGGTATGAAACCGCGATTACGGTTCTTGTATTTTTGTGACCTTTTCGCAAATGTTTACTCATTAACTAACATTTTAGTACCTTGAGAGGCCCATTGAACTTCGACAGCAACTTTTTCCACCCTCCTCTAGCTGGTAAAACATTCAATACTCTATCTAGGTCACCTGCTTATTTCGTGGCTTAATTCAAAGATTTGCTTCGTGCGTTAGCCTTGTGCTAACCTTGACTCGTGTGCTAGCTTTTTGCTAGTCTTAGCTTGCATGTTATCCTTGTGCTAACCTTATCTTGTATGTTAGCCTTATACTAACCTTAGATTGTGTGTTAGTCTTGTGCTAACCCTGGTGCACATGGCTATCACACCATGTGCTAACGTTAGCCTATGTTAGCATTGTACTAATCTTTGTTTGTGTCTTAGCCTTGTACTACATTTTCTGCGCCATACCTTTGAGCAGTTTCTTTAAATAACTCGGTTTAAGTTATCTTGAATTTTAAATTTTGGCTTCCGCTACATATCGACTTTTATATCCTGTCAAACCATCTAAGGGTGAGACTCGTTACACAA
This sequence comes from Rhamnusium bicolor, assembly GCA_029963845.1. Taxonomy (NCBI): domain Eukaryota; kingdom Metazoa; phylum Arthropoda; class Insecta; order Coleoptera; family Cerambycidae; genus Rhamnusium; species Rhamnusium bicolor. The sequence continues at coordinate 232,044 of JANEYF010005780.1, forward strand.
GTCTTGTCAAAATGCATCTTTTGTTCTCTTTGATTTTTCATTTCTTAACCTTTTTAATTCACCAAGATTTACGTGACTAGAATTATCCTGAATTCTATTCAAGCTACAAAAATCAGCTACATGACACAGTTTGTATCCTGCTAGTTCCTCAATTGGTGACACGAAATGGTCTTTTTCCATGTACAATTAATCTCATTCTGAACATGTCTAACAAACGTGTCCCATTTATCTTCTCGACTTTGACGTTCAATTACCACAAACTTAGTAATTTCGTCTACTACAACCAACAAATATTTTCTTCCTCTACTGCTATGCACGAATGGCCCCACATAATCCACATGTAGCTTGTGGAACGGTACAGCTACCTTTTCTATCGGGTGCAGCATACCTTATTTCTTACTAGACAGATTTATAGTACCTGGCATTTTAAACAAGATTTCATATATATGTATTTACCAACGTCACATTCCTGCAAACCAATAGTTTGCCTGAATTTTGAGGAGAATTTTTTCTCCAATACATCTTTTTCAAACGCCGCCATTCGGTAAGGTCTATATATAACAGGTTCATTTGTTGTGCAATTAATAACCATTTCGACGGTATTTGTTTTACCCAGGTCACTCAGAGTAAAAGGAATACAGTCCCTGTACTCTTGAAGTAAATAGAATATTGCCATTTGTTGACTTTCCAACATTTCTCCCCCAAAATTTATCATACTTAACGTCACATCGGATGCGCCTTTTTCTTCAACTTCAATATTGTTAACGTTTAGCGGCGGTAAATTCCTGAGTGTAAGTTTATTTTTTGACTTATTTAGCAATACATTTTCATTACACAAATAATCCCGCCCAATAAATAAATCATGCCACTGAACGTACCGATCTTCCAGGACTATTACTGAAACGTCAGCAACAGCTTCTTCAATCATAATCGTGACATCACTTTTTTTAAATTGCTACAAATTACATTGTCAATAAAACTTTTTAACGACACATAGTTAGTTCTCTAATTCTTGTATAACTAAGTCCACCTTTTTAGCAACCGACAATTTTACAATTGTGCAATCACTTCCGCTATCTAACAAACATTTTATTTTGTGTCCATTAATTACTGCAGTTTTCTGAAATATGTTTTGTATATCGTCAATAACCATAATTTCGTTCATAGCACGTTTGTTTTGTTTTTATAACACTGAACTTGAGTGTGACCTAATTTATTGCAAAGTTTACATTCTAACCGTGGTTTTGTACAGTCTCGCACACGATGATTTTCCCCACAATTAAAACATGAAATTTTTCGTGCCACGTGATGGGTATTGGTTTTATCCCCTGTATTACTGTAATTTGATATTTTACTGGTACTTGGTTTGGTGAATTTTGCTGTCGCAGCCAGCGGGCTTGACTTCGACGCAGAAATGCCACTCAAATAATTGGCTAAGCTACCAACGGTTTGGAAATTAGCAGCTTTCGCGGGTAATGAAATCGCTTCGTCCTTGATTCCTTCTATTATGCTGTCTATAACATAATCTTCAGGAATTGACAGATTTAACTTGTTAAGTTTAGCCGCCTTTTCATAACAATAATTACCCAAATTTTGACCCACGGTGGGGTTGTAACACGCCGCTTGGACAAGTAATTTTCCAAATCGTATCGGTGTTGGAAAATTTTGAATAAGTAAATTTTTCATTTCTTGCCAATCAAGACATAAATTTGACAACGAATCATACCATTTACGAGCATTACCACGCAGCCTATTCGTAGCTAATTTTAAGGTCGCCTGTCGCGGCCACTTGTGAAATGTACCCAATTCATCAACTTTACGTACCCAATCAACCGCACTCTGGGTATTTTCAAGACCGGGATCAAATAATGGTATAATAGTCTCATCTATATTAACATTGGAACGTGTACTTACAGTTTGTCTCAGCTCAATTAGTTCTTTTTTGTAAGGCTTTAATTTTCTTACGTGCAGCACTGTCGCATGGGGGCGGCGTCAGACTAGGTGATGAACTACTAGAACGCCTTGATTCTGACCTGTGCGAATGGGAACGGTGTTTTCTTTTTCCTGATTTCCCCATTGTTAGAAATCACTATCAACACCCAAACGAGCGCAACAGACACCGCACTAAGGGAACCACTTTGTTTAGGCCAAAAGGGCGCTAACACTTGGGGTAAATCCCACACTTCTGACTTTGTTAGCATCAAATTAAAGGGGCAGCAGTCCCCAAGAAAAACCCCTTTCAAAAATAATGGATTATATTAAAAATAAAAAGAACGTTGTTACACAACATATCGTCAACTACAGACTGCCTCTAACTTCTATATATTCCTACGTGCTAAATTATATCCACAATATAATTAATACAATGTTTATATTATCTCGTTTTCGTTCACTGAGGAAATGCCGACTCGCGCCTTCTATTACCATGGGCGTCGGGTGCTCACAACAGGAATATAAGTACATTTCAATTTTAATTTAGAACTACTAAATTTATAACAATAAACTGTTTTTCCATTTTTTAGTACATAATCGACATGCAGAATTGGAACAATGTCTTAGAGCTGAAAAAGACAATGCCCATCAAAACCTTTGCAAGAAACATGAAGAACAGCTGGTTTGTTTGAAACAGGAGTTTGAGAAACTCCAAAGAACACATGAAGAATCGTTGGATATCTTAAGGGAGGAGAACGAATCCATAAGGGAACAAATAGATGAGAAACAGTTAGAAGTCGTAAAGGCCAATCATGAGAGCATGAAACTCAAGAAGGATTATGAGAGCAAAGAAATAGTTTTAAAAGATCACAATCAAAAACTCAGACTGCAAGTAACAAAATTAGAAAATGACTTTGAAGATAGACTAAAGGGGTTAATAGAGGAAAATAAAAGGTTGAGGGAGGAAAATGATAGGTTGTTGAGCTATGGAGATGACAAAGGAATTGGCATTCAGGTATGTTATCTTTCTTGTTTATACATTCTTTTTTTTTAACAGGCACACCACAAATTACAGATCCCTAAATCTTAAAGCAGAAGCTGTATGAGAGCGGGTTACTCTTTAGAAAACGTGGAACACAATTTCTTCTTAAGGTATATTTACAACCAATTCTGTACAGGCACATTCTGCTGGTCAATTGCAAATTGAGTTTTGAGCATATTTGGTTGAATATATTTGTTTACAATAAAATTTTAAGTGGGCACGACCTTGAATTGCACTTCAGGTTTGAATTGGATGCTTGCAAATCGCAAATATTCACTTTAATTGCGCCACGAATTTCATATTGCGCATGCGTACTACGACGCCAATTTATTGTTGGTTTGTGATTAAATTTTGAAGGTTAGATTTTTTGGTGTTAGAAAATATGATGTTTTTAGAAGTTTATGTTAAATAATCGGCATTTCCCACATATTTTTTTATTTGCTTATGCGATAGCATTTATAAATATGAGCTCACAGAATTTTTCCGGATTTTTTTTGAGCCCTGGAAATGGGTTAAAGAAATAATAAAGTTTTGAATTTTAGTCTTATGACGTCATCCGACTAGGTTTGACGCCAAACACAAACAGCCAGTGAAGGCGAAGACAGTACCGCAGTATTGCCAATTTTACGTATTGTTTGAAAGCGTGATTGGTGATTTGATTACTTAGATTTTTTTACCTTAGTACGAAGAGAAAATTTTATTTGTACCTATTTTAAAACTTTGACATTTAAATGTAAAAAGAAACAGCAGAAATCGAATAAATTAGGTTATGTTATAGATTTATTCTCCATTGCTGTTACAGAATTGACGATTGAAAACAAATATTAATTAATTATTATAATCATTCTTATTTATTTTTAACTTTCACCTGATTATGATGATTTTATTTGTATAGTATTAGAGCGTGCATTTTATTAAAAAATCGTAAACATTTTTACCGTTTTAAAAAGATTTTAAATTATAAATAATAAATAGCATAGTAAATTAATAGAATCATGTTCTTCGCGATTCATTAAGTGGAATATAAATATTAATAAAAACGACAAAAATGCATAATTATTGAAAATACCTATATGTATATAATATATACATTAAGTCAAAAATACGTAAATACTTACCTTTTATTTTGTATCCTATTAAAGTACTCTTGTAAATGTTTGATATAACATAAAAATTAAGGTACAAATTCACGAAATCGTTCAAAATTACTAATATTCTCAAATAATTTTCAGCTACCAAAACAATACTTAAATAAAGAAAATATGGCAGCACGGGTTCGGCCATATCACAGGGTGCATTATTTCATTGGTTGATTAATTGGCGGCAATTTTAAATTAATCCAAAATTTTATAATTTTTGTAGTTGTTTTTTTTAAACCCAGCCACTTATGGATACTGATTACATAAATAGTGTAAAATCATATACAATAAAAAGAAATCCAACTTTTAATATAGTGGGACATCCCCATTGTAATTATTTAATCAAAGTGAATTTGCACACACGTAATATTAGAAGAAGAGCTGAGATTGGAGTTCGAGAGCAACTGTGTCCAATCGAGCCGACTCTAAACAAGCCGCGAAATAATTGCAGCTTCGCAAAGTGTTTCGACCGCGGTCCGATGAAATTTCGTTCTAGATAAGCGCAGCAATAAAGAAAGGTGCTCGGTAAACCTTGACTCGCTATAAAAACAGTGGCAGATATCAAAAAATTTCGCATAAACAAGGTTGTAGAAAATCAAATTTCTTAAAATAAAGTCTGCGAGGGCATATATTTATTTTCAGTAGTTTAGGCGTAAGAGGCGTTCAAAGTCGAAAAATATAAAACGCCTTATCAACAGGAACAAGGATTCTCTCCTTAGTAGATGAAATATCTAATTTTTTGAGTAGATTAGATTGATACCTCGCTACACCAAAAATATGTTTCATTGTTCGACAAAATCAACAAGAAGGTGTAGAGTTAACATCGCCCTAATTTAATATGTCACAACGCACCCAAGTGTGTGCGCGCGTTTTGCTAATGAATGAGTTATTATTAAGCAAATGAAAACCTATATTTTTACATTTACCTAATATGGAAACAAAAATGTACCTAGTTATAACAAACAAAAATATAATATATTTATAGGAAATTAAGACGTAAAACTCTAGAAAATTAATTAGAGCAAGTATTTTTGCCAGGATATGGGATAAGGAATGTATTATGGATGAATTAAAAATGTTATAATCTTAAGGTGGATTTATGCAGACACATTTATCATTTAAGATTTAACATTTAGCATTTAAGATTTATGAGTTAAAGTCTCATTACGTAATGAACCAATTTATGCAGCACATTTATCATTTAACATTTTACGTTTAAGAGTTGGCCAACTTTTAACTTTTAGATTAAATGTTAAATGAAAATCGTACTGCGCATGCCTAAACATGTGAAGTTAGGTTACAAATCCCTAAACCAAATTATTTATTGGTTGTCATCATCTGGGCAGGAGCAAAAACCTTAAATTTGATTGGATGCTTCTTAAATGATAAGTTGTAAATAAATTGTGCATAAATGCTTATTGGCATTCCTAAATCTCCCATTTAAGTGCTAAATGTTAAATCTTAAATGATAAATGTTAAATGTGTCTGCATAAGTCCACCTTTAGAAATAATAAATGAAATTAAAATAAATTCTCAACAAAAAAAAAACAAAATCTATTACCGAAAGACAAGTTGATTATTATTTTATTATAGTTATTAAGGTATCAAGGGTGCTGATAATATCGCACCGAGGTCAAACATGTAAATTCTACATTTTTGGGCCATTTTGAAAATTGTAAATTATGTTACAAAATAGCTGGTATGACATTTTTTTGACATTTATTTTGTAGTGACGTTAATAAAAGTTACTTCTATTTTCTATTTTAGAATTGATTTATTTCCATGGTAATGTGTTAAAAGTTTATAATATCCTAGGGCGTTATGGATATTAGGGTGATTATTGCAAAATAACGACTAGTAGGATATTAAAATTATTATAGGTACTTTCGATCATCTTGGTATGGTATGGTAAAATTATTGAACTGGACTAACTATAGGAAAATGTTGGTTAAACCCCATTTTGTCCGCTTGAATGTATCTAGCTCTCTTCTTTCATTTTATTGTCAATCTACGTTTTCACATAGTTATTTAAAAATGTAGGCAAATACGGAACAAAGCATATGTAAAAAATAGTTGCTGTGCCATATACTTCAAAGAATCTAAATAAAAATTATCAAAATTAATACTTCACACCGTAAATTCACCAAGGAAATTATTTTGATTTTCAGTTTTAAGGAACTATTTTTTCAGCTCATTAATGATGTATTACAATAATGCATACACATAAAAAAAAAATTATTATTATTTGTGGATAGTGATAGACATTGTATATAATCGAAATATTGATTAGGTACCAAGAAAACTTCCATTACAAATATCACAAGTAAAGCTTTTCGATATCACGTTTCGATGCATATCCGGAAATTCAATTTTTAACTGGGTCATCTACATCACATTTGGTTTGATATTGTGTATATAAGTCATAAATCGATTTACAACCTAGGGCGCAACACCTTTTATGTTGCAAACTTAATATAACCTCCAATGAGAGTTAAAAACAACGCAAAAAAGTAACAAAATCGTTCGGTACACTACCAAAATAACGTATTTTCTAACATATTCAATGCAGACTAATAGACTGCGGCAGTGTTGTCATTTCTCGTTTCTTCGCGGCTTGTTTAGTGTTGAATGTGGCTTAGCGAGCTCTAGTCAACTGATGTACCATGTAGTTTAATTACATTTGGGGCATGGTAGCCGAGTGGGTAAAGCGCTATAGCTATTTACTCGGTACCGAATATCTATGGTTCGAATTCATCCCGAAGCAAGTAATTTTATTTGTAATTTGTTTCGGATTAAGACGGAAGAGAACTGTAGATGCCCTAGATGTAGTTCGGACTCCACAATAAACTGTAGGGCCTCGTCTCTCTGTACTCAACACAAAATCCTAGGATTTTCTGGGAGCTACTTCGGTGACTTGAGAGGCAGTTAAGAAAATATTTCAAACTGCAATTAAAATCTTTTGTAGTAAAGAATATTTGTACGTTATAGATTGTCAACCACTATATATAAGTTTATCACTCATAAATGAAAAGTTATATGCACAGAGAGTTACCAGAGTGACTTAAAATATTTGAAAACGTGAACTTTTAAATAATTTTATCTTACTCTGGTACCTCTGTCCATTTGAGCTCCCACTTTGCGGGGAGGTTGGTTTGGCATTTATGAACAATAAACTTACATAGTAGTTGACTATTTGTAGTGTAAATAATCTTTGTTTATAGTAAATTCTGTATACCGACGCACAGTGATCAATTTTATTTAATTAGGAGGACAAAATGCAAAAAACAAAAAAAAATCCAGAACGTACATTATAGTATATATGAAGTGCTGCATAATTAAGTATTCATAAATTATATGCCGGTAGTTTCTGCGCCTAACGTGTTCGACAATTACAAGGACAGAAGGTGGGGTATTAGTTTATTCCTTCAGTGCATTATTGCGTTCTTTCATAGCGGGTACACTGCATTCTGTTCGCGTAAGCAACTATTGCGTTTTTGTGTTGTGAGATCCAACCCTTGGCTATTTACAAATGTCATCTGGTAAGTATACGACTACACAAAATTGCGTAACGTAGTTAATTTAATTAAGGGTGCATATGGCTGCTTTTAATAGGGTTTTAAAAAAAGTTTCAAAAAGTTTCACGACCGGTTATGTTTCATTGTGTAAGGGAACGTTTGTACTGTCAGACAAACGCTAACGCATTCTCATCTACTGTCTACTTACTGAAATATTTCTATTTGTTTCAGATATGAGAATTACTGTGAAACGGTCTGAATTATTTGACTTTCTAAGAAACGAAAATTTATTGCGTGAAGGTGCTTCATCAAATGCCATCAACAAAATCCTATAATATTTTACAAGGCAATTTGATAAAGATGATCATGATTTAGACGAAAATAAAGAAATTTTCCGAGCAGTTAAGTTATTCTTATGTAATCTACTCAAGCGCTGGAGAGCAAGTAAATGTAATTGTAGATTATTTAAGAAAAAGCACAATGCTTGGTTGCAGGGAGACTTTCTATATTCTTCAAAACAAGAAAATGAGCCAGCGCCATCTACATCAAAAGCAGGTCGACCACTAACTTCATTTAGTGACGGTGGACAAAAATCGAAACGAAGGAAAATACAACCATTACTAGATAAATCACCTGAAGAACTAAGTTTGGCAACCCAAGCAGCCTATCAGTCAAGTGGAAAACGGGATGTTGCTTTTGTTATAAAAAAAAGTTTCTAAAAGTTCTCCACGTACACTTAAACGCTTTAAGAAAACAATCTATAATGGCAAATCTTCGTCGGTGGTTAAACCCTACACAGTTACGGAAGCATTGGCTTTAATTGTTAGTTTAAAACTGACACGACATCAGTACATAATGCTACGAAAAGAAGCTTTACAGAGAAATGTTGATTTGTATCCACCATATTATGTCATATTGAAAGCAAAATCAGAGTGTTATCCTCCTCAAAATAAAATAACAATTACAGATGTTGACATAGATTTACAAAGTCTGTTAGACTTAACGGCCAACCGTCTATTATTGGCACAACAAGAAGTAATAACACAAACATTTCCTGAAAGCAGCACTAATAAGCTTGAACTCATCTACAAATGGGGAATAGATGGAAGCTCAGGGCATGCTCTCTATAAACACAAATTTGAAGACCCAGCTAATACAGATTCGAATATAATACAGTCAGCCGTAGTGCCTTTGCAACTTAAACACAGGGACATATTACTCTGGCAAAATCCTAGAACAAATTCTACCCGGTACTGTCGACCAATACGTTTTGTATTTGCCAAAGAAACAAAAATAGCTACAACAAATGAAATTAATCATATAGAGCAGCAAATAGCAAACCTGAAAGAGACAGAATTTGAAATTAATAAACGCAAATTCAGCATCACTCACAAGTTACATAAAACCATGGTAGATGGAAAAGTATGTAACGTGCTGACCCAAACCACCTCTGCACAAGTGTTTTACATTTGTGGAGTAACACCTAAAAATATGAACAATCTTGAATTCGTTCTGAACAGGTCATGTGAAACATCAACTTTTGCGTTCGGCTTGTCAGTTCTGCATGCGAGAATAAGATTTATGGAGTGTTTAATCCATGTAGCATACAGACTTGACATAAAACAATGGCGTTGTAAAAAGGAGCAGATTGCTAACCGGAAGCAATCTATTATAGATAAATTCAAAGCAGAGATGGGTCTACTTATAGATGTGGTACTTCAAGGAAAAGGTAATACTAATGATGGCAATACTGCTCGACGTTTTTTCGACGATCCAAAGAAAGTTTCAGAAATCACTGGTATCGACAAAGATTTGGTGATTCATTTTGCCACAATACTTGATGCATTGTCAAGCGGATACGCCTTAAATGCAGCGGAGTTCAGGAAATATGCGATAGATGCTGCAAAACATTATATTAAATTATATTTCTGGTTTCCGATGCCAGTAACTGTCCACAAGATACTAATACATGGAGCAGATGTATTGGATTCTCTAATGTGTCCAATTGGACAATTATCCGAAGATGTTCTGGAAGCCCGTCATAAAGAATATCGCAAATATCGAGAACACCATACAAGAAAAATGTCAAGAGTGACGTGCAGTGAAGACCTTTTGCATTCATTATTAATTTCTTCAGACCCCTTAATTAGTAGTATCCGGCAATTGCCACAACGGAAAAGTGATTTGTTATCCGAAGCGGTCAGATCACTGCTACATGTTCCAGAAGCACCCGATATTGTACAAGACGAGGATGATTATGGAGAGGAAGAAGATCCTCATTAAAACAAAAAAAAAACAATAATGTACATATCTACCAATAAACTTTTTTTGAGCAATTGCCACTTATTTTTGTTATTCCTAGTTCTAAAAAGATTACATTGATAAAACTTTACCATGGTATCCAAAAATAAGCGAAGCGATGACACTTAAAGCGCTGCGTAAGCAATTAATAATTTTGTCCTCCTAATTTAATAAAATTGACCACTGTGCGACGGGAAAAACAACTAACAACAGATGAAAGTAGTGCAACACCGCTTATAATAATTGCTTGCATAAGGGAATTCGTTAATGCGTGTACTTTGGTTAATCGGTAGGTACCTCAGTTAGCAGGTCGTGAATAACTACTCATATTGAACAGAAAATAATATCAAAAATTAAATCCAATTTACAAAGTAAATAAAACAATATGTACTGTGACGAAATAAATCAAAATGTTGTTAAAATAGTATTAGAAAAAATTTTACAGAACTGCCAAAAGCAGTCATTTTTCTGTTTTTTCTAGGATACAAACCAATCTGCAATTTAGATTCATTTCCCTTTTTTCAGTGAGAGATATGTGTTGTTTCAAACAAAATAGGCATATTAGAAATACTAAATAATATTAAGTGTTCAATATTATTTTTAGGAAGTACAGTCTCTAAGAGCAGTCTTAGAATTAAAACAAAAGGAGGTTGGTGAACTTCGCAAGGCTTTGGGGGAAGCAACACAAAAAGCAGAAATATTAGTTGGTGCTGAGGAGAAGGCAAGACTTCTCAATGCAAGATGTGAAGATCTTCAGCTGCAGTTGGAAAGGAAATCTGAATATGAACAGTGAGTTTAAATAGTTATTTAATTATTATAAAGGCACCTATTTAATCTGAGGTTAAGTATAAATGATTATTTTAACCAAACCGTTATTTTTATTGATATTTTTTTAATGAGAATAATAAAGTAATTGATTATGTTGGTAAAACTTCATAATTAATAGATATTATATAGAAGTTAATATAAGCACAATACATACATCCAAACTGTGTAATAATAAATAAAGTATATTTTGTAAAAATGTGAGTCTGTGGTTAAAAATGGTCTTTTACTTAGCTATAATTATTTTATCAATTTGAAATTAGATGAGACTACAAACTATTGTAGATATAAAAGTAGAGTCAAAAACTTAAAATTAGCTAGATAACGCCTAATAACCTAAATATTAGCTGCACTTAGTAATATGATGTTCATCTTGATCATGTCATAACAACTCAGAAATTCACTTGTCATGTTGACATACTGATCGTTATAAGTGAATGCATAAAATATACCATAATCAATCCAAGAGATTGTCTTTTTGCTACTAAATAGTCAATTGGTGGTATCAAAAATGACAAATGATGAACATTATCCATTGATTTTAGGTTTCTGTTATGTTTATTTTAAATATATCTTTATTTGTTGCAGAAATCTGATACAAGAAAATTTAAAATTGCAAGAAAGTTTTAAAGAAGAAACAAATCAGAAGAGGCGATTGTCTCAATATAATGAAGAGTTGCAATGGAAATTGAAACAGAACAAGGAAATAATCTCAAAAGTCTTAGAACAGGCAGAGGAATCAGCCTTTAATCGTTCCATACTCAGTTCAAGTTTTAATGAACGTCACAGTAGTTCATCATCAAGATTAAACTTAGAACGTACATTGTCTTTCCGTGAACGTACATATTCCAATAAATCTAATGTAAGCATGGAAGATTCAATGAGATCAAGGAAATCAAAAAACTCCCTAGAATTTGAAATGGAAGATTTATCTCCACCATCTTCACCAAAAGTTAAAGGAGTGGTGGAAAAATCTGACTCAGTTAGTTATGTATTAGATTTAGATGAAAGTCCTGATGTGGTAGCATCTAGAATCGTTAGAAGAAGCTTTAGAAACTCAACACCTCCAAAAAATACTCCTACGAAATCCCCTTCTAATAAACGTCCTCGTATACGAAATCCTTTAAGCCAGAGTGCTTCTTCTAGTGCTATAATTACGACAAATAGGAATGAAATTGATAGACCTAGGTCGGCTTCAGTTAGAAATGGCGATTGTGATAATGAACAGGTTTTTTTTATGGACAAATAATGTTACCAGTTCTACCAAAATATATGGAGAAAAATTAGATGAAAGTTGTGAATCCTCTCATTCGAGTATGAAATTAGAAGATAATTTGGATTTGGATGAAGATCATGAGGTAGATATACAACTGCCAGCTTTACCAAGCGAGCTTGATAGACGAAATGGTGTACAAGCCTTACCTAGCCCTAAGCATTTAGCAGGAGAAGCTATGATTTCTGAAAGTAACTCTGAGGATGAGAGTACTAGCTCTTCGCAATTGTGAGATGAACTTTCTTTTTAATTTAACGTTGTCGATATGTAAATTTTATTTAGATAACTGATAATTTTTTATGTTTACATTTTTTTACATTTTTTCTTGGTCTGGTTAACAGAATATATGCTTTTGTATGCGTTTTCAACTTGATAAATTAGCTCTGTTAGCTATGATAATGTATACATTAGATTTATCCATGTGAATATATTTTCTTTAATGAAGCCATTTATTTTTTCTATCTTTAATTTTTATAGGTTGTGATTTACATAATATATTCCCTACTCCAGTATTAAAAATATGGGATGAGTCTTGTTCAGTACAATACTGCTAACCTGTGTATATTTTTTATGTATATGATGTTATTGTTTTGTTTCTTGTTACTTTTGAGTGTTTATTAATATATTTATTTAACATTAACCATTGGTGATGTATGTATTTAAATTGTTAGGACCAAATAGATTTCCACATTTCATATTTATTGTATAAAGAGTTGCAAATGTTTCATTATAATAAAGTTAATTATTGGTACATTAAAATTTATAAAATTGTGATCAATGTTTTATTTTTAAATATTGTTAGTAGTACCTATTAATAAGCCAGTCAGCGAGGGCATTATGAGTGATTATCTCATAGACATATAATAAAGATGTCTATGGATAATCTGAATAAACTGAAATTTCAATATATTTAATTGGGTGTCAGAAATCACATTCTAATTTTGCAAGCTCAACTTTTCAGGGGGTGCAAAATTAGTATATGACTTCTGAGACCCAATTAAATAGATTATAATCAATTCCAGCCTAGCTGGAATTATTTCTGCACCCAGCTAATTTAGATGATCTGCCGATCGGCCTATGACAACTGAAGAGTTAGAATAAACACTTTCCATAATACTTTAATCTGACTGTCAAGTTCAACCAGTTATAATTTTTATGCAGATTTTATGTCATTGTGTTTCCCTTATACATGTATTGTAATTTTCAACATCTGTCTGTTAGGCCTTTGTTTTGTTCATAGAAGTTTGGTACTCTCAACATAAATAGGGTGTAAACTACATATATCACAGTTTTATTATTACGATTAAAATATTTTGTGTTGATATCAAGATCAGATTTTGTACTAGCACTTTTTATAATCAGTTTTTATTTCCATGAATGCATAAAAGATTTATTTAATATAAAATATTGACATTTATTGCACATTTTTCTCTAAATAATTTTTTTCCACTGAATTCACACAAACTCAATCCTTAGGCAGGTAGGAACTTTCTCAACACCTATAAGTGACAGGTGTCTTCTAAATTTGCAGTGGCCTGTCAGATTTTTTCAACTCCAACCGAATAAGCAACAGGCCGACCATAATCTATTTGGCACTGTTACAAAGTTCCAAGTTTGTTGCTTAACAATCAGTGCATCTTTATAGTCTTTTAAACCCACTCGATAAGGGCCATAGTGACCTGCCTTCTTGTTATACACAAATTGGATTTCAGGCAGGGCTCCTCGGTTCCAAGTTTAGCCAGTTCATCTGCCTTGTGTTTCCACACCTGTTTTTTTTTTATAGAGCTGACCATATCAGGAGGGCAAATTGCTTTCAAAGTTGCCTGGCTGTCAGAACATACGTATATTATTTGCTCCGTGCTGTTTCTTCCCCACATGACAATGTTAGAATGATAAATAGATCTACCTGACCGACCATGGTTACGAACGCAGAACATAGCTTTCTTGTGCTCCTCTGCCTTTGAGGACAGTCCGTCGACCACACCTGTGGGGTGGGTACACCAGAGTCCAGGAAAATTTTTTTCTTCCACATCTTTAGAAGAGTGTAAGTATCTAGCCTCAACTAGTATTTCGCTTCCATTTCCATCATCAAGGTGGAGATATGAATTTTCTTCTCCACCAGTTCAGCAATTGCTGCATGGCTCAGATGTGCCTCACCTTCGTCAGTTTCCCGCGTCTCGCATTCTAAGATAGGCCGTCACAGCCTAGCTCTTTATCCAAGAGGGCAGTGGTGACAAGTCCAGTAGAACCTCAAAGGCATAGCGTCTCTGCACCTTTGCCAGCCTTGGCAGTTGGTCGTCTGGTTTACGTTAATTAAATTATTATGTATACCACTCTGTGTTGCTGGGAACCTGATAAAAGAAGGTGCAATATAGTTTATAAAATATGTTTCAGCAAGAAAATGCCAATATTATTAAAATTATAGTTCCAAAAGAGCATTTCAGGTAAGTAGTAGAAATTTTTGTTGATCCCTGACATTTGTCATTCGTACTTGTGCTATTTAATATAAATCCTATTTGTATTGTTAATTATAAAACGTTAAGCTAAATATGTAAAAACTTTATATACATTCATTTAATGATCCTTTATAAAATTCGTTACATTATTACTCAATTAAATTTTTTTTAAGCGATTTAAAGAAATTTTTGTCATTTTAAATAGCTAGTTCTAATTGTAATTTACCCCTTTCAATTAAGTTGCAATTAAACCCTCAATTTATTTTTGTTTTGTTATATTTTAACAATAAGAGTCATTTAAACTGATAGTCTGATCTGTAAATATAGTATAATACAGTAAATAATTAAAAGAAATTCGTCTGGAACACATTAAAAAACGGCTCGCGACTAATCGATTTTTAAAGAATACTCTGAAAACTCGAAAACAAGACCTCCGGCAAATTCTAACTATTATATTCGCCTTCTATGACACCATGTCCATTTGAAATCCGGCACCGGAACCTCAAAACCCCAATGCCATTTTTGGATGGAAAATTGTAATGGGGGGCAGTGCAGAAATTTGGAATTGCAGAGTACTATTCCAATGTCAAATTCGCGATGTAAGGTGTATCCGATCGGCAGTATGTCGAAAAAATGCAGCATTTCTACTAACAGATCAAATAGCTATTGATGCTATTTATTATTTCACACTTGAAGTGTAGCAGTAGGATGAAAAACGGCATCGGGGGGTTTTAGGACTCTGAGCACAAATCCCATGTCAAATTTGACATATAAAGTATATAAAGACTGGTCTGATCGTCTCGAATCTGAGGCTGGATTCGTGCTCTTCGATCTCATAAACCTGTACGCCAGTTCAATACGCTCGCATCTGAAATGATACATTTAACTCAATGCCAATTGACTTTCAAGCGTAGGGCGCATCCTACGCCTCATCTGAAACGAGCCTAAGCAATGAGTTAATGAGTCAGCTAATCCCAAAACCGGAAAAAAAAGTAGTTATCAGTCACCTAGAACCATGTACTGCATTAATCCAATAGCCAGGCCATTTGCAAGAAGAAATAAAATAAAACAGAAAAAGTTTCAATTATTTATTTCCAAAATATTCGGAATGTTCTTGCCCTCAATATTTCTGTACTGCCATTCTGCAATACCCCAACCTTTAACCTCGTTAACTTCAAACGTACCCATTCCTTCAAAAACTTTTGCCTCCCAATCCTTGCTTATATAAAAATGGGGTGATTCGGTTAAAGCTATTTTCACTGTATACTTCTTCTTACCTACGAAATAAAACTCATGAAAAGTAAGGCTGGGAATTTTCCAGATTTTAATATTCGAATATTCGTTCGAAAAAATATTCGATTATTCGAACTATTCGGATATTCGAATATTCGGATTATTCGAATAGGTATTCGAATTATTCGGATATTCGAATTATTCGAGTATTCGGATATTCGAATATTCGAATAATCCGAATTATTCGAATGGGTACCCGAATAATCCGGATCCTCGAATATTCATTATTAATAGGTATAGCACTAAATACTAGTGAATAGTGAATACTCTATTTGAGTATTTAGTTGAATAGTCCACAATAATAGTCGTGGACGTAATCCACTAAGCAGGCAATTTGATTTGCTTTCCATACCCACAATAGGGTATGTCTCCTGTACATGTGCTTTAAGGGTCAGAATTATTTAGTTAGTATTTTATTTTAGGATTGAGGCGCTATTATTCACATTTAACTATTGAAGCTTAAATAAAACGAAAACAGAGTTTATTATACTTCTGTGTCATAACTATTTTTCCTTTTCGAAAAAAAATAAAAGTGCTCTAAAATTACTTAGAATGTTTTTAAAAAAGACGTATATTGTGAAGGTAAAACAAATACATGAAAAGTCAATAAGTTAAATATTTACAGGTTTTCTAAAATTTAAAATTTAATTTTAGCCCCTGCCTTAGTACAGTAAGAATAAGGTCGAGGTGAGAAAGAGATGGAATAGTTTGACTGGGAGTAAAACGTGCCACTAATGTGGTCTATTTATATATTTGGATTTTAGAATAGGTACCTACTATCTACCTACTTTGGTTGGATGCATACTGCATACCTATTTGTACATAATTTAATATATTTTATTCAAATTTACTCAAATATAATCGAATATTCGAGTATTCGAATATTCGAATATATTCGAGTATTCGAATATTTCAAATAATTTCCCATTAGAATAACTCGTATTCGAATACTCGAATTATTCGTATTCGATTCCCAGCCTTAATGAAAAGACCGTATTTCAGACAGTTATTTTAATAATCAAAAGCAGTATTTTCAACGAAACTTTTCTTATTAGTTTAGACGTTTGAATATGACTCGTTCATGTCTTCAATTACTAACCTGCAATGAAACTGAACGCATAATCTTTTGGTGGTGTGCCTAATTCACCATGTTGATAAAGTTCCAAATCACAATCTCGTACTGGTATAATTTTTTTCTCTTTGGCCAAATAAACATACCCAATAGTTAAACTGAAAAAATTCACAATGAAGAATAAAGAAATGCCAAATGATCGTAAATATGAATTTCACAAAACGCCCAAACAACCTCAAAAATCTTTAGATGCGTCTTAATTTCCTCTATGTGATAAACAGAAAATGTAATGGTTTTGAATATTTTTTAGTTTTGCATTTTTTTTTCTTATTCAAAATGATGGAAAAGTCCTTACATCAATAATATTTAGAATAATGGTTATCCCATAAACTCTAAAAAATAGTTAGAAAATTGTCTAATAATTCTTTTCTATTTATTGTTTTTTTTTTGCATGGCATTATTTAGCCAACGTCAAGTTGACAATGATGGAAATGGCTTTTTTAATACTGCAGGATATTTGCATAAATATATAAATTTGATGAATGTCTCCTCAATAGGCCCCTTGCACTTGCCGGATTTTTTAAATTAATTCATATATTCTAATATAATCTTATTAAACATTACTAATTATCAAATCTGTTCTAATAATTTCTACCTGGAAAATGTTTAAATTACTAATTGAGCCTCCAGGAATATCAGATGCTATGAGAACGCTGTCCTGTTGGCGTGACGTCACAAACCACAATATCTCTGAGTGGTGAACGGTATGCTACCTAGTTCATGCACTAATTATGTGTGGTTGTTTCCTAAAATTATTTTGTAGTTTCTGGTCTGTGATATTAATGCAGACATAATATTATATTGTAAACACCTACTAAAATGTTCCCAAACAGAAAACTGGAAATTTATACACCATGATAAAGTGAATTTTATTTCATTTTAAAATGTTAATACTTAAATTACTATATGATTCAAATGAATCGAGCCCTCACTTTAACCGCGAATATCTCAAAAACGGAGAGCAAAAAATTTAAAAAAAATATGTGTTTATTATGTACCATTCACTGAAATTTTGGTTAAAACCTTACGAAGATTCCCTAATTTATACCAAAAAATGTACCATTTTTAACGATACTCTCGTCAACATTAAACTAAGTGGTCATTTTTCGGAAATCACATACGTTTTAGTTTTATGTAAAATTTTCTGGTGGTATTTTTTCACTCCTCCGTTTTTGATATATTCGCGGTTAAAGTGAGGGCTCAATACAGTTGAATCGTATAGTAATTTTATCGGAAAACGTGTGACAAAAAACAAAGAAGTTATATTTTTACACTAGCCAAATTTGGAGGTGACGTCACACTACATTTTTCCTTATAACTCGTGAACGGCTGGAGATATCTAATGCCGTTATGATTCCTAAATTTTTGTTTTTAGATAAAATCAAAACCCCAAAATATATATATATATATATATATATATATATATATATATATATATATATATATATATATATATATATATATATATATATATATATATATATATATATATATATATATATATATATATATATATATATATATATATATATATATATATATATATATATATATATATATATATATATATATATATATATATATATATATATATATATATATATATATATATACATGTACTTTTAGAAAAAAATATTTTTGAAAGACCTTTTATCGTTTTCAAATAAGAGTTTGCGGTTGAAATCTGTATAAATAATACATTTGCTAAAAATGAGTCTCACCTGAGATCTCGCCCAAGAGGGATAATTGACAACTTTGTGTCTGATGATTTTCAGTAGCACAAAATCCACGATGGAAAATATCGTCGTTAGTACCCCAAAGTAACATAAAAAGGAGAGAAATTGTTTAAAACCGTGCCCTATATACTTTACAAATATTATTTTTTATTGCCTTTGCATATTTATTTTTAGCACTATTATTTTTTTTAATTACTCACATCAAAAAAATCCACGCATGCAAAACGCAACTTGTTTTCGAAAACTCCTTTGGATCCCATCTTTAACTACACTACTACTAGATTACTAGATTTTCCGTTTCTTGGAACTTGGACAAAAGTTTTTTTCTGGCGTTCTTATTGAAGTATTTTGACATATCGGTACAATGCACCAATAATATGATGATGATTTAGAAGAATTGATCATTATAATTACTTCACTTAAAATTTCACATTACAAATCACAAATAACACGACTTGTTTACGTCTAACAACGTGTTTTGCCTGCTTCTGCACTGGCATCACTCGTGTTTTGTGACGTCAGCGCATCGACTTGCCCGGCTGACAGTGTTTGTGCGTGTAATATACTAATTCTAAAACTTTAAGGTTGAATAACTTTTGTAAATGTGAAAATAAAAAAAAAATCCTGTTTTACACACTGTTTTTTGTATTAAGTAATGATTCCAAAAATGCCAAAATTATATTTTGTGCATGGGGCCTATTAAGTATTTTTTCTTTCGTGTTCAACGATTAAAATACAATAGGCAATATGCACAATTTTTTTTATATCATTTCATAGATGAACCTTGCCCTGTTTCTGGGCTAGAGTTGAGATGTGTAATTGGAGTTTTGGCAGTTCAGTGATGAGGAAATGAAATATGGTAGATGACCGAAACCCCTGGTAAGGCCTTCTGATTTTACTTGAATCTAGGTACCTAGTACAACGAAGAGGTAAAGCCTGACAGCTTCGTGATGCCGCAAAAGGACAACTAAAACTTATAATTAAAGGATTTGCATCTTTCAGCGTTTTTGGCTCGTGTGATTAAAGTATTTGACTCCGATGGTTGATGGACGCAATTACATATTTTTTCCTTTTTTTAAACTGTAACTGGTTTGATTAATTAGAGCCTTAGAAAAAACATTCAAAAGGTGGCGCCTAACAAGACCGGTTAAGAAAGTGACCCCTTTTATTTTTAGGTCGTATATTGTTGATGGTTTATTTTGCTGTTTAGTATCAAGTTGTTTTAAAGAAAAATAATTTTCTAGTAGCTAGGAACTTCCCCGCCCAAGAAACAGAGTCTCCTTTTGTAGTTGAGTTTAATAAATGTAACTTTAAAAACAATATAGTTATTTAACATCGTGATTTCAGTATTTAAAATAGCGAGAATAGTCGTTATACTTGGCGCCCAACGTGGGGCCGATTAATTAATGTAACAATAAATTAATTAAAGTAAGTAGCTGATTAGAAAATTTTTGTGATTTACTATTTGTTTTTACATATTATGTGGTTATGAGATGACCACCTTTACATTTTACGTCTCTCTGTATTTGTTATTTGTGTTATTTTATGCATATGTACATGTTGGTCGGGTTTGGAGTGTAAAATTTAATTAATTTTTTATCGCGTAAATACGTTGTAGAGTTTGTTTGTGTCACAAATTGCTTTACGTGTGAAGTAAATTGTATCTACCTAGAACCTTTTAACGCTTTTGTTTTTTTTTTTACATTTTTATTTGACCTTGTTTATATTAAACGCTTGGACAGGACAGAAGAGATTAAAATTTTTTGTAGGTAAAACGGAGGTATCTATAAAAAATGGTATCAGTATTTTTTGGCAAATATTTTTAAGTTGAAGAATTTTAAACTGAATTTTATACGAGTATTTAAAAATGCATATACGTATAAATGTATAGTTTTACGATTTGATTATTTGCTTTAGAGTTTCTACTATTGCCTGGAGATTTTTGGTATCTAGGTACATTGCAACCGATTGCTTGCATATAATTAATTTACGAATTACTTTTAAAGTTATTTCGCGGTAAGTAAATTGTGTTGTGGAGATACAGTTTTTATTTTTCATGTTTCCTGCCACGTTTGGTATAATTTAGGACGGTTTATTATTTTGTCTTCCAGTAACGAATTTTGTTACTTTATTTTTTTGCAAGTTTTGTGTACTTTTCTCAATCAATATGGAACTAAATGACCTCAAATCGATGGAACATTGCTTCCAACTAGGTTCTCGTAGTATAGAGCCACAAGCGACCCAGGTGCTTCGGCGGACACGTCTTGGCAAAAGAAAGGGAATGTTATGTCTTTCCAAAGGCAGGGCCGTACACATTCGATTTGCCCCTCTTAGTTTTTCAGAAATTCGGCGCGCTGAATCGAGATTGCACCATCTTTCTCTTGTCTGAAGAAGAGGAACAAAAATCCTCTTTTGAATCAAATATTTTACTATTAGTGAGCTTTGTACTAGAAAAAGGGGATCATGATGCGCCTCTTCCGGATGCTTCCTCTATTTTAAATTCGCAAATGCCTATAGATGTTTCAACACGGAACGTTTTCTTTAAGTCTGTATCGGTATTTAAATGGGGAATGAAATTTTTAGGACAGCCTGATGACTTTCTTGGAAAAAGTCGTAGAGCTTCATGAGGCTCGTCATGTTAGCGAGGAGGATTTATTCACTTCAGCGGTAGATTTATTTTCCGGTCCGGCTCTTATATGGTATCAGAATATAAGAAAAAATGTTTGTTCATGGTCTGAATTGGTAATGCGTTACCAATTTAATTGCGATTAAAGAAAGACTTTCTTCCTGTTGATTAAGAGGATGATCTTTTAAACGAGATTCGGGCGCAGACTCAAGGCCCTTCTGAAAATGTGTTATTTTATCGTGACTTAGCTTGCCTTTCTCTTGAGGATACCGATTCCACTGTTTCCGTCCAATCATCTCTATGCTCCTCTCCCGCGGTGTCGTCAATTACCTGGTGGAATGGTCAAGATTCTGGATACTCCCATCGAGAATGTACGGCCACGCGTACGGTATTTTGTTATCGTTGTGGCACTAGAGAAAATTTCTGTACTTCTTGCCGTAATTGCCTTCCAAAAAAACGTGCATCCAGGTGGAACCCCCTCCAGTGGCACCTTATCTTCCTCAACGTACCAAATCCAAGGGTACCTCGACACCCTCGAAACCGTCCACCCCTGCCCGCGAAGCGCCTCGGACGGCCACCTTCGTACCTCAACTGAGTCCCTTGAACCCCAGCGTCTCCAACGAGAACTTGGTGATCGACCTATAGAAGTTGCCCCTACCTTTCTGTGAAATCGATGAAGATTTGTTTAATGTTTTGAATGAGTTTTCTTTAGCACATTATGTGTCTGAGGATATGAGTATGAGTGCTGGAATAGCTGTACGTTTTAGTAAGGAATTCGGTTCTAAGAAGGCGTTATTGCAACAACGGCAAGCCCTTGGTGGATTGGCAGTCCTCTTTGATAATGGTCGTTTCATCTACTACTTGGTCACGAAAAAGAGTTAGTCTGACAAGCCCACTTATGAGAAGTTGCAGGCTTATTTGCTGAAGCTAAGAGATCATGTGCTCACTTATCAAGTACCGAAACTTGCCATTCTTCTTCTCGGATGGTCTTGATCGTTTAAGCTGGCCCAAGGTCAGGTCCCTTGTGTACTCTTGTTTTGCCGACATCCATATGGAGATTTTGGTATGCTATCACAATTCGGAGTTGGATGACTCACTTGTGAAATCCACTTGTGATCCGCCTACATCTTTTGACGATTTTGCCCTTCCTCAAAAAAAAGTTTCGATTCTAAAAAAATACCTCCCCTCCGATGAAAAAGCCTGCGTTGAGAAAGAAAGTTTCTTTTTCTGAAGATGTTCAGATTATTGCCGACGTTCCTTTTAGCGAACTGCCCAAATTAAATGATACTTTCATGACCTCAGCTAGTGAATGGAATAACTGGCTAGCCATAGGTCATGATTTTTACAGTCCCTACTCCCTTAAATCTCAGCCTTACCTGTCCAATGGGCATACCAATTCTTCCGAACGCAAGTATTCTGCGACGGAGCGTGAGCTTATTGGGGTCACTTTCGGTATAGAAAAATTTCGAGACTATGTTGAAGCGACGCAATTTAGCGTTATCACTGTTCCTCCTTATCGTGACTGCATCGACTTAAAGAACCCGCAGGGCGTTTATCTAGATGCTGTTTATGATTATCTCAATTTACCTTTGATGCACAGCATCGTCCCGGAACCCAAAACGTCGTACTTGATGTTTTTTCTAGCTGCGTTAGCTCCCTTAACCTTCAGTTTTGGAAACCTGATGAGTGGTACCTTGGTATGTTAGATAAGGTGGTTAATAATCCTGCTGAGTAATACGATTTTAATGTGGAAGGTAATTTTCTGTACAGGCATCTCCCTTCTGCCTTACCTACGATGTCCAATATTCTCGACTGGAAACTAGTAGTTCCCACCGATACGAGTGATACTATCTTATGTCAAATGTATGATGAGCCCACCACAGCCCACTTGGGCATCGCTAAAACTATGTCCCGAATTCTTGACTTCTATTGTTGGCCTAAATTAAAGCAATCTGTGAGTCGCTATGTAAAAAATTGTAAGATATGTGCCGCTCAAAAGAGCGATAATCTTGCGCGCCCTGGCCTCATGGGTCGGGAAAAAGAAGTCCGTTATCCATTCCAGACAATTTCCATGTATTTGTTGGGTTCCTTGCCGAAGAGCAATAAGGGAAACCAATATGTTTTAGTGGTTATGGGCCATTTTACGAAATTCGTCTTGGTTCAACCGCTGCGTCGAGCCACTACTGCTCCGATAATTAAATTTTTGCATGAGCAAGTTTTCCTTATATTCGGTGTCCCGGAAATGGTTATCTTTGTTATCAAAGTGTCAGTTTTGTTCTAAGGATTTGCAGAAGTTCCTTCAGCAATTTAAGGTACCTAAGATTTGGTTCAACGCGAGGTGTCATCCTCAGGTGAACCCGACCGAACGAGTTAATCGGTCGGTTATATTCACGATTATCACCGAGTTTGGGATGAAAATGCGCCCGGCATTGCGCAGGCCCTGCGCTTGGCCAAACATGAGGTTACTCAAGTTTCCTCGGCTTATTTAGTTTTTGGAAGACTTGTGTCCGTGTCAGGCGACTTATATACCTCTGAGGTGAACTCATACAACTTCTCGGTCCGAAATAATTAAAGACGCGCTTTCATAATGCTTACGAAACTAATGCAATATAATCTGCGTAAGCGCCCTTGAGGTTCTCATTGGGTTACATTGTTTGGAAAAGAAACCACTTCCTATCTGATCCTTCTAAGCATTTTTCTAAAAAATTAGCCCCGAAATATTCCGACAATAGGGTGACCAAGGTAATTTCGCATCTGGTCTACGAGTTGTCCGATTTGGATAACAACCACTTAGGACGTTGGTATATCAAGGATCTTAAAGCCAATTCTTATAACTTTGACGACGAATCCCTTTAGACCTTTTATTATCCCAAAGCGCTATATACATTCTACGACAAAATTTGAGTGCATGGGCTTAATTTTCTTATCTTGCGTGCATGTGCGTTTATTAGTACGTTCGTGCGTGTTACCTCACGTCACTTACCTTTGTGTTTATCTATATATACATTTTGTTTTATATTTACGTTTAGACGCGTTATCCTATCCCTACGTACAGGTATTTATTATATTACCTTGTTGTATGGTATGTGAGTTACCTTGCGCTATTTATGTTTAATTAAGTTCTCTTACGTGTTCGTATGTTTATAAACACGACCTTCGCGTGTATGTCTATACCCGCTATCTTATTTATGTTTACGTACGTTATCTTACCGTTCATACAAGTATCATTATGTACGTCATTTTGCGATAGTTAAATTTGGTTTTACCGCATTGCTTTATTTCGTTACAGTACCTTCCGAGTACGTGTGCTTATTCGTTTCGATTTCTTAATGGCCTTCTCTACGGCGTTCGGTTAGAGCTACTTCTTCTTCTCTGTAACCTGAAGGGCAAAATGGGATGATGCACTGGCGGGTGTCTGTGTCTTGACGCGGCATGGAGGGTGGCGATGTACTCCGGCCCTCAGCCCAGCAGTCTCAGCACGCTTTTGGACCCCTGACCCGGCTTTGATATAAGTTCTAAAGCTGGCAGTCTCGTGCTGCGATTCCGTGGGCCTCGGACCGGAATATGTCCCTAACCCGCGCCAAATGCCTTTTTCGGGACGTGGACACTCGTTCCTTTGTAACAGGGTCACCCATGCCCGGGTTATCGGTTTGAAGGGGGTCGTTTTTAGAATTCCTTTCCTCTGTCGTTTTTGTGTCTCTCTTCCTTTTCTTCTCCTAACCAAGCATCGACGACTGCATTTTTAGACCTCGTTTCGTTAACCTATGGTACTTTTGTTTTGCGCCCTTCGCGACATCGTTTCGCATGTTGTTGTTGTACAAAATACCACACCTCTAAGGAAATGTAGTTTGTGTATTGTCGTTTTTTTTAAACGCTCTTGCGACTGCCTCCTTTTTTACCTACTGGAATTTTAGTTAGGATAGGAATCTCTCCTGTTGAAGGAGAGGGGGAGTGTAACGGTTCATATTTTTGAATTAGTAATTTGTACCACATTCATTATTAATTAACTAAAATGGTTTGAATTATACATTAAACTCCAGACTCGCTTAAAATAATTTTAGTTTAAATCACTGTATTACCCATATATAGTGACGCTACTGTGCGGATGGCCTGGTGCCTAGAACAATTTAAACGCGCGCGCGATGATCGTATGTTTTTCGCGGAGTGTGGCGACATGGCTTTTGGTGCGCGTTAAAACAGAGTATGCAAAGCCACGTGGGCAAGAGGTCATGTGGAGAAATTGTTTATACGGTGGTGTGACCGAGCTGAGGCCGCTGTATATGGTACCTTGTTGCTATGCCTTGGCGGATCTACGTTGCCTTGCTTTGTTTCTGGGCTAGAGTTGAGATGTGTAATTGGAGTTTTGACAGTTCAGTGATGAGGAAATGAAATATGGTAGATGGCCGAAACCCCTGGTAAGGCCTTCTGATTTTACTTAAATCTAGGTACCTAGTACAACGAAGAGGTAAAGCCTGTGTCAGCTTGGCGATGCCACAAAATGGAAACTAAAACTTATAATTAAAGGATTTGCAAATCTATCAGCGT